>JARHVA010006956.1:710000-790486 GCA_037957365.1 Torreya grandis | reverse complement strand
ATAAGCTGAGGCAAGAAATGAAAATATCCTAAAAATCCTCAAAAGAGTTTTCAATGAAGTTGGTCATGAGTGGCACATCCAAATTTATCCTACTTTATAGGCATATTACATAAGCATCTGCACACCCATGGGGGAAACACCATGTTCCTTTGTTTATGGAACCAACCAATGAATTTTATATCCCACCTTACACATATCCTTACAAAACCTAATTAATGATTAATCCTCTCATATTTCCCACTCAAGTGATATGAACCTCCTTAATAAGAAATGCATTAATGCCTTAAACATTTATAAGTTTATCAGAATCACCTTCACTATACCCATAATAAGAATATTAAATTTAGAGACTTTGAAATAATATATCTCATTATTAAGTAAAATAAATGAAATACCAATGTTTATTGAGAGAATAAAGGGAATTTCAACCCAACTGGTTGGGTCCATAAATAATCATTGAAAAATATGGATCTGGAGTTTATAAATTGGTCATGGAAGATGGAGATGATCTTGATGAAACCATGAACATCATGAACCTCAAGAATTTATATGCATGAGTAACTCTAATTATATTTTAAATATGTCATATGTCAAAATATATTTTTTTTAAATCAAAAAATAAAAAAAAATCCATCTACAAGCGAAAACTATTCTTATGGAACATTAGGAAAGTACCATGGTGAAAACTAATTTCTAGCACCATTTGGAAATATATTATATATACACTCCATACTTACTTGGGGGCATCCCATCACAAAAATCACTTCTCTCTCTCTCTCTCTCTCTCTCTCTCTCTCTCTCTCTCTCTCTCTCTCTCTCTCTCTCTCTCTCTCTCTCTCTCTCTCTCCTCTCTCTCTCTCTCTCTCTCTCTCTCTCTCTCTCTCTCTCTCTCTCTCTCTCTCTCTCTCTCTCTCTCTCTGTGTGTGTGTGTGTGTTTTTTTTTTTTTTTTTTTTGTGTGTGTGTGTGTATGTCCATTAGTTATTTTCATCTCCTTATTCACTTGTACAAATCCCATCTTTTAGTTTGACAATGATATGTTCATTTGAAGTTTGATCTTCATAGTTGTGTAAATATAACATTTCTCATGTTTTAGTGGCATATTATATACCATCTCAGTAGTACTTATCCACTATTTCAAATAACACTCTATCCATTTATCCATATCAACACATAACTTAAATACAATCACCTATTAACCATTCATCATTTAAAGACTCATTTCTTGGGAAAGAAATACATCACATACTTATCTTTCATTACATTACATCATATCTTTTCATCCATTCCCATTTTGGGAGAGTTACATCTTGCCTAATGTTCCTAATGAGTAATGTCCATGATAGATTATGTATGGACCACTTAAATACATGAGATATCTAGGGTTAGCTCATCCACTATCACCACCAACACCATCATCTGATCATATAAATCACACATCATTTCAATAGGAATTTACTCATGGTTTATATTTTCATTCACATACAAACCAATATAAACATCCTTGTATCTCACCATGTTTTTTTTGTCATTATTCATTCCTTATAATTATTTCCTCATTAGACATTCCACATTTTCAAGGGTCTCAACTACCAAAATTTCAACTTTAACCTATAAGTCATTTTGTTGGTTATACATTTTAGTCATTCACTTGTTTAGTCCTTTGTTAAATATTTTGTGTGTACTTTTCCTTTGTGTATTTATTTATTTATTTATTTCCTTCTTCATCTTATTTACATGGATTTTTTGTTTAAAACATTTTTTAATTTTTTTTTATTTTTTATGTATATCACTTGGTGCATTACAAACGTTATGATTATGATATTCATATCACGATGCATTGTGTATTGCATTAATGATTCATTCAATCCTTACACATATAACAAAATATTCATAATGGTTTTTCCATACCATTGATGCATATTGTCTTAGATTATATCAAATAAAGGTTAATCATCTCTTAATCAATTATTAATGATGAAATTATTGTTAGAACTCCAGAAAATTAAATAAAAAAATAAACTATACAAATAATCCATACACACATTATTCCATTCCATTTTATACCATAATAAATACTGAAAGGATTAACATGTTCTCAAACATATCAAATGCAAGCAAAAATTATATATACAATGTCAAATCTATCTATTTAACTCATTTAACATACATATAACATTAAATAATTCATAAGTCATAACATATCCATAACCAAAAACAAAGGCAAAAAAAATCATATATACATGAAACATTTTAATGGGATATACTAAAAGGCATGGGTATACCATGGCAAATTTATTTCAGAGTCATGAAAAATTAGGTAGGAAGGTGAATTATCATGAAGGTGAAACTGATGTATGTTTTTCATGGTATATTTTCACCTAGACTTTATTCTAATGATCAACTGGAGAGAGCAAGTAACCATCTTTAGAAAAATAGATGATCTTCTAAACATTCTAAATGATTGTAAGAACACTCCAGATGCTTTTTTAAATGATATATACGGTATTCTACATGATCCATATGATTGTATGGAGCATTCATATAATCATCTGATTTCTCTATATGATCATTTGAATTCCCAAATGATCATCTAGAGTGAATATCTAGATGTTTTCTCAGATGCTCATACTACCCTACCATATTGAATACCTCTACCTACCCACATTAATTACCACCACTTTCAATGTGGTTAGTTTTCCTATAAATAATATCTTTGAACCTCATTTTTCACATATTTTTAGCACTTGACCTTTCCTTGATAATCATCCCTTGCATTCTTTAGCTTCCACTAAGCCTCCTATGCATGCCCACTTTTTGCTGTGACAATGTCTACTACCCCAAATGCCATTGGAGAGGGAAAAACCAATTTCAAGAATCTAATGTGCACCTTGATCCTAAAACTTCTCCTATAATAAGAGACATACTTATAATGGATCAAAAAATGTAGTTTCATGTGGATTATTCACATGCCATAATATGATATAGATAATCACTTTACTACTTGTCTATTGCCATCTTTCAACATGATGTCACTAAAATTCAATATCGCTATCAATAATGATTCTCTTTCCTTTGGAATTACACATGAGTACATCCATAGATTAACAAGGCTTCCTCATAGGAATGTCAACCCTACCAATATAAAAACCATACTGATGGATGTGGACAAAAAATACCTAAAATCCCATTTTGCCTTGTAATTGGATGGTATGTTCTATGAATAATGCTTTCAAAATTTATTAATTATTTTCAATATTATTTATTAATAATATTAATATTTTGTTTTTTTATTTACATATGCCCACATTACAAATAAAATGGGGATTAAAACTATATGTGTTACAAATCTTTTTCTTCTCAGCATGATTGAGCTTTTCCAAGCCAAATTAGTTATACAGGAAAGACCATCAAACATACCTTTTTGGGATATTGTTTATATCCTTCATACATTCAGTGGATAAATATTTTATTGGTGTACCCATGTTTCCAATAGAATTAAGGATTAATTTATTATGGCATCTACAAATGAAAATGTTAATATTTTTTGTACCAACTTCATTTTTACACTGTACCAATTGCAAGGTACAAATATTCTTATTATTTTTCATGAATAAATGGGTGTCAACACACTCTCCATTATTGACCATGAGATAAATTCACAATGAACTATTATAATATAGTTATATAAATCTATTATATTACATATTTAACTCAATAAATATTTTGTTTATGTTACAAAATAAAATAACTCAATCAATTGTTCTAAGGAAAGCAATAATTAAAGGTAATCAACCACTTAAGGACTTTTATAAATTAGATGAGGGAGAATCATATCCTACACCACCACTATTTATAAAATGCATGAGGGGTTCAATTGATCCTCCTTCATAATCACATGATCAATCTCAATCTCAAGTTTGTTAGTATGATTTTTCACAATTCTATTTAGTATTAGTTATTTCATCATCAAAAAATTACAATTTTATAATTATATTATTTCAATATTTTGTAATGACTGTTAGGGTTTTCCAATGAACCAAAAGCTTCATGTCATCCAATTCCACCAAGATATCAGTTCCCAAAACCTACTAGCTCCATTCAATATCAAGGTATATATTAATTTTACTTATTTTTTTACTGATATTCACTTTTGACCAGAGCTTAAAAATGGTTCTAGGGCACAAACTAGGGACCCAATCCCTTAGAACTATTAAACTAATATAAATGGCTACCACTTGATCACTTGAAACTACTAAGTAAACTTAAATGGCCACATCTGATCTATAAATAACCTATGAGATTAAAACTTGGGGAGGGCTGGGCATAAATAACCCACTTTAGCAACACTTCTACATCTCATTGGCCTCTATTAATTTTAATTTTACTTGGTATATTTTGATTTACTTTATTTTTTGTAAGCATGTCATGACGCGTTAATTTATTTTTAGTGTCAACTCCCACTTGGATAAATATTCTGCCACCACCACTGCCACCCCAAACTACACCATAGGGGTGATGGAAATATTTAATGTATTTTGCATTAAATGGTAGAAGTAGAGTTTTACATTTCACAACATCAAAGTTTCATACATTTTATTTTAGTGGTATCTAGGTTACAATGGGAACTACATGTCTTCAACATATAGAACGTGATGATGAGTTCTTTGGAAATGATAGTGGCGTAAACATGCAATTTTTTAATCCATGGTTAATGATATAGGGTTATTAGCTAAACATAACTAAATATGTTACCCATAGGTCTAGTAACCCCTATCTAAATAGTGGATCCTCCTATAAAGAGGCTGATATTTTTCCCAAATCCAATGATCATATTCAATTTTTTCCTCTCAATACTTTGTTGGCTAAGGATACTAAATCATTAATTAATTATGTTGTTTTGAGTAAACTTGAGGATTTGAAATAATGGGAGTATCAGTCCAGAGTTTTTATTTAATAAATCAATTCCCATTTAAATGATCACTCCCAATACGATCAATTATTTTCATTGGTTGAGCATGAGCTAGACAAAACTGATGTTTTGATGAACCAGGCAGCTTCTCAAACTATTACTATAAGTAATATTTTCAATGCTATAATTTTGATTATAATGTTAAATAGGATAGAAAATTTAAAATCAGAGGCCCAATATTATTTCAATTAATTGAATAGAAATGAAGGTCATGTAATAATTTCCCAGGCATAAAAAAAATCATGGTAAGTGTTTGTTAAGCACGGGATATATTGAGAGGGGGGGTGAATTAGTATATCATATATCTTGTAAAAATTTCCTTTAATCAAATTCCACTTAATCAAACATTCAAGATATTCAATAAAACTAAAATAATAAATAGTACACAAGAGAGAGACATCAGAGATAACATGGAAACCCAATGTGTGAAAAACCATGGAGAATAATCTCAAGTATATGAATGAGCACCGACCCAAATAATATTCACAAGCACCAACTTCCAAGAGCACCAACCCCTTTGCTGAGCACCAACCCAACAACTATTCATGAGCACCAACCCATAGGAGCACCAACCCCTTTGCTAAGCACCAACCCAACAACTATTCATGAGCACCAACCCACAGGATCACTAACCCCTTTATTGAGCACCAACCCATAGGAGCACCAACCCATTTACCAAGCACCAACCTATCAACTATTCATGAGCACTAACCCACAGGAGCACCAACCCCTTTGCCGAGCACCAACCCACAAGAGCACTAACCCCTTTGCCAAGCACCAACCTAGCAACTATTCGTGAGCACCAATCCACATGAGCACCAACCCCTTTTTGTATACCACACAACTATCTCTCAATGTTTTTATCTCAACAAATGATAGTTCATTACAACATCTCTTTCCTCTCTCTCACCTTTGCTCTTCTAAGCTATATATAATAAATACAAATCATATTCATATCTCACAAATGCTCTTCTAAGTTAGATATTACAATATCAAATCAACCTCTATCTCTCATATTACAAATGGCTTCTCAATCATTTATTTATAGTTTTCCAAATGACCTTTGGCCTTCCCCCTTTGTGACCCTTCAATCCTCATGGAAAATGGCACCAAACTTGTATGACCCTTCATATCCTTGCCTTTGAAAAGTCATGTGGTGACCCTTCATGAGCAAAAATGTCCTTCCCTATTTTGTCCTTATCTTGGTGATTTTTCATATTCCTCAAAGTGTCCCTTCATGAGAAATTTCACCCTTCTTCTTTTATCTTCACTTGGTTACTCTTGGAATTCCCCAAGATGACTCTTCATGGGAAAATGCATCCCATCCTTCTTTTGTCTTTACCCCATGGCTCTTTGACTTCTCCATAAGCCCTTCTTTTGTCTCATATGCAACCAAAAATATATTTGTTAATATTAAATAAATATTAACTCACATTATCCAAGATATATCTATTACAAATATCATTAAATGCAACGGGGCCTTTATCACCAAAAATGCTAGACCTTTGACATCAATGATAATATTTCCAATAATCTCCCCCTTTGAAATTGATGGCAACGTCAATCTTGAAACTTCCATAACCTGTCACCTGCATATCCTATCATTTGAAAACATACAGTAACTCCCCCTTACTATATCAACTTGTATCTGTTCCTTATACCTATTTTTACACCTGTACCTATACCTGTTATTCTCCCCCTTTGACATCAATGGCAAAGGGCCTACCTAGAGCTAACACTTAGCTTCCCCTCAACTGATGCTAAACATCAATGGTAGGAAGTAATAGAAATTACTCCCAACTCCTCTCACAAATCTTTGAATGTGTCCTTTGATTGTGATTTTGAGAAGATATCTGACAATACATACACATTATTTCCTATCCTTTAAGCATCTGCAATCAAATCATTTGAATCTTTTCTTCTAATCTCACAACCTTCAGTATGAAACTTTAATGTGTATCCTTGATCACATATTTGACTAACACTCAATAGATTATGCTTAAGACCTTTTACATATAAAACATTCTTAGTCTTAGTTCTACCATAATCCAAACTCAAAGTACCTTTCTGGCTATCCTGGCGGTGGTTTTATCTCTAAATCTCACTGTACCACCATTGATCTTCTTTATAGTTATGAACTTACTTTTATCTCCTATCATATGCCTCAAACATTTGCTATTAATGAACCATGGCTGATCTTTATTTCTTACATGCAAAGATGTTTGCACCAACATAGAATATTTAGGTTGTTTCTCCTTCCATGAACATGTCTTAACCTTCTTCCTGATGAATGGAGCTTTGAAACCCTGATCCTTCTTGATGAATGGAGCTTTGAAACTCTGATCCTTCTTGACTAAATCGAACATGCTTCTACAATATCGAGTTGTGTCTGAAGTTGTTGCACTTGTAGCATACTATGGTCTCTTCATCAAATCTTGATAGAGGAGAAAAAGAGTTGTGGCTTCTGCTTGAATCTACTTGACTTTCTTTCTCCTTATTTATAAAATTGTTAGCCCTTTTTCTACATTCTAATTTCTTATGACCATATCCATTACAATAAAAATAATAGCCATAAAATTAAGACTTCTCTATATATCTCTGACCTGACTATCTTTTGTAGCTTTGTTCTCTCCATCTTTCTCTATTTGAAATGTCCTCTGTATTCTTCACTTCTTCTCTTATTTCCTCTTTTGTAAGAGCTTCAACATAGCTCTTCTTTTAAAATCTGATCCCTGTCTTATCTGAATTTGATTTTTGACTTTCCAATATCTTATTCAGCATGTTAGTGCTATCCTCAAATTTTGAATCACTAACTACTTTATCATTGATTGCTTTCTCAATATCTTCTTTTAAAGAGGTAATTTCAACAACATACCTTTCATATTATTTTCTTGCTATTTACAACTGTGTTGTTAGATCTTATTCATTCTTCTTGGCTTCTTCCAAGTGTGTTGTTAGATCATCAATAATTTCCTTTGACTCCTTTTCATTTTTCTCGATTGGGTGCATCAATCTTCAATTCTTCTTCTCAACATCTTCTAACTCTTCTAAGGCACAAATAAGTTATCTTTCCATATTCACTTCATCTTCCTCCTCTTCTTCTTGATCACCTTCATGTATGGCCACGAATATAATCTTTTCTTCTAAATCGCTGACTCCACTATCTTCGACTAAGCTAGGATCCTTAGAATATAGGCTCTTCTTCTTGAATCCCTTCTTGGATTTACCTTTGAAATTATTCTTAGATGTAGGCTTTTCTTCTTCATCATCATTACCCTTTTTTGGGCATCTAACTAAAAAATGTCCAATCTTTCCACAATTAAAACATTTAAAAGGTAATTTTCCTTGATATTTACCTATTCCTCTTTTAGGCTTATGAATGAAAAGTACTCCATTATCATCTTCATCATCACTGGAACTATCACTTGATTCTTGAATCTTAGCTTTCTCTTTCTTTGATGTCTTGAAAGCCACTTCTCTCTCTAAGGGTTTATCTTGTTTTGTCTACATCTCATATGTCATGAGTATACCATGAAGCTCATCCATCTTTAGCTTGGCTAAATTCTTCATCTCCTTAATTGCTGAAACCTTTGCATCATATCTCATTGGTAGAGATCTCAAAACCTTTTTTACCACTGTTGACTCTTCCAACATTTCTCCAAGACCTTGAATCTGATTTATGATTTGATCAACTCCCAGAAAATAACTTGCTATATCTTCTTCTTCTTCCATCTTCAAACTTTCAAACTGTCTTCTAAAAGTCTGAAGCTTAGCTTGTTGAACCTTTCCATCACCTTTGTAAATATTCTCAAGTTTTACCCAAGTTTCATGAGTATATTTACATTGCATAACTTTAACAAATTTACATTCACATAAACCACATAAAATAACATTTAAAGCTTTATCATTACATTCACTTGCCTTCTTTTCTACTGGAGTAATTGCAAATGTTTGTGGCTCTTCATATTCCTCCACCACTGCTTTCCATATGTCGAATCCAAGGGCCATCAAATAAGTCCTCATTCTTATTCTCCCAAAAGCATAATTCATCCCATCAAACAAAGGTGCATTATTTTTAGAAAATCCTTCTTGTGACCCAGCAATCGTGCTTTCCTAATCTACCTTCAAGCTATAAAACTTTTCAAAAAGGAACCTGATTTGATACCAATTGTTAAGCATGGGATATATTGAGAGGGAGAGGTGAATCATTATATCATATATCTTATAAAACTTTCCCTTAATCAAATTCCACTTAATCAAACATTCAAGATATGTAATAAAAGTAAAACAATAAACACCACACAAGAGAGAGACACCAGATATAACATGGAAACCCAATGTGGGAAAACCCACAGACAACAATCTCAAGTGTATGAATGAGCACCAACCCAAACAATATTCACAAGCACCAGCTTGTAGGATCACCAACCCCTTTGTTGAGCACCAACCCAATAACTATTCATGAGCACCAACCCACAGGAGCACCAACCCCTTTGCTGAGCACCAACCTAGAAACTACTCATGAGCATCAACCCACAAGAGCACCAACCCCTTTACTAAGCACCAACCCAACAAAAATTCATAAGCACCAACCCACAAGAGCACTAACCCCTTTCCTGAGCACTAACCCAGTAACTATTCATGAGCACCAACCCACAGGAGCACCAACCCAACAACAATTCATGAGCACCAACCCACAGGAGCACCAACCCCTTTGTCGAGCACCAACCCAACAACTATTCATGAGCACCAACCCATAGGAGCACCAACCCCTTTGTGTATACCACACAACTATCTCTCAATGTTGTTATCTCAACAAATGATAGTTCATTAGAGCATCTCTTTCCTCTCTCTCACCTTTGCTCTTCTAAGCTAGATATAAAAAAATATAAATCATATTTATCTCTCACAAATGCTCTTCTAAGTTAGATATTACAATATCAAATCAACCTCTATCTCTCATATTACAAATGGCTTCTCAAGCCTTTATTTATAGCTTTCCAAATGACCTTTGGCCTTCCCCCTTTGTAACCCTTCAATCCTCATGGAAAATGGTGCCAAACTTATACGACCCTTCATATCCTTGCCTTTGAAAAGTCATGTGGTGATCCTTCATGAGCAAAAACGTATTTCACTCTTTTGTCCTTATCTTGGTGACTTTTTGTATTCCTCAAAGTGTCCCTTCATGAGAAATTTTGCCCTTCCTCTTTTGTCTTCACTTGGTGACTCTTGGAATTCCCCAAGATTACTCTTCATGGGAAAATGCATCCTGTCCTTCTTTTTTCTTTACCCCGTGGCTCTTTGACTTCTCCATGGGCCCTTCTTTTGTCTCATATGCAACCAAAAATATATTCATTAATATTAAATAAATATTAACTCACATTAGCCAAGATATATCTATTACAAATATCATTAAATGCAATGGGGCATTTATCACCAAAAATGCTAGACCTTTGACATCAATGACAATATTTCCAACAGTGTTGCTCCTTATTTTGAATTTTAAATTCTTTTTTTGTATTTTTAAAATAATGTATATTCTTTTACAATCATAATCAAAGTATAAAAATTTTAAGAATGAAGTTTTCTTAATTGAGATGCATCTTATGAATGATGTAAAAGTTTATCTTCAACTACTACACTCAAGGAACAACTTGTAACAATGAATAAGAAAAAAAATAATTTGAAGATAATTATTAGGGAACACAAGGACCTTGATATTTTGTTCAAAAAGAAAGATGATGTGGATCCTAGATTGATTTCAACTAGAGATGTAGCTTGAGATGAATGTGCAACCCTTAAATATATCAATATAATAGTTAAGGATCTTATAAATTCAAGGATCCTAAAAGAAATAGAAAGCCAAATAGTAAGTCAGGGGAATGAAGAGCCTCCAAAATAATGAGTTAACCATTGTTGGTAGAAATATTTAGTTTTATAAATATGGGATAAGTTTGAGGAATTCGATTTATCCTTGATTATAACTATTTTAATTTTTTTATATCTAAAATATACATTTTCAATTGTGTATTTATGGCTTGGATAATAATTGTTATATTCACATTTTGCATTTGTATTCTCATTTCAAGGGGTTACATAATCCACTTTATATTGAATTTAATAAAATCATAGTAATGCTTGGTAAAATATCAATGAATTCTAAAAAGTCAAAAATATGTAGAGTTAACAAGAGATAATTCACTTGAATTATTTGAATTTCTTAAATTTAACTATATTTATAAATTTGGTAGTTAAAATAATACTTTTGATTTCATAAATTATTCATCATATTTACCATCTGTATGCCCCATCTCAAATTGTATTTCAATATCATTTTTTTGGTTGTATTTGTGAGTCCCCCTCTTTTAGTGAGAGAACTCCAAATTACAAATGCTCTTCCATATGGAAATTCATCTAATGAATAACATGACACATACAATGTCAAACATGTTTCCAAATTTTTATCCAATCTATTCCAATTTTTTTATTCAATGAAAGATAATGCATTGAACACTCTTTAATATTATATACACCCCAAATCATTATTTGGACAAATTCATATAATTTAAATTACTTGTAGATATTTGATTATAAAATAGTGCTATGATACAATTTTTTATCATATCCTTGTAAATGCACCATTCTCTATTGGTTCACTTAAGGAAATATATTGATCCATCATTATAAATGCAAAATTCAATTATTGTTTTATTATCAAGTCCTTTTTAAAAATACCCATAACTTCAACTCCATTGAGTTGTATCGACATAGTAAAATTACTGATGAGAATACCCATGTATATGTGAATTTTTTCTCCTGTTACTTCTTTACTTTCTATAATGTTCTAAAATGCAAGTTTCATCACTGCCGTGGCTTCAATCAATTCATCTTTTTTAAAATAGTCCTAAATTTTTGTTGCTAAAATTTGTGAAATATTTCTCAATTTCATCCTTGTATCATATATAACATTATCAAATAAAATTCATGTTATAGGTAGTTCTTCAAGTTCTCCCACAACCAATGTAGGTCATTTTGATAAATAGTGGAGTCGAATCTAATTTTCATCAACAAACAAACAAAGATTATCAATAATTCATTTATTTTAACATTGGTAGAATACCATATAGTGTTAACAAACTTTCAAAATCTATAAAATGGTACAACTATTTGGTCTTGTTTACTTTTAATCTATATTTAAACATAAACCCTACTAACGAAGGATATTCTTCAAATATTCTATAGGGAGGTTCATACATTGAAATCCATTGTGTATCAACATATTTCAAAAGTTTTTCTCACCAGTCACTCTATTTACAAAATTTTAGAACTCCAAAAACCTTTTTTGATTTCTTACCATATATTCATGTAATTCATGAATAAACTCCTCCACTTTTGTGATAGTTTGAAATGTTCTCATAATTTTGTATGTTAGATTAATTTTATGTGTCGTATAATGTATTGTAATAATGTATGTGTAATATTTTTTATATATGATTTCATAGACTAGTTCTATTTCCCTGCATTACTTCTACACTATCTATACTAATAGACACTAGTTCTGTACCAATGTCACGATCATCCATGTTAGTTCTTGAAACTAGAAATAACTAATCTATATAAGTTTTTTACATTAAAATTTTCTATCATTTTATTTATAAAAATCAAGTGTGGTTATCTATAATGGTTTTAAAATTTATAGAAATGTATATAAACCCATGGTGTGTTTTTAACTAATGCAAACTCATCAACTGATAGTGATATAAACTGTGCTTTTTTAACTTTTTATTTCAAGTCCTTTTCAATCATTGCAAGGCATTTTTCCATTTCCCATGCACTGCTTTCAGACCAATGTGACTACATAATTTTATTAAATCCATTATGATGATATAAAACCTTATTATCTAAAAGGTCAGAGATTGATCTGCATCTTTTTAGAATGTGATATATAATGGAGAGTTGTATATTTTTGTCTTGTAAATTTGCCTAAGTAAATTTATCAAACTACATTGAAATTATTCCTCTTGTCTTAATGAGGTGTCATTGATGTTTCTAGTGAGTTTCATATTCTAATACATAACATTGATGTATACATTCCTTCACTATTTTCCATCTCATTGTTCTTGTAATTTGTCCATAGTTTTTACCTGAAACATATATTTCACCACACTGTTTCTCAATTATGTCTAACTTCAATTGTATTTTTACGTCCTTTCCTAGTTTGAAATTGTATATTATACATTTACATTATGTTGGTATGCCACTACTATTCTTTTGTATTACAAGGTCAATGAATGGATACTTAGATGTCCAATAAAATTGAAAAGACCTTATAATTCCCATGTAGTTTTCTTCTTCCATGTAGATTTTTTCTATTGTTTTCAATTGGAGTTTGTGTTTGCCAAGTAGAAATATCCACCCTTTTCCTTTTCATTGAATTGTGTTATTGAGATACCTTTTATGCTAATGTTTATACTTGATGAGAACTAGATAATGGTTGTAAAATTTCAACTTCAACTAAATTGTAAGTGTCCTCTACTAATGGCATTTTATACTTGGACACAACTTATAATGGAGGCATATCTTACAAACTATTATCAATGATTTTTGTTTCCAAAATTATCATAAAATAGACATTGTAACTATTATTTTACATCTATATGAAATTTTAAATAAATAAAATACAATAAATCATTTTATATTTAGTACCTATGTTTGGTGTTTGGGTAAACTAAATGTCTTCCACTAGAGACAAATATTCAAAACAATTCACATCAAGTTTTACATGCAAGACTATATATGTAAATATTATTGAACCTTAACATGGATCACCAAGAATGATGAATGTTAAACAAGAATGTTGATCTCAAAGCACTTATCATTTATGAAATCATTCATTCTAAAGAGGGTAAGATCTTCCAGGATTAGTAAATTAATGATTCAGAGGAGTGGACTTAAGGTAGATCACTTACATTCATTAAAAAGGTACATTCATGAGAACTCAATGTCGAATTCGCATGTGCCAGCATATTGGCAATTTTCAGTTCTTGTAAAAAACAATTGGGTCCATTTTTCTACTCACAGTGTATGGGTGTTATTGGAATATTGTTTGTTGTGCAAAATGAAGGGTGAACCAAGGAAGAAAGAGCCAAAAAATTGTGAAGAATGGAAGGACAAAAAGGATGTTTGGAAGATTCTTCAGAAAGGGAGAGTGGTAAGCTATATGGAGTGACTGCATGGATTTAAACCCCATATTACGACGGCATTCTTTAAAAACTAGGTCGATGACAGAATAACCCTCCATGGTGTTACTATGAAGATCATAGAGGAATTCATCATAGAAGTTACAGGGCTCCCCACAGATGGCATTAAATTCTCTAAATAGACCAGTATTTCAAATGCTGCTTATAAAAAATTCCCAAAAATGGATGCAGAAGAGAAGCAATTGGAAAAGAGTGGATATTTCTTTGACTTGGAGCAAATAAAAGGAATCTGGAGAGATGTTCTTTCCTACATTTGTGAGTATTTCATCCTAGATGGTAGAAGCAAAAGAGTTCATCAATTTCATTTTGTCTTTCTTAATCATTTTAAGCATAAAGATAGAATCTCCTTCCCTTTCTATTTGCACTTTTTGATGCTTCAAAGTCTGTTTGCTCATAGAAAGAAGGAAACTCGACCAATTTTGCATGAAGGACTGATTCTTATTATAGAGGGCTACTGCAAAAGCAATGCTATAGTTTTGAATCCTTATTCTAAAAAAAAATAAGGATGCACAGGGTAATAAGAATGGAAAGGTGAAGGGGAAAGAAAATGAAAAACCTAGACCCTCGAGTCTTAAAAAATAGAATGTTGAAGAGGAATCTGAGTGGGAAAGTTCAGAAAGTTCTAAGAATAATGTTGTTGAGGAATAAGAGATGGAAACTGGGGATTTTAGTTCAAATTTGGAAGGGTATCTAGAAGATGAAGACAAAAGTGAGAAAGAAAATGAAGGGGAAAAAATAGAGGGTAATACAAAATAGAATAATTATAATCATGAAGACAAACAGAATGTGGTGGGGGAAAGTGTTAAGGAAACTAATATTTTAATTGATGATTTAGCTTTGATAAGAGAAAAGGAACATTTGGTTCTACTTTCCATTCTTGCCATGGAGATTGGAGAAAAAGAAAAGGATGAGCATGAGCATAAAGACCCTAAAAAGACAAGAGAGGAGAAAATGATGGAAAGGGAGAATCAAATTGAAAAGGATGAGTCTTTTCCATAGGAGAATGTAGATGACAGGTGTGACACTCGCCAGAGGGATAATAAGATCTCCTTCATGAATTTGGCCAAATTCAAAGTAGATGCAATTTTCCAAGTTGATTCATGGATGCATAAGGAAATGATAGAGCTGAAAAAGAAAGTTGAAATAATGAAACATAACCAAGAAGTTGATAGGATTAAAATCAATAATTTGGAGAAGCAAATGAGTGATATTCCAATTAAGCTTAAGGAATATGAGAATAATCTAAGAAGGCTCATTAAGGAAAGTAGAATGAAAATGGAGGAGGTTACTTCTAGCATATGTGCGACAGAAACTAACCTTGGAAAATGAGCTAATGAAGAAATAAAATCTCTGGAGGGGCCTAGTAAGAGGACCAGGTAGAGCTTGAGAAAGAAAGCATAGCAAGAAGCTGCTACTTCAGCTGCAATATCCATATAGGATACATCAATGATTGGAAATGAGACTGTGAAGATGATCTTGGAACTAGAAGACTAAGGTCCTCTTTGTTGTTTTTGTTTTTTCTGGTCCTATCTACTGGATGTTTTAACTAGTTCTGAAAGTTGGATCTTTATTTTATAAACTTTTTTTGAGTTTCTAGGTCTATGTAAAACCTGTGATCTTTCTTAAGGTTATAGGCTGTGGTTTTAGGTCCCTGTAAAACCTGATTTTGATACTGTTTTATAGTTTGTTTTAGGTTTGTTATTCCTATTGGGCATCATCGTATCTTCTTTCTATATTTGTTAAAGGGTTTCGAGGTCCTTTCAAAACCTACTTTTACCTTAATCTAAACATGGATCACCAGATGAATGTATGGAAATATTCTAGATGAATGCTTGTACTCTTAAGATGATCTCTTAAAACACCTGAATGAGCATCTGGTGTATTCAAAACACATACCAGCATTATAAATGATCATCTCCATTATATAATTTGTGGTGGAAATATTTAGATGGCCACCAATTTTCTCCCACAAAATAGAGGGCCCATTTAATTATTTGGAAGATCTAGACAATCATCTGCATGCTTTAGATGATCAACTAAAGTGCCTAGATAATTTATAGGTGTGCCCATATGAGATTTAACATAACTATAAATAATGAACTAGGGTGAAATTAATTATTAAATATGTTGTACCTATATTTTTTATCTAGATGAAATAATAATATTCTTTGATTTTTCTTCCCCATTCTTATTTTTAGCAGAATCCATCAAACCCTAGCTAGACAATAGACACGATCAACATAAGACAATAAATAATGGCAAATTTCCTAGGATAAAGTGACACATATTTCATTGGTATGGGTGAAAATGCTATATGTATGGTGATTTACTTTCAACATGGGGTGAGATGACCTTAAAAAATAAATTTTATTATAAAATAAAGTTAATTTGGCCATGTTATTGACCCTCACCAAATCACCAAATTTATATTCCTGAAACAAAAATATTCATGAATTAATGAAAAAATTCCACTAAATTTTTCCCTACATGTATATATACATATATACACACATATATATGATACATACACACACACACACATATACATATATATCAAATGTGTCGAATTAAATCAATATAATGATACATATCAAAATGTTTATACATCATCATGTCATATATTTGATTCTCTACCTTTCCCTTATATGGGAAACCTATAGGCGTGCTCAAACCATGTTGCTACAATGTGCTCCTTAAATGACCCATAATATGCTAAGTCATTTATCCTAAAGATATCTCTAAATCCATGGTCTATCCTATCCATGTATATGTTGTTTGCCTAGAAGAGTACTCTTTAAATGATGGAGATTACTACCCTGGTGGCCCCACTTGCTCATAAAGACTCCTATAGTAGATGTACTAATCCATATATCTCAAAACACTCTCTAATTCCTAAAATTGACCAAGTAATATGAGTATATTCTTCACCTCTATAATATCTTCTTGTAGTGTGTCTCACTCTCACCTATACATTTATTCCAATCATATATCATCTAAAGTCTATGTGGAAGCATATTATGTCAATATCCCTCCATCTCTACCATATCCCTTAGATTTCATCATGTTAATCTCTGACTGAAACCCATTTACCTTAGATTATAATATACCAATATCTACTAATCTCATGTCACCCTATATACACACACACACACACACACACACACACACACACCACCTTTATCTCTCTATAATATTGATGTCTCAATATAATATTGATGTCTCAATATATCAAGCTTAATTCTCCTCATGTAACCTCATAAACAAGGCCTCATCTTCTATTGACCTTGCTAGCCTTACTCTATCTCCTCCCTATATATGTGCATTTGGTAAAAGCCTCATCACTATATCCCCTATATCTAAATCTCCCTATCCATTGTTATCAATCATAATAAATGGGGTATCTCCTCTTCATCCATATCATATGGCCTCTCTAATATTTATATCATGCATCTGACCCACTCTAATCTCTCTTATCTCTATATATTACATTTACTCCATATATTTGTCTTTTATCTAGATTCTACCACCCTATTCTTGAGTATCTCTCATAATCCTTGAATGTAATCTCATAATCCATGGGCATGCCCTGAATGTAGCCTATAATATCTACCTACATGTTCTAAGTGGTACATGTGGATATATCAACCTCACTAGTCTCGATTGATCTCACCATGTATCAAAATCATCTATCATACCTATATCCAACACATCCCTCCTTAGCCTAAAAGTCACTAGCTATAATTATTCCTAAATATATACTACCACCCTAGGCTTAATCTTTTCACCCCACTATGATCTATCCCATATTTCTTGGGAAAATACATGAGGACCTGATGAGATCCCTTATCTGATACCAAATTATCTCATCACTCTATCTGGTCTATATCACTCAATGATGCACTCATGACAAATAATCATGTAGTATTGTGTCATCACATAATATATATGTCTCACATCTTATCTCCAATGTAGATTGACCTCTCTGTATGGCCTCCATGTAACTTGATCCACTCTCAACTCATCAATCACCCTCATGTATAAATCAACATCTTCTAATTATGTCCTATATACTCTTATAATCATGTGTCATCCATAAGTAAGTGGCTCATCCATTATCCTCATCCTTAGTTAACATTTATGGTGCTCAATTATTAATTTATCTCATGCCCACACCTACAATAGTGTGTATGAACTAATATAAATCCCACTTAGATACACTACATGGTGTAAGTCTTGTATAAATGTGTAAGTATGCATATCCTTTATGAAAACTATGTAACACTCTCCAACATGTATCCAATAACATCTATCAAACCAATTTTAAATAACCTTTTACTCTTGTTAGGTAACATAATAACACTAACAACATCCATCAACATAACTATCAATTCATCTGTATCCAAACCCACATAGTAATAAATGTTTATACCTCTTTTCAGCATAGGTATCAGTAATATTTGAACACTTTATATAGTGTCACTAATTGTGAACCTCCACTCCAGTAAACACGTGTGCCTCATATGTGAATCCCCAAATTCCTCCATACATCCTCTAGTGTAACATTCATCTCACCTATTGACAAGTGAAATGTGCTAATCTCACTATTCCAGTGTTTAACCAATACCATCAAGTAGGCCCTATCCATTCATATCTTTGTAATCCCAAATATATATTTAATAGTCTTGTGGATTATAATAACCTAACCTTGTAATCTATAAACCTATCCATTATCTCCATTACTCTAGATTGTCTCTCCTATGTACATAGGATCGATAATCTCTCTTGAAAACAATCACATAAGCACTATACTAATCTTATTTTTAATAAATAATCACCTTACAATCACACTTATACCTATCCTTGATCATTCCTTAACACATCATTTTATCTTTTATCCCCTTCAAATTATTTTTCCACAATAAATGATGATTTTTCCATTACTAGTGATGAATTTATTGATGTTTAAGATGGTTTCTCTATTTATAATAATGAATTCAGTATTATTTTTGATGAATTCATTTAAATTGTAAACAAATTCCCATGGTAGTTGACAAATTATTTTAACCTAGGATAACCTTAATTTTTAATGATTTCTTATTTTCCCTAGATGAATTTCCCACAATCAATATTAAATTCAGCATATAGTAAACACCAAAATCATTTCCATCCTCTTTCTTAGGTAGTAAATGTTATTCATGGCTAAACAAAAACACCAAAAATCTCACTTAAAACATCACCACTCCACTCAATCATATTGCACACTCACACCTACTCACTGTGATGCTTATCAATTAGAATTTGGTCATTTTTTTCCTTGCACTCTAGAGAAAATTTTCTAACTCAAAATCACTATCAAATAAAATCTAACAAATGAAGTTAAAACAATGAATTTAAAAATTCCCCCACCCTTATATATTTAACCCTATCACTCCATTTTCAAGCCTCCATTTTCCAATGAGAAGTCTCTTTCCTCCACATTTTCATATTGACAACTAATAAAAATGTTATATATCTTTATCAATGCTTGAAACTATCAATTTGTAAAATTTTAACACACATAAGAAAATATATATTTTTTAGTTTATATACCAAAAATTAACATCATTGATATATATCATTCCCACATCTAATATTGTGAACCCTAATTCCTTGAGCCCCATCCAAGCATGCAGTCTAAAAATAGGAAATTTTATTTTTTTCCAAATCTATTGTATAGTTTTTCATCACTAGGGAAAAATAATTTTACATGAACTCCCTACAATGTTATGCATATTTGTATTTATATACATTATTTATGGTAATTATTCTCATCATATTAATTTATAATTTCAAGTGTTCATCCATTTTTATAATGAAAACTCAAGGAGGCATCATCACATTTATGTATAGCTACCTAGGGTAATGTTTTTCTCCATAATCATCAATGCTCTACTTAGTTTTTTATTTTTCTAAATGGCATTTCTTTGCAACACAATTTCAAAGAGGGAAAATTTAGACACCTAAATTTCACCATTTAGTGTCAAAATTAGCTTTGACATGCTAACGTTTCACCATACCCAATTCAAATTGATATTAACATCAGTTCCCTCCAAATTTAAAATAATTGATTGATTCATAATTAATTAATTAGATCATGCACACCTATTTTACTCTAAAAATAATTATATCTATATTTTCCACCTCAACCATACATATTCTACATTCGTATCAGCCAAATTTTGACTAATCCAACCACCTTCCTCAACTTGTTCAACCACCTCATGAGTGATCTTGGAACATTTCAACTAAATTGCGAGTAATCCCTTAAATTTTAAACTATATTGACCCATTTATGTTGAGTCACTTAACTACTAGCTAACTCCCCCCCTTCTTAACACATGGTAATTCATCATCATACATTGGGATGAGGACTTAAATCCACTATTGATTATTTTAATAATTTGACAAATTCAAATTCATATTAATTGTTCATCTCATCAACCTCAAGCCTATAAATTTATGTAAAATCCTCCACTCAAATCCTCCACCTTCAATCTATATAAATTATATCAAATTATTCTTGCAAATCCATTGAGATCAAAGCCATTTTAAACCACACACTACCCAATTTAATTTTTTTGGACAAGTGTTGAGAAACCACATACATCAAGAAAGAAATAGTAAATCTACGATGATCACACAATAGAGAAGGTGATGAACATACATTTCATACTTTATAAGTATTTCATTAGTTAGCTTTGTTTAATTATTGTTTCTCTATCAAGAGAGGTTAGTTTAGTTTATGTTGATAAGTGTTATCATTGATGTCAAGGTTAATGTTATTGATGTCAAGGTTATGTCATTGATGTCAAGATACATCTGGTGAAGATTCATGGTGAATGGTCTTTGTGGTATGAGCTTCTATGCTTGATGTGATAAAGAAGCCATGTGACAAGAGAAAATTCCAAGGCAACATAGTGTCTCTATTTTGAGAGATAATTTGAAGGCAAATAAATTATTATTATGCTGGTTGATGTCATGGTTTAGGTCAAGTGAGCATTAAAGCATGTTTGAGTACTAGTTCTTGAGTATAAGGTGTCCTGAGAAGTCTAGTCTAGACCTTATGAGAAGGTGTGCATAGTGAAGTTTGGTGAATTAAGTAAGCACAAGATTGTGAGAGGTTATTTGTCATTATTAGGATTAGAATGCAAATGTAAAATATTAATCCTCCTCTAAGTTACACTAAAATTATGGATCTCTATGAAATAAAAAACAAAAATACTTGAAAATCAAAACTTACAGATGGAAATGCAAATACAAATGCAAACCACACAAGAAAAATGTAGACACTGAGGTTACATGGTTCACCCAATTTGGGCTACATCCATAGAGAATTTTGTAGCTCTATATTAAACGAGTAGCACTTAGAGAATACAACCTATAACAACACTTGTTACACACTATCCTCATACTCTCAAAACCTCTTTCCTCTTCAATGCTTCAATATTTTAAAAAAAATGTAATCCCATGCATAAAACCAAGACTAAAAACTAAGTCTTCAAATCCTTCAACAAATCACAAAATGAAGTATACATTTTAGCTAAGTAAAAACCCTTAAAGCCAAATTACAATGAAGAAGAAAAAAAAGCAAAGGGAAAAAGGCATGAATAGTGAAGAATTTCAACACATTCCTACTATTTTATTGATAGTGATTTGGGGAGACATCCTAACCAGCATCTTTGACAAAAAAAAACAAGTGGTGCACCCCACTTCCACACATGTTTTCACCTTGGGTCAAAAGATGCCCAATCAAGCATAATAACTCTTATGTATTTTTGCAACATTTTCAAAGATTCCAAATCACCTTTAAATATTTCCCATGGCATAATATCATGAATCCACTAAGAATTTTGACCCATATGTAAAAGACAAAAGAAAAAGTAAGATATCATTCTCACTCGCTTATCTCCACTTACTCCCACATGTGCCAAGGGTCAAAATCTATGCCCCATATTTACTTTTCTAAAAGTAAACCATGCTCTTGAGGAAAAATTCATCCCATTTCCTCTCTCCACCCTTCCACCATGAAATATACTCTGTGTGGGTCATGCCATGTCATAATGAAGCCACCTCACTACTTAATCACATGGGCCCACCTCCTAAGACCCATCGTGGGCCGCATTATGGGCCCCACTGGCATGTCACTAGTGAATAGTAAAAATGAATAGTGCCAAATTAATAGTGATTATGTGAATAGTAACTTCACACCTAATAATTCTCCCACTTGAAGTTAGTTTTCCATAACTTCATGATGTTTCTACTCCCACTATAGAAACTTATCATCTTGATCTTCCTCATCCTTGAAGACTAATTAAAGTTGAACAACATTTTAACTTCACTCTCACAACCACCTTGATCAGCATATATGTAGGGTTCTCATTCATATTTATCTTCTCTAAATTTAGTTGTTCCTCTTTTAACACTATCTATATGAAGTGATATCTCAACCGAATATGCTTTGTCTTAGAGTGAAATGTTGAGTTATTTGCTAAGTGTATGGCACTTTGATTGTCACTAAAAAGTACTCCTTTTACTTGTTGGTGACCCAAATCCTCCATTAGTATCTATAGCCATATCATATCTTTGCTTTCCTCTATAGCTGCAACATACACAGCTTCTATGGTAGAAAGTGCTAAAAATTTTCTACAAATGTGAGATCCAACTCACTACTATACCACTCATAGTAAATACATACCCAATAGTGATCCTCCTAGCATCCAAATATCCTACCATGTCTGAATAAACATATCCATATAAAAAATATCTGATCCACCATAACATATAACTAAATCCATGGTCCCTCTCAGATATTGAAGAATCCACTTAACTACATGCCAGTGTTCCTTTCCTAGATCACTCATGAATCTACTCACCACTCCCACTACATGTGCAATGTCAGGCCTCATACACACCATATAATACATTAGACTACCCACTACTGATGAGTAAGGTATTTTTTTGATGTGATTATTTCCTTCATCTATCTTGGGAATCTACTCCTTTATCAACTTGAAGTGGACTACCAAAGGAGTCCCAACAGGTTTTGCATTCTACATGCTAAACCTCTCAAATAATTTCTTGATGTACACTTCCTAGGATAATTTCAATGTCTAATTATTTTTATCTCTATATATTCTCATTCGAAGGATCTTCTTAGTATCACCAAGATCCTTCATTGAGAAAGAATCACCCACCTATCTTCTGAGTGCATCAATGTCTTACATGTTAGATCCTACCACTAACATGTCATCTACACAAAATAGTAGAATAATAAAGGTGAAATTATTAAATTTTTTGAATTACACACAATGATTAGATTGACATCTAGAGAAACCATGCTCTAACATGAAATTGTCAAACTTAAGATACTTTTGTCTATGAGCTTGTTTTAGGCCATAGAAGCTCTTCATCAATTTGCACACTACTTTCTCCTTACCCTTGACTTCAAAACCTTATGGTTATTTCATGTATATCTCCTCCTCCAAATACCCATGAAGGAATGCAGTCTTTAAATCTAAGTATTTTAGATGCAAATCTTCCACTACAACTAAACTTAGAATAGTTCTAATTGAAGTCATTTTAACCATAGGAGAAAAGATTTCATTAAAAGAAATACCTTCTTTTTGTGCAAATCATTTTACCACTAATATTTCCTTATACTTCATCTTGTCTCCATCCTCTTTCATCTTGTAAACCCACTTGTTATACAATGCCCTCTTGTATTTTGGAAGCTCAACCAAATCCTATGTTTGGTTTTCCATGAGAGATTCATACTCCTCATCCATAACTTATTCCCACTTCTCCTTGGCATCAATCTGCACTACTTATTTAAAGCTTTCTAGCTCACCATAGTTAGTAAGTAATAAATAATTAAATGGAGAAAACCATTCAAGGGATATAGTTAATCTTGTATATTTCCTCACAATAGGATTTTGGGGTTCCTATTGTTGCCTCACATTATGTTATGGTGTTTTTGAGACATTTACATTTGTGATGCCCTCAAACACTATGTATTCTCTCTTGGCTTCCTCTTGCTTGTTATCCTACAACTGATATTTGTACATGAATTTTTCATTAAATATTACATCCCTACTCTAGATGATAATACTTTATTCTTCAATCCATAATTGAAAACCAAAGTCATCAATATCATATCCAATAAAGGTGCATTTATGATATTTTGCCTCTAACTTGGCCTTATTCTTTTTATCAATATATGCAAAAGCTTCACAACCAAAAACTTTAAAAAAATAATAGTCAAACTTCTTACCACTCTATGCCTCCTTTGGTATCCCACCATCTAAGGTTATATAAATTACTCTGTTAATTAGGTTCATCGATGTATCAACCACATTTGCCTAAAACTACAATGGTAGCCCTATATGCAACCTCATGCTCCTAACACATTCCATGATTATTATGTTCATTATTTCTAACACACTATTCTTTTATGGTGTTTGTATAACCATTCTTTTCCTTCAAATTCCATTATGTGAATATTAATCATTAAAATGCCTTGCTACAATACTCCCCACCATTATCCGACCTAAGGCACTTAAGTTTTAAACATGTCTCATTTTCAACTAAATCTCTCCATCTCTTAAAGGTATAAAATACATTAGATTTATTTTGATGCAATAAACCCAAAATTTTTTAGTTGCATCATCTATGAATGTGACATAATACAAATAAACACCAAGAGAAGATACTTGAGTAGGTCCCCATACATCCGTATGCACAAGCTCTAACTTATTTATCTTATCGGCTGGTCCAACCTTAGAAAAATGTACCTATTTCTATTTTCCATATATATAATAATCATATAGGTGCAAGTCTATCTCTTTGAGACTTGGTAATCTTGAGTGAAGGATTTTCATTCCTTTCTCACTCTTGTGGCCTAGTTTCTAATGTTGTAAATATGCATATGCACTTCAATCAACTGAATCACAAGAAGAGTTAGAACTAAATATGGACAAATATAATGTACCCACCTTTTTAAATTTTTCCACCACTAGAGAACCCTTTTTAACTTTCCATGAGCCACTAGTACAAGTGACAACACAACCATCACTTCCCAATTATCTTGTAGAAATTAGGTTCCTCTTCAAACTAGGAATGTGTCTCACATCCTTGAGCACCCAAGTGTTTTCATTTTGTAGTTTAACACCCACACTACCTTTTCTAATAATACTATAAGGTTCATCATCACCAAGATATACATGTCTAAAATCACCTTGAACATAATCTCTTAAATAGTTTTTATTAGGAGTGGCATGAAATGAAGCACCTAAATCTAAAACCCAAGATTCATGAATATTATCTAGAGAAAGAATTAAAGCATCTTGTAGTGTCTCACCTACTACATTAGCTTCATTTTTACCTTGATTTTTCTCTTTTCTATATTTGACATGAAGATCCCAACATTCTTTCTTTGTATGACCCAACTTCCCACAATGCCAACACACCATCCTCCTAGTGGATTTTGACCTTGAACCTTTTCTAGGTTATCCACAGTTTATTCTTCCTCATGTTTTTGATCTCCCTCTTATCTACATGGACAAGTCATTTCTAGATGTGAATGTCTCACCCATGCTCCTCGTTCACATTTCCTCACTAAGGATCACACCTACAACATCTTCAAACTTTAGCTTTGCATTGTTTGAGATAGAGTTGCTCACTGCCATGACCAAACTATTCTAACTTTCAAAGAACACAAAATGAGGAGAGACCTAACTTCATCATCAAAATAAATGTTAACCAAATCTAGTTGACTAGTCATAGTATTAAAATTATTCAGATGGTTATTTGCTAAACCATTTTCTTCCATTCTCATATTAAATATTTTTTTCATGAGAAATATTTTATTATAGGTAGAGGTTTTTTTGTATAACTTTCCCAAGGATATCATAAGACTCTCAATAGTCTTTTCTTTGGAAATTTTAAAGGCCACCATTGAAACAATACATAGTCAGATGGTTACAAGTGATTTTCTATCTAGCAATTCCCAATCGTCATCTAAGTAGAGGTTTTTCTGGTAAAGATAATCTTCTATTTTCATCTTCCATAACCCAAAGTTCTATCCATTAAACTTCTCCATCTTTGACTTTCCATCTTCTACCATAACTCCCACTCAAGATAAAACACCCTTTATCTCCCTAAGACTTAGAAAACTAAGAGCAAAACCTTTCTCTAATACCACTTGTTAGGATTAGAATGCAAATGTATAATATTAATCCTCCTCTAAATTGCACTAAAATTATGGATCTCTATGAAATACAAAACAAAAATACTTGAAAATAAAAAATTAAAGATGGAATTGAAAATGAAAATAAAAACCACACAAGAAGAATGTAGACACTGAGGTTATGTGGTTTACCTAACTTGGGATACATCCATGGAGAAGTTTGTATCTCTATATTAAACTAGTATCACATGGAGAATACAACCTGTAACAACATCTATTACACACTATCTTCACACTCTCATAAACTCCTTCTTCAATGCTTCAATATTTTACAAAAATTCAATCCCATGCATAAAACCAAGACTAAAAACTATGTTTTCAAAGCCTTAAATAACTAATAAAATGAAGCATACATTTTGGCTAAGTAAAAAACCTTACTTAAAGCCAATTTACAATGAATAAGAAATAAATAAAAGGGAAAAAAGCATGAATAGTGAAAAATTTAGACCCATTCTTACTATTATATCAATAGTGATTTGGGGAGACATCATGACAAACATATTTGACAAAACAAACCAAGTGGTGAACCCCACTTCAAAACATGCTTTCACCTTGGTTCAAAATATGCTCAATCAAGCATAGTAATTCTTATGGTCTTTTTTACAACATTTTCAAAGATTCCAAATCACCTTTAAATATTTCTCATGGAATAATATCATGAATCCACTAAGAATTTGAACCCATATGTAAAATACAAAATAAAAATTAATATATGATTCTCAACCACTTATCTCCACTTACTCCCACATGTGTGAAGGGTCAAAACTTATGCCCCACATTTACTTTTCCAAAAGTAAACCATGTGCTTGAGGAAAAATTCATCCCATTTACTCTCTCCACATTTCCACCATTAAATATCCTTACTGTGGGTCATTCCATGTCATAGTGAATCCACCTCACTACCTAATCATATGGACCACCTCCTAGGACCCACTGCAAGCCCCATTATGGGCCCCACTGCCATATCACTAGTGAATAGTGCCAAATGAATAGTTATTATGTGAATAGTAAATTCACACCTAACTATAATTATGTGATAATTCAAGAGAAGTGTAGATACTTTCAAAGGTGTTTCAAGGTCAGTTTTCAAGTTTCAAATGCTTAAGAAGCCTAGTCTTGACACTAGTCATAGCATGAAGAGACCTTATGAGAAGGTATGAGTATGATGGCTTGATAGGATGAGTGTATAAAATAATGAATGGATGTATAATGTTTCTTAAGAATACATGTGATGAATTAGATCACTCAAAGAGTCTCAAGGTGAGCTTACAAGGGTAAGACATACAAATATAGTTTATAACTAGACCATTTCTAGACTCTACCTAGCCTAATGAGGCATCATGATCTATTATAAAGGTCTATGAAGAATTTAAAGTAGTGTTTAAGCATGATATAAGTTGTTTTATTATGTTATTTAGGTAGAGAGAACATATAAATAGGTATGAAGGTCATTTTTAAGGCCTAATGTGTTTTGTAGGTCAAGGTCTAAGTGAACAAGAGAGAGAGAGAGAGAGAGAGAGAGAGAGAGAGAGAGAGAGAGAGAGAGAGAGAGAGAGAGAGAGAGAGAGGTCATGATCATATTTAAAGATTATTGAGATAATTTAAGAATTTTTAGATTTGTAGTATGTTGTTTCAAGTGTGATTCATGTATTTTTAAGTCATGGTTTGTAATAAAATACATGTAAAGTGGTTTTGAGGTCTCTCAAGTGCACAAAATGAAGGGTTATCTACCTGGAAAGGTATTTCTTGTGTTCATTAGCTCATCAAACATCTACATGGGAACTTAAGGTATTCATGGTATATTTGGAATGGTCCTATCTCAAAACTATATACATTATTTTTTGGACTAAGGGGCTATGATTTATGAATGATTGTTAAGAATGAAAACATGTTTAAACCATTCTAAAACCCTAATAAGGACCTGATGTTGAATATGTTGATAAAAATATCCCATAATAGTCTCAAATTAATAAAAAAATATTAGATAATGTTTTAAACTCTCCCAATCACCTCCACGTGTGATATATTTTTCAAGTGTGTGAGTAGACCCTACAAGAAAGTGCTAATTTCTTGGAGATTTGATGTAGCAATCATAGTTGACCAAGAAAAATTATATAAATAATTATATGGAGAATTTTGAGACCTTTATTTAATTTCCATGTTGTTTTTGTGATATTTTATAGTCCTCAAGCATGCTAAATTGGTCATCTAAGATAGTTAGTCACTAACAGGCCTAATGGTGGAAAACCTAAGCAAAAATGAGAATATTATTAAAAACGTGTTATCATGAAATAGGTTTGAATAAAAGTCAATTTATATATTTTTAAATAATTTTAATACATTTTCAGGTTTGGTATAATTTTTTTAGGTTAGTATTTATAGTGAAAATTTTTCTCACAAGTTAACTTATATGGCTCAATGAGGTCTGTGTACAATGAGGTTATGAGATTGGTCTAAAAAATTAATATTTCCTTTTGACCATATTATATTTATATATTATAATGGTATAATTATATCTTAATATCATATTAATTCATCATAATTCTTTGTAAATGTTCATACAAGTGTTGAAGGTCATTGTCACCATGATTGTGCTTTAAGGTAAACTGATAGTTTTAGGTAAGTAAGTTGTAGTGATAATTTTGAGGATATATGACATGAGTTTATATATATAATGAATATGTCTTTTTTTTTTTTTGTTATTTTAAATTTATTATAATTAATTTATAAAAATTTTAATATAGTATAAGAGGGAGAAATGTTGAATCTAAAATGGCTTGCCTGGTTCTAGTCTAATTGTGTGTAGTGAGATCAAAAGATTGGTCACAAAGACCAATATTTGACATTAGACCTTATGTTTTATATATTTGAGAGTGGTATATATATGTCAAAAGATATTATTAAATTATATATAATCATTATAAATTTTATTTTGTGTGTTTAAGATCAAGTTGTTCATGACTTGGTTTTAGAGTGTTCTGGTAGTTCTAAGTGGGCTATTTGCAGAGAAGGTTTTGAGTCCTTTTTATTTGATTTGTGAAGAATAAATAACATGGTGATGACCATAGGGTAATTTAGTTTCATTATATGTGATTTATTTCCATTCTTATTTATCTAATTTGTGTTTAATCTCTTGTAGTTCAAGATAGACTTTATGTAGGTTCATAGACCTAATTGTGAATATTACTAATGGTGTTCTATAAATGGTGGTTGAATTTAAAAGGTGACATGGACATAATATGAGATTATTGGGGGTATATTTTATTTTAATATTATATTTTACTTCTATTTTTGGATTTTTAAAGTGTTCCAAGGAAGGCATAGGATAATGTGTGTTAATGAAGGCCTATTTAAATTAGGTCTCCGTAAGGCCTAAAAGAGGTTTTGGTATTTCAAGTTGTGGATGAACTATTTTAATGATTTATTCATTTATTATTATTTTTATAATAAATATTTAAATTATAATTCAACTATGCAAGTATGTATGGCCAATTAAAAAGGATATGAATAAGAGTCTTGTATATATACAAGGCAGTTTTAGGCCTATTTGAGGGAGAAAAGTCTAAGTGGTTATTATAAAATATTTTTGAGTATAAGGAGGTATTATATACCATAATAGGAGTGTATAGTATCTATTATGAAGACTCAACAATGGTTATATGTATGAAAATCAATGTAATATGACCTAATCAATCTTGAAGATACCTAATTGAGAAAAGAGGCTTAGAAGGTAGTTTGAGAAGGTCAAGATTGTGTGGAGATAAAGAGGTGGTCATAATCAGTTGGTTGAGAAAAATGGTATCCTAAATTTTATTAAATTAATTAGGTTATTGAGTTTTTGGTGATTAATCTATAGGGTTCGTACCTCCTTGCAAGTTGGTGCTTATTAAAGCCTAGCTGAGTTGGTGATTAACTAGTTGGGGTTGGTGCTCTATGTGGAATTAGTGATTCAATAAATTTGATATTTTATTATAATAATGTATTCCATTTATAGATATTAGTGGGTTTTATTTCCCTTGAGTTTTTCCCACATATGTGATGTGTTCTTGTGTTTCTTACTTATATGGATAGGTGTTTATGCTTGTTAGATCTATATGCTTGTTTGAATGGTTTATAATTACTTAAGGAAAATTGGTAAGAAAGTTTTTGAATATTGATTAACTCACTCCCCCCCCCCCCCACCCCTCTCAATAATTTTTCTTCCAACATTTGGTATCATATCATTTCCTTTTAAGTAGGACTAATATCCTAAAGGAGATCCAAGAATTGAGGATGGCTAGTCAACAAGCTTAAGGTTGTTTCTATATTAGTAAGGATCCTTTATTTAATGGGAATAATCATAAATTTTAGAGCATAAAAATGAGGAAATATATAACATCAATGATCCATGACATATTAAAATAATTTTTGGATGGATAAACCCCACCTCCTACACCACCAATTGATGCAATAGACAAGAAGTAAAGTGAGAGCAATTTTTAGGAAATGAACTCCATTCCATGTGGCCTATCATAGGTAGAGTTTTTGAATGTGATGCACTATGAGTTATCCAAGGTGTTATGGGAAAAATTGAAGAATATTAATGAATGAAATACCAATGTGAATATGGTCAAGTTTTAGACCCATCAAACATAGTTTGAAAGTCTAAAGATGAAACCATTGCATCTTACCTTTTGACGGTTGATGAAGTTTTAAATTTCATTAGAGGATTAGGAGAAGAAATGAAAGAATCTAAAATTTTTCATAAGGTATTAATATTAATAACTCTTAATTTTTATTCTAAGGTATCTATAGTAGAAGAGATGCAAGATTTTTAAAATTTAGATATGGATGGGCTTCATGGAATCCTGACTACCTATGAGATGAGAACAAATAAAGGGAGACCTCCCAAGAAGGATGAAAAATTCAAAATTGAGAAGAAGTTAAAATAAAAGAAGGTCAAAGATGAGAAATGTTTAGATGTTGATGATGATAAAATGATAGTTATGTTTTCAAGGAAATTGAGTTTTGTCGTTGGTAAGTACAAGGGTAATTTGCCCTTAAAATGTTTCAATTATGATAAGATTAGTCACTTTTCATCTAAGTGTCCTAAAAAGGATAAGATTGAGTATGATGAACATTATGGAGATTATAATAAGGTCTATAATCCTAATAAGAACAAAAAGTATTATAAAAAGTATGAAGGTAAGAAAGGGTCATTAAAGAACAAGAAAAGTTTATATACCAAAGAGGATAATAACACATCTAATGTAAGTGACACAAGCACATCTGATATGTTTGATGATAGTAATGAACATGCCAAAAATGAAACCTTATTCATGTCTATAGAAATAGAAAATGAGGGTTGCTCAAATGGGAAAGGCCTTATTAATGATGAAGAATCAGATGAATAAGAAGTTGAAGTGAACCTTGAGGTAGAATTAGTGAGTGCTCTAGAGGAGTTGAAGTTCCAAAGAAGGAATTATCACAAACTAATATCATTATTTAAGGATTATGAAGAACATATTAGTTTATTTGAGGAGAGACTGAGTAATACATCATAAGGTTATGATGATATCATCAATCAGATTGAAACATAGATGGGGATAGTCACTTATAGCTTAACATCTAAAGAGTAATAATACACTAGGTATGGAACTAAAGTGGAATCCTTGAAAGATGAGTTGGATCAATCATCTATCAAGGTAAAGACATTTATGAAATTTTGGAAGAGTAATGATGATCTAGATAAAATAATGAATATTAAGAAGTTTAAAAGTGTTAAGATAGGTCTTCATTTTAAAGAAGACCAAAATGAGGTAGCTCAAGTCAAAGAGATATACAATAAAGATAAGATGGTCAACATGAAAATAAAAATTAGACAACCTAATTCTATGAGGTATGCTAATTCATTCAATGGTTACTATTATGCTTACAATAAATTTGGTCATAGAGAAAGAGGGTGTAGAAGAAACTCTAAAAATGAATATGCATGGGATTATTAAAGGAATCATCAGCCAAATAGTATGTATAAGGTTATTTCCTACATCTATGATAATGTGGGACACATTAAATTTTTTTATCATAATAGGGCATCAAGTCAAAATAAGAGTTTTAAAGCCCATAGAGTGTAAAAGAGAAGAAAAATGAGTGTGTGGAAACCAAACATAATAAATATTAGTCATGATCAGTCTACAAGCTCAAATGGACTATTTGATATGGTAAAACATACTTTAGATGATAAATCAAGTCAGGAATGTTTGTTATCAGCTCATATTGATGATCAAATAATTGATGAAGAGGTTAATAATATAATGTCAATCGAGTCTAAAAGTATATTGAAGGATATTCAGTCTTGTAAGAGCATGCAAATCTAAGAATATCCTAAACTTGTGTTGTTTTAGTGTTGTACGGAAAGGGGTGACTCTATTAGGCTTCATGGAGACACTCTTTAGTTTGAAAAATCATGATGGATGATTGATTTGAGGGGGATATATTTAGGTTGTTCATAATCTCCAAGTGTAGTTGATGACAAGAATATTATGGCCTAGTAATTGATCAAATATTTATGTCATATTAGTCATGTCAAAGACAAGGTGAGTGGTCTTGAGATCTGAGTTTATTTGAAGGAGGTATGCATGGAGTAAGGGGGAGAATATTATATTAATTATTCATATTCTTTATTTTGAGCTTATATTTTAAGGTGTGATTCCATATGGTAGTTTGTGGAAGACCCTTTATCAATAATGTCAAAAGGGGAGAAAGTTCAAAATAGGAGATTGACTAGATTGGGGGAGATGAGAATGATTAGATTGAAGAATGTTTTTCCATCAATGACAAAGGGGGTGTTTGTTGATAATTATTGTAATTAATTTCAAGTTTTATGTAATTAATGTCAATATTCATATGATGAAGATGCATGGTGAGTGGTCTTTAATGTATGAGCTTATATGCTTGATGTGACAAGGAATCCATGTGACAAGAGAGAATTTAAAGGAAACCTAATGTATCTCTTTTTAGAGATAATTTTAAGGAAACATGATGATTATTATATTGGTTTTTGTCATGATTTAAGTCAAGTGAGCATTAAATTATGTTTGAATACTAGTTCTTGAGTATAAGGTGTCTTGAGAAGGCTAGTCTAGAACCTATGAGAAGGTGTGCATAGTGAAGTTTGGTGAATTAAGTAAGAAAAATATTGTGAGAGGTTTTTTGGAATTATGTGATCATGAAAGATAAGTGTAGATACTTTATAATTTTTTTCAAAGTTAGTTGTCAAGTTTTAAGTGCTTAAGAAGCCTAGTCATGGCACTAGTCATATCATGAATAAACCTTGGGAGAAGGTATGAGTATGATGGCTTGGTGAAATGATTTCACACAGGCATGAATATATGTATAAATTATTTTGATCATGTGTTTGAGGCCTTTAAGAACTCATAAGAGTCTTAGGGTGAGACTACAAGGGTAGGGCCTATAGATCTAGTTTACAACTTGACCATTCCTAAACTCTATTTGGCCTAATGAGGAATCATGATCAATTATCAAGGTCTATGGATGATTTAAATCAAATTTTAAGCATGAGATAAATTTTTTTATTATGTGAATGAGGTGTATATCATATAGAAAGAGGCACAAAGGTTAGTTTCAAGACCTAATGTGTATTGTAGGTCAAGGTCTAGGCAAGTGAAGAGAGAGTATGGACTAATGAGAGGTCATGATCATATTTCAAGATTATTGAGCCCATTTAACCATTTTCATAGGTTAGGTATGTTTTTTCAAGTGTGATTCATGTATTTTTAAGTCATGGTCTTTAAAAAAGGCATGTAAAATGGTTTTAAGGTCTCTTGAGTACAAAGAATGAAAGGTTGTTTATCTGAGAAGGTTTTTATTGTGATAATCAATTCATAAAACATATAAATGGTAAAATATTATATTAATGTTATATGTTTAAGGTTACTATCTCAAAATTCTATACATTAGTTTATAGATTAAGGGGTTATGCTATATGAATGATTGTTAAGAATGGAAATAAGCTTAATCCCTCCTAAAATCCTAATAAGGACACAATGTTGAATATTTTTATCAAAAAAGACAATATTGTCTCAAATGACTATAAAAATATTGGATCATGTATTCAACTCTCTCAATCACCTCTAGGTGTGATTGAGTTATCAAGTGTGTGAGTATGCATTAGAAGAAAGTGCTAGTTTCTCAAAGATTTGATGTAACAATCAAGGATGATCAATTCAAAGTATTAAAATAATTTTATTGATAATGTTGAGAATTTTATTTTATTTCCATGTTTATTTATATAAATTTTATAGTCCTTAGGTTTGCTAAATTAGTCATCCAAGATAGCTAGTTGCTAACAGGCCTAATGGTGGAAATAGTGAAAAACCTAGGTAATAGTGAGAAGATGATTAGGAATGTGTTATCATGAAATATGGATGAATAAAATTGTATGGATATATTTTTAATTAATTTTAAGACATGTTAATTTTTGGTATATGTCTTGGGGGTTAGTGGTTATAGTGAAAAAGTTGTTCACATGTTGACTTGTCTGTCTGAGTGAGGTTTGTGTACAATGAGGTTATGAGATTGGTATGAAAGACAAATATTTACATTATAAAATATTATATTTATATTTTATAATGGTATAATTATCTCATAATATATATACATGCATCAAAATTATATATAAATGGTCATATAGGTGTTGAAGGTCATTGTCACCATGACTGTGCTTTAAGGTAAACTAGCAGTTCTCGGTAAGCAAGTTACAGTGATAAGTTAGAGGATATATGCCATGAGTTTATATATATAATTAATATGGTGTTTCTTTTTATTACTTTAAAATTATTCTCATACATTTTTAAATATTTAAAGATAGTATAAGAGGGATAAATGTTGAAGCCAAAATAGCTTGTTTGGTTCTGGTCTAACTATGTGTAGTGAGAACAAAAGATTGATCTGCAAGACCAATATTTGACATTATAAATTTTGGTTTTTGTATTTAATAGTGGTATATATATGTAAATATATATTTTTAAGGTATAAATATTTATTATAAGTGTTCTTTCAGGTGTTGAATATCAAGTTATTTATGACTAGGGTTTGGAGTGTTTTGGCAGTTCTGAGTGGGCTATTTATAGAGAAGGTTTTGAGTCCTTTTGATTTGAGTTGTGAAGTATAAATAAAAAATTTATTACCATTATTTAATTTATTTTATATATATTTTATTTATTTCTATGGTTTTTTATCCAATTTTTGTTTAATATCAAGTAGTTCAAGATAGACTTTTTGTAGGTTCACAAACCTAATTGTGAATAGTACTAATGGTGTACTATAAATGGTGATTGAATATAAAATGTTTGATGTACGTAATATGAGATTATTTTGGGTATATTTTATTTTAATATTATATTTTCATACTGTCTCTATAGTTTTAAATTGTTCCAAGGAAGGCATAGGATAGTGTGTACTAGTAAAGGCCTAATTGAATTAGGTGTCCTTAAGGCTTAAAAGAGGTTTTGGTATTTCAAGTTATGGATGAAATATTTTAATGATTGATTAAATTATTAAGCATGTTATAAAACCTATTAAAATTATAATCTAAATATGCAAGTATGTATGGCTGACTAATAAGGATATGAACAACAAGCTTATGTATATACAAGGTAGTTTTAGGCTTATTTGAAGGAAGAGAGTGTAAGCTAATATTATAACATATTATTGAGTATAATTAGGTCTTGTAGACCATTATAGGAGTGTAAATGATCTATTATGAATATTTTATAGAGGTTGTGTATTAAAATCAAGGTCATATGACCTAATCACTCTTAAAGAGACCTAATTGAACAAAAAGGCCTAAAAGGCAGTTTGAGAATGTTAAGATTGTGTAGAATTGAAGAGGTGGTCATCATTAGTTGGTTGAGAAACAAGGTGTCCTAAATTTTATAAAATAAATTATGTGGATGTTATGGTGGTGTATCATCTAGGGGGTTTTTACCTCCTTAGAAGTTGGTACTTGTTAAAATCTAGCTGAGTTAGTGTTTAGCTAGTTGGGGTTAGTGCTCCATGTGGAGTTGGTGCTTCACTAAATTTGGTGTTTGTCTTATAGGACTATAGTCCATTTTTAGATATTATTGGGTTTTCTTCCCCTTGAATTTTTACCATATATATGATGTTTTATTGTGTTTATTGCTTATGTGGATAGGTGTTTATGCTTTCCAAATCTATATACTTGTTTGAATGGTTCATAATTGCTTAAGGGAAATTGCTAAGAAAGTTTTTGAAGACTGATTCACCCCCCCAATATCAGTCATTTTGACACCAATATTTCAATAATAATTTAATTTAATTTTTTCTTCTTAGTTCACATTCTAAATATCACATTAAACATGGATTAATAAAAGCCAACTTTGATAATGACTCTTCTTGAACAATATATAGAAACTTGGAAAGTATAAAGAAAGGAGTTTCCCTCCAAAACCTTAAATACCACCATTAATACCCAATTACTCTTATTTTATATCCATTATCCATTTTTCCATGCCACTTTCACTATTCATTAGTGAAAAAGGAAAAAATAAGTCAAAAGTTTGCTATTAAAATCTAAAATATTAAAACATGACATAAAAGCATGAACAAGTTTCTACACATGTATAATGAAGAAAATTTGATGGTAAATTTGTGACTGTGATGGATCCAAGTTATCAATTCCATATATGAAACTCAAAAACAACATCTAATTGAAACATTACATTTAAAAACTAACTCAGACTCAAAAAACCACCCAATAGACCTATCTAGGATTTTTAGGTGTATATGTGAGTCTAAAATGCACTTTTTTTAATTTTGAGTTTTTTATTTGTAAATATGTTTTTAACCCTAGTTATAATTTGAGTGAAATTTTTCCTAGGTAAAATACCTAATTGTCATATTCATCTATAGATATCATTAACTTAGCAATAAATTCAAATTTTGTGGGCCCCAAGACCTAATGAGGCATCGGACCCCCAATTAAAACTATCAATTTTTATCCTAATAGACTCATGTTAATTGGGATTTAATTCCAAAATTAAACTATGTTTAAATAATAAAGGGGTTCCATTACCTAATTGGTAAATGAATCGTTGATTATAACTATAAGGAAGTCAGAGACTCCCCATTGACCTAACTAGGACTAAAGTCCCACTTAGCACTATGCTAGTCCCCTGTTCACTCATAGATCTAATCAAGAATCAAATTGATAATTAAAACTATATGATATCCACCTACCAAGTCAATACCTATCTATTAAAAATTATCTAGATAGAATAAATAAAAAACAATGAACCTCCCTATACCTAATCAGGATTTGGAAGCTCGGTTAGGTCTACGAGACTTAGAAATTTTCCACAAAGACCATATAAGTGAAGAAAAGATTTAATAAGACTAAATAAATAGAATTTGGACCTGATATACTTAATAAATTTATAAAATCTTGATTAGTTTTATAGACATTGAAAATTTTTAGCTACCTATAACTAGACCTAATTAGGAAATAGGATAAGATATTATTGAGATTTTTGATAAGGTATAATTACATCAAAAAATGGCCAAAAAACCAAGTGTAAGATAATAAAATGATCTTAAAGATATTGGTTAACATGACAAGTGAGTTTTTTATGCTTTAAAGAACACAAATATCAAAGTGACCCATAAAAGTAGCTAAAGAGAGCTGACAAAATGATAGAGCACAACTCAAATGGCATTTATAAGTGTAACAATAATCTACTTTGGGATCAAGTGATCCATATTAAAATTTACCATTTAAACCTATTCATCAAAATTAAATAGGTTTTGAGGCCTAAATTTAATGAAAACTAAATAAAATCCCCCAAAATAGATATGTATAATTAAGAGAGAAATATTTTTAAATGTAAATTGAGAGTTCAAAAATTTGCTTTCACAATAAGTGTATTATATGAAGTTTTATTGAACAGATGTGGTCTACCCAATGGAGGTTTTAAGATATATTTTTTAATTAAAAATAAGATGAGATACTAATTAAAATTTAAAGTGTTGAGATTAATGAGATGTGAGTGCAAGCGAGAGTGACTAAAAAGGTAAAAGGAGGTTCCATGATTCTAGGAGAATTAGGTCATGTTGTCTAAGTAACAACAAATGATCACTCTGGTAAAAAGTAATATTGATTATTTTGGAATGATAAAATTATGTCTACAAAATTATAATATCTAGCTGAGACTACATGTAACATGAATAAATTTAAGATAAGAGAAGGTGAGAATGGATAAGAGACTATATCTAACATTTTTATTGACCTGGTGTCTGTAAATAAGTCAATTACCATTTAATATAAATTGTAACAACTACCTACTATGGATTTAACCATCAAGATAGTGAACAATACCTTAAGAATAATTTATTAGACATTTATCCATTTCCATCCAAGCATTTATAGCTCCAATAGAGTTGTCTTTGATCCCACTCAAGCCTTGCTCTACTATTGGCTGGGTGTCCATAGCCCTAGTAGAGGTTATTTGAATCACCCAAAGTTATGCTCTATTGAAATTTATTTTGATTTTCTTGTTCTTACATTATTTTTATTTTATTTTTAATCTTAGCATCTCAATTTTATTTTTGGGACCACCATGGAAAGTGGAACGTAGAAATATATATTTTCATCCTAGATCTTCATCACAGTAGGTTCATCTAGGCAAACCAAAAAACCATTAAGATGTATTTTTTTTTCTTGGTTTCAAGATAATGTCTTCATTAAATAAATAGTTTACCCAAACTCATCATTACATGAACCAATTCATAATACACATGATAGTCTAATCCTTTAAAATTTACTTATAAACAAAACCTAATGATACAAATTACTTAGAGTACTTATGTACTAGAATGTAATGCATGTCACTAACATAAAGGCCTTCCCTTATTCATTATTTTTACCAACATATGAACAAGGAAAAAAAATCAAGGCTAGACTAATGATAAAAATAAGGAAATTAGGAAAAAAAAATTAAACTAACAATAAAAGTAAGAAAGAAAATCAAGAAATGAAAGTAAGAAAACAAAAATAATATATTTACAAGAACATACCAGGAAAAATGTATGCGTATAAGTAATATTTTTTAATAAATAACTATTGATAGGAAATAATACATCCTCACTATTTAGACACATGAATTGGAATGTATTCATGTTCAATATTTTGAGAAGGTTTATAAAGATCTTACCAAGGGAAAACATGTACTTACATTTATGTAGTCCTTTTCACTTATGAAAACTATCCAAGAGAGTCTTATTTACAATGCTCTCAATAGATTAAGAATTTTTTTATAACTATATTCAACAATGTACTTACATTTAATTTTAAAAAATCACATGAGAAATATTTTTACAAATACCTTTGCCCATACATTAAGTTGCAGGGAGGGATAGTGGTGGGTACCAACACATACTCGAGAAGTATGTGTATTTAACCTGGTAAATATATCCTCTTTGTGGAATATAATTGGTAAATCAATTTTTAATTTCTCTTTAAATAATATTAATGTTGTAAGAACATTATTATTGTCATATGCATTATCCATAAGGAGTAAGATTGGTTATTCCCATGTCAAGGGCCTTTTGGCCTTATCATTAGTCACTAATGTATGTAAATATTTACATTGGGTCAAGTCATTTCCATATTAGAGTTATACTAACTTCATTTATTTATTGTTTAGGTATCCATATCCATGATCACTCACTTATATATTAACTACCTCGACTGGTGAGGGGATCACATGATTGTTACAATCCTATTTTGTAGGTTGTTCCAAAGGGTTTGAACCTTAAAATTTTAGGATAGAATCATAGTTTTATTCTTACTTCCACCTATAATCAAAAAAAATATGAGTGTTGTCCTTCATGGATGAGGACTCATGACTTCACTATTCAAGTTCATGCTAATCATATCAAAGGTAAGGTCATCTTAGGGTGAGTTATCTTTGGTTCTAAGCTCTTATAACTTACATTATTCATGTGTATAACCTATTTGAACATTATTTTATTATAATTCACCCATATCTAATGATGTCATGGGAGTTAAATTGTTACAGCTAAGCTATCTATCCTTTTGAATTAGCTTATCAAATGTAGGAATAGCTGCATATTACAATAATTTTTTAGATGTATGACATGTATCTTATTCATCTAACTAATCTAACTCTTTCACTTCATTTTCTAGTCTATTAAAAGGGATTTATTATTGTTTTGATTGTGTGGATAACTCATTACTATTGTAATTTTTAGACATTAAGTCACACAAAACAAATAATACCATTTCATCATTAGACTCATCTTTATCACTCCTCTTGGGGACTAGTTTGTGCTTACAAAATGATAAATTATCAGTCAACATAACCACTTTAGCATTTGTATCACTCCCACATTCATAGACCCCAAATTGTGAATTTTTGAACATTGTCTCATAGAAAAGTTTAGGAATTATGTGTTAATATCCTATAACAAATAGCACTTGATTATTAATAAATTGAAATACACTTGATCACTAAAACATATCAAAATAATATGTTGACTAGATGTTTAATTAACATGATTATATGAATTAAATAAATAGTTAGGGTTCTCATTTGTCATGGGAAGGATTGATTAATCATATATTTTATGAAATTACTAATTATAATGTGTAAATTGGTCCATATATTGACTTATAAGTAAGTAAATTGAAGGGTTCTAAGTGTAAACATTTGAATATCCTAATAAGTAAGACAAGTTAGAACCATAGCCATGTGGCATTATTTGATGTTCAATGATAAAATATTGTTTTTAAGTTAATACCAAAGATGTGAAAATAGTTGATTCATCTAAATAAACATGGAATTTATAGGATCCAATTTTTGTAGGTAATATTCAATAGCTACCACTTCTATTTACAAGAATGGGTTTATCAACCTCCTATATAATTGACGAAAGTGAATGTTGATAATTTTGCACTCACATAGCAAATTATCACCCCTACCATCCAAAAAATTTCACATCATGCCAATTTGTCTTGTGAGTCAGTAAGTTGATCTTGGAAATTGCTCAATATGATTATTAGAAACTAGACCATCATAACACATCATGCAGGAATGAATAGATCATTTTGTTTGTGCTTTTCATAAATGTACTAAGGAGGCATCTCAAAGATAAAGGATCACATGGAAATTATGTATTTTGTGCCAAGATCATTCCTAAATTTTTTGTGTCTTGATGTATTCTCTATCTCAATATACAATCTTTCAAAAATGATCTAGTAGTATAGGACGTGCCTAGGGATGTCAAGTTAAAGCCACAAGAAGTAGCCATTTAAATTAAAAAATAGTCAAATGATCCTAAGAGTGAATGTAGTGCTACCAAGTCTCAAAATATAACTTGATCAGATCATACATGAATAAAACATAATATATTGAGTTAATGGGACTATCAAGATCAACGATGTGAGTTAAATCATGAAAATCAAGATCAATGGTGAGTTTGATGTCAATAAGTCAAAAAATCTTGAAAATGAATGTGGGGTTGCCATGTGTTGAAATCATGATGCATTAATATATCAATATGGCACATTTTATCAAGTATAAATAAGATCGATGGCATGCATTCAACTATGCATAGAAGATCAACAATGTGCATGAGGTCAAGAAGTAAATGAGACTAGATTAAAAGCAAGGATACTACATGGTGTAAGTGAATCAACTAGATGAAAATTGATATAAGGGTCTATAGGAAGCATGCAATAATTCCAAGTGTCATATTCTCAAGATCCAAGACAAGATCAATGTGGGGCTGCTAAGTGGCATGATCTAGAAATTAGAATGTAGATCGATGGTAATGATGAAGGTCAAAGCCAGGAGACTCACAAGGAGATCAATGGAGGTAATTTGATCAAATATTTAGAAGGCACAAGATGAGGATTCATGTCTAAGGTGACAACGATCAAGTTTTAAAATGAAATAACTAGCCCAGGGAATGCCACATAGGCATACACATCAATTCAAAAGGATTTCACCACCCAAGTAGGTAAAGGTATGAATGCAAGATCAAATAGGATCTAGGTTATTAGGATAAAACCATGAAATTTTTTAGGATACCATTAAATCCTAGCTAGACCTATCAAATGTTTTCATACATAAGTTTTTACATCTTATTCATGATCAAGAAACCCTTGCCTACATATCTTCATTATAATTATGGCTATATTAAAATTGATAAGTTTATTGGTTTTCATCTATAATGGACCTATGTTAAAGGTTTGGAGTAATGTTAGAATGGTTATTTTGAAAGGAATGTTAGAGGGGACACTAGATGAATGAGTCTAGGTGGTTGTCTAATAATGTAAAGGACATATCAAGATGAAGCATGGTGATATAATATCATTAAGAAGATGGAGAGTTTAAAGGTTGAGAAAGAAAATCAAGCATTTATGAAGTTTTAAATTCTTTGGGAACTTTCCCCTTTTGGTTGGGTCATGAATTAACACCTTTGACAAGTTCTTGTCTTGTAGTGCATTTCTAAGCCAATGAAAGGGCTTGAGAACTATTTGGATCTGATCAATGGTTAATTTGTCGAATAGGATCAATGTTAATAAATAAAAAGTGGTTAGGCCTCATTTATTGATTTTTTTGGTCATTTATTTCTCTCTCCTCTCTTATTATATATTCCCCATTTATCCCCAAATAAAATAGACTCACGATTTTAGCATGCCTAGGCTATGCAAAATTTATATTGTAATAATTATTTGATGTAATAAAATATTGCCTCCATACTTAATTTGAATTGAAGTGTGTTTATTAAATTCATTGATGTGGTTAAGTGAATGTATGCTTTCTTTTATCTTTGTCTGAGTTTCTCACCTTCATGAAGTTTCTTGTATCTTTCACATGTCATTCTAAGTGTTATAGATAGTTTGTTGATTGGTTTGGAAGTGGATAACTACCCTCCCATTCTATATTGATAGCTATTCGGTGCCTTTTTGTGAAATACTTATGTGAAAGTTGATCAAAGAGTGAGTGATGTGATATTTTTAGGTTTGAAAGTGTCTGATAGTGTGTCTTGTGCAATTATAAGTTTTCAAAATATTGGTACATCACCTCCTTTTACATGTTTTAATACATTTTTGTTTATTTCTTTCCCTTTTCTAAGCAAGATATTATATTAGGTGATTGATCCAAGAGAAACATCCCCCTATGGAGGTTGTTCCCATTTCATGGCTTAGTTGGAGATATCTTGAATAACTCCCTCCATAGGTGTAAATTGAGAACATAATAGTGAAAATTTAATGCACTCATAGATTCATTAGAATCCCTACAAGATGTAGAAAATGGTAGTACATGTAAGTAGGATCAATGAGCACACTAAAATGGTTAATAAACATGTTTTCAAAGGTATCCCATGAGGTAATAGACCTATATGTAAATTCAAGCTAGCAGTCATATGTGACCTCATCTAGAGAATAAAGAAACAAGTGACAAGCCACATATTAATGTTTGAATTGAGTGCATATAATGGCCTCTTTTGATGCATGAATGTGTTATTATATATTTTGAATCCCACCATGTATGTATATAGGTAAAAATGTATCAATATTTCTAAGCAAGTCATGAATAGGCCCTAAAATGTTCACAAGGTATCCTCCTTCATCTAACCAAGGAAAAGGTATAGGTGGGATTAAAATTTCAATTTTCCAATCTTAAAACTTAGAATTTCATTCAAATTAAGCCTCTAAAGTGTCTAAATTTAAATTTTCCATTAATTTTTTTGTTTCAAGTTTATTTCTTTAGGCCCTCCTTCTAGATCCAGTATGTTGACATGTGTTTCAGTCACACAATGGGTTAGGAGAAATGTAAAAAATGTACATAAGACAAAAAAAATGATAGATCAAAATATTTAGAACATGTTATCATTGTAGCACCAATATATTGATTTGTGTTTCAAGCATGCAATGAGTTGGGAGAATAATAAAGGATGGACACAAGACCAAATAAGTGATGAATTAAAATATTTCATTCAAGACCTCCTTATAACACCTATATATTAATGTGTATTTCAATAATGTAACATATTAGGAGAAGTATAAAGTATGGCCACAAGACAAAACAAGTGATACATTAAAATATTCTAAACAAGCCTTCCTTATAGCACCAATTTGTTGACATGTTATTTGGCATGACCGGCCTACACTAGGATCTTAGGGTGGTGAAGCTAATTTATCCTCTCCTAAAATTAATCCTATAAGGTGGTCTCCCCAAAGTATTTATCTATCAAGTCATGATGTACTAGTTTTACCTATTTGTTCATTGTGGACTATTTTGGTTAAAGGGCATTTGTTAGTTTTGGAATATTTAAACTTAATTTTAGTGATGTACTAGTCTTCTAATAATCATAGAGGGAATGCTGGTTCAATTATTTCATTAGTGTGGGTTTTCATTATGTTTTAAGAAACAATAAGACCATGCATTTTTAGATTTTCCCAAATTGTTAAAATAAATATCTAAGCTATTTTTTAAATGAGCTTGCAATTGATTTTGGTGTTTCTTCATTCCATTAAATTAACATTCAAAAATTCATTTGGAGTAATGGAGAAAATATTACAATTGAGATATAAAAATAATAGCATATTATAAGTCACCTACACTAAACCTAGCCAACAGAGAGAAATAATGATAAAAAAGAAGAGAAAAAGAGAATAAAAAGTCTATTATTATGAAGCAAAATCCATTCACCATGATTATAAACATCCACATATCTGAATCCATGCCTAGCTACTCTGTGTTCATATATTAATGGGGTTGGTACAAGATTTATAGGAAGAAGAAAGAGAGAATAAATAATAACACCACCACTATTCACATGCATAGACAATGCTAAAAAATATCCATATATTCCATTATTTGATAATGTCTTAAATAGAAAAAAGTATGTGAATTTATTACAATCGATTTGAAAAATATTTTCCAATTATAAAAAAAATAAAAAATGAGGGAGAAAAAATAAAATGCAAAGTGGCTAGCCCAATATCAGTCTTGGGAAAAATAAATAGTTAACCTTGATAATGGCTCTCCTACAACAACATATAGAAACTTAGAAAGTGTAGGGAAAGGAGTTTCCATACAAAACCTCAAATACCACCATTAATACCTATAATAACAGTTTACCTCTATTTTCCATCTTGCCACACCACTTTCACTATTCACAAGCTATTAAAGAACAAAAAATAAGTCAAAACATTGTAATTAAAAGATAAAATATTAAAATGTGACATAGAAGCATGAATGGTATTTAACACATGCAAAATCAAGAAAATTTGATGGTACTGTTATGCCTAGGATGGAGTTATATCTCTATAGATGTGAATAGTTTAGAAAACAAATCATTGAGTGAAAAGATATGCAATAAAAACTAACTCAGGTTTAAAAAAACACCCAACAGACCTATTCAAGATTTTTGGTTTCTCATGTAATATAAAAAATAATATTTTCAAATTTACAATTCCTAATGATAATCATGATTTCAACCCCTAGTTAGCTTTGGGGTGCACTTTGAAAGGCTTCATAGACCTATTTAGGGTTTTGGATCTAGAACAATAAAGGAAAGGTTAAGTAATATTAAAAAAATCTCTTTTTAAATTTAAAATTTGATTAGGTATGGGGGTTATCATTTTTATTTTTAAACTTGATTAGATAAGAGATATAATAATGATAACCCCCATACCTAATCATGTTTTGGAACTTGATTAGGTTTAGGGACTTATAAAAATTTGCACAAGATAAAATCACTATAAAATGCTTGATTAGTACTGAAGCATGTGAATTTTTCCCTTGTAGGACTAATCAAGGTTTGTAAACATATTTAGGTATATTAGATTAATATTTTTTTGACATGTACAATAGTTATATTTGGGGTTCTAGATAAGTTTTCTCACAATATATAAAGTGGGATAAGTATCCCTAGAGGTCACCAAATGACCAAGTGTAAAACATGAAAATTACTTACATAATCTTGTTAAAATGGATGGGGTAAGTTTTCAAGGATAAATGGCACATAAATAAAAATGACACCCCAAATTAGCTATAGGGAGTTGAGAGAGCAAGAGATCAAGATTCTCAATCATGGATAGGTGTAGCTAAACTCCATTTTGGGGGAAAGTGTTTTATATGAAACTTTACTACTTAGACATGTTTGTCATGATGGGATAGGTATCAAAGGTCATAATGGAACAAAAAATAAAATGACCTCTTAAAATGGCTTAATATAGCTAAGTAAGCCATATTTTCAAATGTAAGCTATGAGGTCAAGACTCTACTTTCATGCTAATTTATTTCTATGAAGTTTTATGAACATGGTCTAGCAAATAATGATGGTTGTAAGACCCATTTCAAAATAAATAAAGATTAAATACCAAGGTAAATTGAGATCATTGAGACCAATGAACCATGAGTGTAAGTTAGAGTGGCTACAAAAGCAAAAGGAGGTTTCATGATTCCTAGACGAATTAGGACATGCTTTGAAAACAACAATAAATTATGAATTTACTATAAAATACTCCTAAGTATTATGTAATGATATGAATATGTCTTTGAACCCAAAATATTTGGTTGAGACTATGTGTGGAACCAAAACAGATTCAAGAGAGGAGAAGATAGGAATGGTTGAGAGACCAAATATGACATTTGCATTGAATTGGTGTGTTTAAATGAGTTAATTACCACTTTTTATAACCTATAAATATTAACTACTATAATTAAAACCGTTAATATAGTGAATCCTACCATGAGAATGCTTATTTCACTGCTAGATAGGTGTCTACATCCCTAACATAATTATCTATGATCCCACTCAAGGCCTTGTTCTACTACTAGACAAGCATCAATAAACTCAATAGAGATTGCCTGAAAATCACATAGAATTGAGTTTATTATAAATTATTTTTTATATTTTCTTGTTCTTCTTTTATTTTCTCTTTCTTTATTATTACATCTCAATCCTAGATTGGGGACCACCATGGAAAGTGAAAGGTATAATTATATTTTTTCACTCTAGATTTTCACTATAATAGGTTCATCTAGGAAAAACCAAAAACCATTAAGATGTAATTTTGTGCTTTGTTTCATGAGAATGTCTTCATTGACCAAATCATTCACCCAAAATTATCTAAACATGAATACATTTATAACACACATGATATTTTAAACCTTTAAAATGACTCAAAAACAAAATCTAATTTTACTAATTACTTAGAGAAATAAAGCACTAGAATGTCATTCATGTTACTTACCTATAGGCCTTCCATTATTCATTCTTTGACCAATAAGGAACCCTCATGGAAAAATAAATGGGCTAGACCAAAAAGAGATAATAATGATAATGAAAAGGAAGAAAATCAAGAAACATGAACAAGAAACAAACAAGGAGAGGGAAATTATTTATAGGATATTTCCAAGGAAACATATGATTATAAAAAATGGTTGAGGAAATTCCCATTGACAAGAGATAAGACATACTCACTTTTTAGACACTTAATATGAAACTTATTGATGTTTAGGATTTTGAGAATATTGGTAGAGATATTACCAAGGGAAGGCATGAACTTACATCTATGTTTCCATTTATGTTCATCAATACAACCACAAAGAGTCATATCTACATTTTTTTCATGAAACTTAAGCAAATTTATTAAAAACTTCAGCCATGCACTTACATTTAGTTTTCAAAAATCACTTAGGATAAGGTTTGATAAATATCTCTACCCAAAAACTAAATTATGGTGAGGGACAAAGGTGGGTATTAACACATACTAGAGTGATTTGTATATCTAACCTAGTAGAGATATATTATTTATGGCATCCTATCAATAAATGTTAGTTTCTCCTTAACTGGTATGAATGTTGTAATAACATTCTTCTTGTCATATTTGTTATCCAAAAGGATTAAGCTTGGTTCTTCCTCTATCAAGGGTATCTTAGATTTATCATTAATGGATGAAATATGACCAAGGCATTTTCATCTCTAACTTCCATTGTATTCATTTATTCATTACTTATGCAACCATATCCATGATTGCTCACTTCCATCTTGACTGCCTCCACTAGTGAGGGGATCACATGACTATTGAAATCATGTTTCATAGGTTTTTATTAAGGGTTAAATTTTTTAAAAAATAGGATAATATTCTATCTTTTTTCTTCCTTCCACCTATCATTATCAACATACATGTGTTCCTCTTTAGTGATGAGGACTCTTATAACCACACCATTCAGTTTCATGCCAATTGGATAAAAGGTGAGACTATCCTTAGGTGAGAGATATTCCATTTTGAGATCTTCTAATTCACCTTATTCATGTAGATAACTTATTTCAACTTTATTTTCTTCTATTTCATCCAACTCCAATTATGGGATTGGTGTCAAACTACTGCAACTAAGTTATCTATCATCTTGAATAAACTTACCAAATGTAAGAACACCTACATATGATAAGAATGTTTTAGATACATATCATGTATATTCTTCATCTAACTACTCCAACTCTTATAATTCATTTTGTATCTAATTATAAGAGATTTTGTATTCTTCTTCTTATTTGGGTAACTCATTAATTTTCTAATTTTTAGCCGCTAGATTTCCTAAAATAATTGTTTTACTTCATAATTTGACTCGTCTACATCACTATTCTCAGGATCTGGTTTGTGTTTTAAGAATTATACATTCTTAATCAACACAAATACTTGAACATTTACCTCACTCGCACATTCATAGACCCTAAATTGTGAATTTTGGAATATGGTCTCATATATGTGTTTAGACATTACATGTTGGGAATATCCTATAATAAATGATGGTTGATTATAAATAACATTGAAAGATGTTTGATCACTAAAAAAAATAAAAATAAACTATTGAATAGAAGTTGAATTGACATTATTATTTCATTAAATGAAAAAGAAAGGTTATCATTTATCATGGTAAGGATTGGTTGATCATAAGTATGAGGAAATGTATAATTATAATACACATCTTAGTTAATGGGATGACTTTTAGGCAAGTAAAATGAAGTATTTTGGGTGTAAAAACTCAGTTTTCCTAATGAGTAAGAAATATCAACATCATATTCATGTGAAATTATTTTTTAATCAATGATAATATATCTTTAGTAAGTCAATATCAAATATGTGATATCACCTAGAGTCCTTGAAATAAGCATGGAAGTTAGAGGATCCAATGTTTTAAGGTAAACTTCAATAGCCATCACTTCTATTTATAGGAACACATTTTCCAAGCTCATGTATAACTAATTAAAGTAAACATTGAATGTGCTCATGGGTTTATTAGGCTCCATATGAGATTTATAAATTGGTAATATAAGGAATTATGATGATTGGGCATACTAAAATCATTGACAAATGCATTTTCAAAGGATACACATGAGGTGAGTTACCCATTTGACTACTGAGAGTAGAACATCGCTACCAAAATTGTAGAGTATAATTGATGGACATGTGTGTGACTTGCACTATTTTATATTTTTCATATATTTTTGTACATATTCAACCTTTATGAGCATAAAAATAGACTTTAGAATATAAAATATGAAGTGAAAATGCTTTATAAAACTTTATATATATCTCTCAACTATATTTGGCTATGGTTCTCATGTGATAGGGATTAATACATGTCATTCTGAAATAGTTTTACTATGTATCTTTTATCATTTTTCTATGCATAATGAATACTCTATTTGTTTAAATCTGTTAATCATATAGTTTATACCAATTATTCTAATTCTAATAAGTCAATGTTTATGTGCATAAAAAATCTATTTTTCTCATTAATAAATATATTTAATCTGAATTACCATCTATCTTTTAATTTTGTTACTTATTGTACAAGCTATCCCTATATTAACATGTTCTAAAGGGTTTTCTAAGAACCTATATTAATAATGGTGAAATGAGTATGGAACCTTTTGTTGAAACATGTTGAGATAGCTAATAGGGAAAAAATACATAAAAAGATTGATAAATCAAAGAATCCATATTGTTTTAGAAGAAGAAGTGAAAAGAATCAAGGAAAATATGAAAGAAGTGATTCAAGCACATATCTATAGAGAAATTTATGAAATATTATGGTACTAATTACCTAAGTTATTAGATAATTGGTTATCTAGATTGGAGTATTAATGTGTTCAGCTAATAATGACAAAATTTATAGCTTGGTTGAAAGAAGAGATAGAAATCCATATAAATCTAGATATTACTTAGACCCATGAAATAGACTATTGGGCCAAGATTACCATTGAAAATTACATCATAGAGTTGGTTGTACAAGGATATTTATATTTTAAAGATGCATAAGACTTGTTTATTAGAGGAATTTATGAAAATTTCCTTTAGTGACTACCTACTCTGATTAATATTTTGGTTATAAAAAAGGTCATGGTGTCTACCTCTGCTAACATGGAGTAGGCACTTAGGGAATTATGGTGATGTGTGATATTTGTGTGATGTAGGAGGGAATGATGTATATTTGAGTAAAGTAACTTAAAAAAGAACCTAGAATGTGGAGAATGTAAGGAGCTAGAATGAGAACAAAATTTTGGGATTAGAAAGAGAACTATGATAACAAAGAAGATGGAATAAAATGAATAATCCATATTTAACTATGAATAGGAGTAGGAAAAATGTAGACTATGTTGAAGAGATGGGAGCCTAGAGAGAGGATACATAAAATGATAGAAGTGGATAAGGTATATATTATATAGATTAGGGAAGAGAAGGGCTTGGTAATGAAGAATAAAGAAATGAGGATAGTGAGGATATGGAGTAGAGTGAAGAGAAAGAGGAATGTAGGATAACAATAGAGCAATTAAAGGATAGGATTAGATTGTAGTTAAGAGGAAAGATATTATTTAGATTGGGGAAATAATATTATCTAGAGGAAATTATACAAAACCACAAAAGTATTGTAATTTCAAGATCACAGATAGAAGAATTTGAAGTTAGAGATCATTCATTTATTGAGTATGCATCTCCCCAACTCAATTTTTCATTATATATAAGAAAGCAAAGTGTAGAGGAAGGGGACAAATAGAAGATAGTTTGAATCATTCATGGATAAATTTGTTAAACTTAATGTAGAGATTAAGAAATCAATAGATAAGAAGAATTTAGAGGAGATTGGATTCAATTTTGAGCCTAGTTTTAAGACACCTATAAAAACTAGTGTGTAGAGGTCTGCAGTCATAGTTACCAGAACATAAACCTATAGCCATAATTAATAGTGTGAAAAACTTAGTAGTATAGATTATAAGTGCACTAAATATGGCATTTAATTTAGTCATGTTTATTGATTTGATGCAATATGATGGGTCTACTGACCCTGAACAATATTTGTTAACTAGTAACATGAAATGATAGGTTAAAGGAGTAACTTATGAATATGTAAAAAACTGAAAACTCATATGATCATTAGTTTTTTGAGCTTTGGAGTCTAGTTTTAAAAGGGATGTTAATTACCTAAATCTTAAACAAGTTAAAGAGTAACTAATTACATAATTTAAGATGAAGAAGTGCTTGAGTCAGACCATTCAAGATCTAAATGAGATTCAATAATGAATTAGTATGGAACTATGATCACATATTTTTAGACATCATGAACAATAATGATTTTATCATGGATTAAAAAGGATAAGTCTAATTGGTTTATATAAGGCATATGATCTAGAATTAGATTTGACATTGTGCAGTCCTTAGCCTTGATTAAGGCTAATGCTTGAGTGGCTAACCTATGAGTTGAACAAATTAAAGATTATGGAGATGCTCTAGTAGGTGTTGCTCCAAATTTGAGGTGAAAATAAATTATTTTTTCAAGAGAATGTATGAGATTCCTGAACATGGTATACCTAAATTATGATTATGGTGTATAGAGTGTGGTTGATAAGGAAATCATTAGATTGATTATCCTAAACTCAAAATAGAGTTATGTAAAATATGTAGAGTAGTAGGTTATGCAACCTCAAGGTTTCATCTTATTAAAGTAATACATTCAAAAATACCAAAGTTTGTACTATAATTTTTGTAAATAGACCAATCATGATGAGAAGATTTATTGAGCTTTACAATAACTAAAGGATGATATCACCAAAAAAGTCTTTGTAGTCGTAGTGTAATAATTACCTACTGAAAAGTAGGGAATTCTATGCTTGAAGGTGGAAATTACTTGTGCAACTCAAGGTGTTTCTAGGTGGATGTCTTCATCACCTCAATATCAACCCCAAAGTATGGTTGGATTGACACCATCATATCCATAATATCAGTACCAGTCTTTAAGGAACAATGCAAGTCCTCAACATGAACAATCAAATTGGGCTCCAACATCACTTAAGTAGTAGCATGGTAGATATAATGTGAAACAAACACAAAATAAGGGCCCATGGTGAAGTCAAAGAGCCATGGGGTAAAGACAAAAGAAGGATGGGATGCATTTTCCCATGAAGAGTCATCTTGGGGAATTCCAAGAGTCACCAAGTGAATACAAAAGAGGAAGGGTGCAATTTCTCATGAAGGGACACTTTGAGGAATACAAAAAGTCACCAAGATAAGGACAAAAGAGAGGGCGTTTTTTCTCATGAAGGGTCACCACATGACTTTTCAAAGGCAAGGATATGAAGGGTCATACAAATTTGGCACCAGTTTCCATAAGGATTGAAGGTTCACAAAAGGGGAAGGCCAAAGGTCATTTGGAAAGCTATAAATAAAGGCTTGAGAAGACATTTGTAATATGGGAGATAGAGGTTGATTTCATATTGTAATATCTAGCTTAGAAGAGCAATTGTGAGAGATGAATATGATTTGTATTTGTTATATCTAGCTTAGAAGAGCAAAGGTGAGAGAGAGGAAAGAGATGTTGTATTGAGATATCATTTGTTGAGATAGAAACATTAAGAGATAAGTGTGTGGCATAAACAAAGGGGTTGGTGCTCCTATGGGTTGGTGCTCATGAATTGTTTCTAGGTTAGTGCTCGGCAAAGGGGTTGGTTCTCTTGTGGGTTAGTGCTCACGAATTATTTCTAGGTTGGTGCTTAGAAAAGGGGTTGGTGCTCCTATGGGTTGGTGCTTGGCAAAGGGGTTGGTGCTCCTATGGGTTAGTACTCATGAATAGTTACTGGGTTGGTGCTCAACAAAGGGGTTGGTGCTCTTGTGGGTTGGTGCTCATGAATATTTGTTGGGTTGGTACTTAGCAAAGGGTTTGGTGATCCTACAAGTTGGTGCTTGAGAATATTGTTTGAGTTGGTGCTCATTCATATACTTGAGATTGTTTTCTATGATTTTTTCCACATTGGGTTTCCATGTTATATCTGGTGTCTCTCTCTATCTTGTGTGGTGTTTATTGTTTGAGTTTTATTACATATCTTGAATGTTTGATTAAGTGGAATTTGGTTAATAAAATTATTTATAATATATATGATATACTGATTCACCCCCCCTCTTAGTATATCCCATGCTTAACAATTGGTATCAGAGTAGGTTCATTCAGAAAGGGTTTAACAGCTTGAAGGTAGATCAAAGAAAAGCATAAGATGGCCAAGCAACTAAAGAAGGAGAATCAAGAGTTGAAATCTATGGTTGAGGCTCTTAAAAAACATGTGTGTATCTTGGACTCTAAGTTGGCTATAAAATTAAAAGAAAACAAGATATTTATTTAGGATTTTAAGAATCAATTAGAGGCTACAAATTCAATTTTTAACATCAAAAGAAGAAGAGTGTAATTAGTTGAAAGTTGAGTTAAGTTCTTTAAAGGATAATCATGAGAAGCTTATAATCAAAGTTGAGAAAGATCATGAAATATTAATGCAAGGAAAGAAGGATGTAGGTTTTGAAGGCAAATCAAAGAAGCCAATCAGGTAGCCCAATGCTTTCAAGCTTTCAAATTCTTTTCATGGCCATTGTTTTGTTTGTCATCATGTTGGTCATAGGGCAAGAGACTGTATGAGGAGAATCAATTAGTCAAAGGGAGATCTCATTCACATTCAAGAAAAAGGTATGAGAAATATTGTTTGCTTTTGTTGTCATAAGGTTGGCCATATTGCTAAATTATGTCCAAAACAAGTAAAGAGATCTTCAAAGTATGTCAAAGGTTATAGAGCCCCTAAAAGATATGAGAAGAGTCAAATTAAGGTTTGGAGACCTAAAATAGTAAAGGTCGATCAGGTTGAGTTTAAGAGTGAAAATGAATTACTTGCTATAGTAGATAAAGAATCAGATAAGAAGGATTGTGCAGAATCTCTTGTTACATTTGAGCATGAGCTTTGTCAAATTAAGATAGTTTCAAAAGTTGAGAAGATGAAAAAAATTATAAATGTTGAGGTTAGTAAGTCAAAAAGGTTAGACATGCTTAAACAGATTTTAAAAGAAAAACACAAGAAGATCAAGGAAGAAATAGAGGAGATGTGGGAATCTCCTGAGATTTTTTTTTAGGACCCTTTTGTGTGGGGTGTCTCTTCTAGGCTTCAAGGAGACACTTTTAAGAAAAATTGAAGCATGGTGGATGCTATTGGGTCTTGGCTATGTTGTATGACAAGAAGGTGAGTTGGTAGATTAATTTGTATAGCTTTTGAGGGAATAGATTTTTGAAGAAAATTTTGCATCAGTATTATGGTTTGAAGTTATTAGAATGATTCTTGCATATGCAGTGTTTAAAAGTTTTAAAGTATTTCAAATGATTATGGTCAGAAGAAATTAGAATGTTGAAAAATAACTAATAGTTTTAGAAAGAAGGAAAAGAATACTCATGCAGATTCAATGAAGAAGGATCAAAGTTTCAAAGCTCCATTCATTAGGAAGAAGGTTTAGACATGTTCATGGCAAAAGAAACAACCTAAAGAATCTATGTTGGTGCAAACATCTTTGCATGTAATAAATAAAGATCAGCCATGGGTCGTTGATAGCGGATGTTTAAGGCATATGACAAGAGATAAGAGTAAAGAAGATCAATGGTGGCATAGTGAAATTTGAAGATAAAACCACTGACAAGATAACTGGAAAAGGTATTTTAAGTTTGGATATTAGTAGAACCAAAGCTAAGAATGTTTTGTAAGCATAATCTATTGAGTATAAGTCAAATATGTGATGAATGATACACCTTAAAGTTTCATGTAAAAGGTTGTGAGATTAGAAGGAAATATTAAAATGAGTTGATTTTAGATGCTCAAAGGATAGGGAATAATGTATATGTATTATTAGATATCTTCTCAAAGGCACGATCAAAGGATACATTCAAAGATCTGCAAGAGGAGTTGGGAGTAATTTCTATTACTTCCTGTCATTGAAGTTCAGCATCAATTGAGGGGGAGCTAAGTGTTAGCTTTAGGTAGGCCCTTTCCCATTGATGCCAAAGGGGGAGAATAATAGGTACACGTATAGGTGCAAAAATAGTTATAGGGAATAAGTACAGGTTGTTATAGTAAGGGGGATTTACTGTATGTTTTTAGATGATAGTATGTGTAGGTGATAAGATGTGGCAGTTTAAGGATTGAGGTTGCCATCAATGACAAAGGGAGAGATTGTTGGAAATATTGTCATTGATGTCAAAGGTCTAGCATTATCAGTGATAAAGGCCCCATTGCACTTAATGTTATTTGTAATAGATATATCTTGGCTAATGTGAGTTAATATTTATTTAATATTAATGAATATGTTTTTGGTTGCATATGAGAAAAAAGAAGGGCCCATAGAGAAGTCAAAAAGCCATGGAGTAAAGATGAAAGAAGGATGGGATGCATTTTCCCATGAAGAGTCATCTTGGGGAATTCTAAGAGTCACCAAGTGAAGACAAAATAGGAAGGGCACAATTTCTCATGAAGGGACACTTTGAGGAATATAAAAAGTCACCAATATAAGGACAAAAGAGGGAAGGAAATTTTTTCTCATGAAGGGTCACCACATGACTTTTCAAAGGCATGGATATGAAGGGTCATACAAGTTTGGTGCCATTTTACATGAGGATTGAAGGGTCACAAAAGGGGAAGGCCAAAGGTCATTTGGAAAGCTATAAATAAAGGCTTGAGAAGCCATTTGTATTATGGGAGATAGAGGTTGATTTGATATTGTAATATCTAGATTAGAAGAGCAATTGTGAGAGATGAATATGATTTATATTTTTTATATGTAGCTTAGAAGAGCAAAGGTGAGAGAGAGGAAAGAGATGTTTTATTGAACTATCATTTGTTGAGATAACAACATTGAGAGATAGGTGTTTGATATACACAAAGTGGTTGGTGCTCTTATGGGTTGGTGCTCATGAATTATTTCTGGTTTGGTGCTCAACAAAGGGGTTGGTGCTTGAAAAAGGAGTTGGTGCTCCTATGGGTTGTTTCTCAACAAAGGGGTTGGTGCTCATGAATTGTTGTTGGGTTGGTGCTTGGTAAAGGGGTTGGTGCTCCTATAGGTTGGTGCTCACAAATGGTTACTGCGGTGGTGCTCAGCAAAGGGGTTGGTGCTCCTGTGGGTTGGTGCTCATGAATAGTTGTTGGGTTGGTTCTTAACAAAGAGGTTGGTGCTCTTGTAAGTTGGTGCTTGTGAATATTTTTTGGGTTGGTGCTCATTCATATACTTAAGATTGTTCTCTATGGTTTTTCCCACATTGGGTTTCCACATTATATCTAGTGTCTCGCTCTATCTTGTGTGGTGTTTATTGTTTGAGTTTTATTGCATATCTTGAATGTTTGATTAAGTGGAATTTGGTTAAGAAAAAGATTTATAAGATATATGATATACTAATTCACCCCCACCTCTCAGTATATCCCATGCATAACATGAGATTATTAATATAGTATTTGATTTTAGAAGTAATATCAACATGATTCCTATATCTACTTGGGACGCTATTGGTAGGTCAACATTGAGCTACAATCCCATTACTCTCAGTCATACAGACTATAGTAGAGTAGAGCCAATTTGTTTCTTGAAAGATGTGAAGATTAAAGCTATCAAGATGATTCTATGAGGATATTTTATTGTCATTAACATTAAAATAGATGAAACCCATTATCCTACCTTGATTAGTAATAAATGGGGTTATGATGGAAAAATGACTATCAATACAATGTGCAATAAATTAGAGGCACACTAAGGGGATAAGATAGTTGTTATATCATTGAATAAATTAGAGCATAATCTTTATGTTATTCTAAATGAAATAGAGTCATTGTATGCATATGGTGATAATAATTAATTCAAGAAAAATACATTACGAGCTATGGAATATAAGTTTCTTAAACCATAGATTGATAAATGCATACAACTATAGACAATAAAGTATCTAGTCTATAATTAAATGCCAATAAAGTCTCCATTTCTTCTATTTCAAACTGAAGGATGTACCTCTCCATATGGTCAATCCCTAAACTAATCTAGAAATATATTTCTTATATAATGTAGGTGAAATAGTAATGGATTATATAGATGCCACTCCAAAAGGTTAATTACATGAGAAATAACATGTTCAATATGTGGCAACTTAGACATCCATATGTTGAATTGGGTTAGGGGATATCATGAAGTACAACCTATGTGAATGGTATTCACCACAAAACACCAATTAACACAATATTTTATGACATAAGATCTTAATTAATTTATCTTTAGGTTAGAGAACCATGTACCAGATATAGATCATAGAGTTGGCACACTCAGCTATGCCTTGAAGGAAATTATTGTGACATGATGGGTATTTCATATAAATCTAAAGTTGTAATGGTATGAAGCATGTAAATTATTATGAGTAGGATTTCAACTACCACTCATTGCTAATATAGAGTGGCCATTATTTTCATAAGGTAAATGTCCATAATTAAATATTCATGATTGTGTAGATATATTGTCTATGTAAGGTGTTTATCGAAAACATTAGGTGCATATATTTAGCCACACTCTAAAACCACTTCCAATTGCATGGTATATGCATCAAAAGAACACAAGGGAAACTAAACATTGGTCACATGTACAATAAGATTTTATTTAAACTTTTATTTTTAAATATGAAAATCTAGTATTGCATAATGCATTGTAAAAGTGAAAAAATTTCTATATTATGGTTGGGTAGAATATTTCATAAATTTGACATACTCACCATTGTAGCAAGAATCAACTCAAGATTTGAATCTAGTGATTCATAATTATAAGGATACTAAATAGGAATAGTCTCTTTTTAAACCATATAATAAAATTATAGATGAGATGATATAATATAGTGGCAGTGATGGGGATATGGATATATAAGGATTATTTGAATTAGAGTGAGAAGTAGAGCCAATAAAAGTTTAAAGTGCAAAATAAGAGGAGGAAGAGAGACTATGCAATATAAACATTCTATAACAAGAAAGAGAATGAACTCTATGAGAGTTAAAACCTAGTGGATCTAATAGACTATAACAAGAACCATTAAACAAGATTTAATAAAATATTAGAAAAGATTATGTGCCCAAAATGGTTGCTTTGGGATAGTACTAGACTCAGAATGAGATTTCAAGGGATTACAATTGTTAATAGATATTAAGATGTATTTAAAAATTACTTCACAAAATTTAAAGGTGTAGATCCACTATTGGGGGTGATGTATATTGAATTGAAAGTGTGTAATAGACCAATAAAAAATCATCTACATAGATTTAATCCCAACATGAAGTTGAAAGTGAAAGTTGAATTGGATCACATGAAAGAAGTAAGGATCATATATCCAGAAGAAAAGGTAGATTGGGTTAGTACCATAATACTGAATCCAAAAAGGACATATGAGATTCAAGTATGTGTGGATTTTCATGTACTAAATGATTATTTCATTAATGATCCTTTTCCCATACCCTTCAGAGATAAGGTTCTTGAATTAGTCATAAGACATGAGGTGTATTCATTCACATATGGATTCAATGGATATCACCACATTCATATCATAAAGGAAGACCAGGATAAAAGAATTTAACAATAGAATGGGGTTCATTTGCTTATAAGGTAGTTACATTTGGTCTTAATAATGCTCCATAAATTTTATCTAGGAATATAGTAACTATGTTTAAATATTTTATTCATGATTTTCTAGAGGTCTATTTGGATGGTTGGGTTGTCTTCTCTTTGGTCAAATATCATTTGTATAATATGTGTTTAATTATACAAATATTGTCAATCCCTATAAATTATGATTAATATGAATAAATTATTATTTTTCACACCTTTCAATGTTTTATTGTGTCACATCATATATAATGATGGAATCCTAGTTAACTAGGATAAAATTATAGTAATAGTTGGGATGCAACCTCCAAATAGTTCCATAGAGGTGTGGACATTTTTGGGTCACACATGATATCAAAAAAATTTCATCAAGGGATACACAACCATATATGCACCATTTTAAGATATAAAGTTTGACTAGGCACCAGAATGTCAAACATATTTTAAATTAAAATAAATGGTAGTAAAAAAATCCTATTTTAGTTTTTACATATTGGAATAATCCATTCCACGTACATGTGGATTATTCTAGTATTAATTTAGGAGCTATCCTAGCATAGCTGATAGATGGTGTGTTAGATAATCCTATACACTTCACAAGTAGGAAACTATCAGCTCTAGATAAAAATTATATGACCATATAGAGAGAATCCCTAGTAATGGTGTTTTCTATATAAACTTACGCATTACCTTTTGACCATACCATTTGAGATTTTTACATAACACTAGGATTTTCAACACCTTGTTATGGGTGTCATTTTTTCCTTCATTTAATCAATCTAAAGTTGATGTCATTCATACCAGGGCCAGTGTCTAATGGATGTATGTAGTAAGGTGGTTTGGTGATTTGGCTAAAAATGATGTTTGGGTGGTTTTGGTGTGGAAATTAATCCTAAGTTATACTCTAATTTATTGAAAGTGAAAAATATCTAATTGATTGTAAAAAAACTCCTTTTTTGAATCAAAAGCACACTTGTTAGAATGAGAAACACACTTGCTTAAAAAATGTAATATTGCAACTAGACATATTTATTGATTAAAAGAGTGCACTACAATCTAGGATTGTATAATTGAATTTAATTATTAATGAAATTTTCTTAAAACTTAATTTAGGATTTGATAGAAAGGGGAAGATTGGAGCTCTACAATGGGGAGATGAAGAGTCATCCTCCATTAATGGTGCTTCAAGCTTTCTCCTTACAGCTCACCTTGGTCACCTTTTCATCTTTGGTTCCTATTATTTCTATCTTTCTTTGTGATAGAGGTGGTCTTTAATTTTATGTTTTTCTCATATGATTTTGTTTTGTGTTTTATTTTCTTTATTTTGTGTTGTCATTAGGGTTTCCTATGTTTTCTTAGCTGGATTTCTCTACTGACACACACTTCCTTTCTTTTCTATTACTCTTGATACCTTTTAAATTACAAAGGGGCATGTATGTATTACTTTAAGGTTTATGGAAACCCTTAGGTTTAATGGGAGGGAGTGTGCAAAAGAGGGGAAACATGGTGGTTTTAATGAAATAAATGATGTTGTGAGTGGTGATAAGGGTAGTGGTAATATGAGTAGTGACTCTAGCTCATCTCAAGTGGAAACTAAAAGGATTGGACCTCTAAAAAAGCTATTTAATGAAGTCCTATGACTGGAAGAAGTGGCTAGGCATTAAAAAGGAGTAAAATTTATGGTGAGTAGGGAATATTATGATGAGCAACAGTATAAGGAAGGCCAAATCAGTAAGACCCCTAGCCTCCCTAAAACCCTGACCATCACTCTAAATGTTTCCATGGAATTTTACCTTTAGTAAGAAAAAAATAGAATGAAAAATGTAGGGTTTTTTTTTGTTTGTTTAAACAAAAATTCTCTCCCTTCTAGAATTTTTTTTGATAATTGGTTAAATTCTATGTTTGGAAAAAAATTGGGTTTTTATATTAGTTTTTGTATGATGTTGTAGATAGGGGTTTTCATGATATTGTTTAAAAACTCTAATATGCAACATAGGTAAATCACTAAACCCTTGTGTAATGTCAGCCAATAAATCTTCAAGGCTATCCCTTGGTCTCTTGAAATGGACTGTGATGACCTTGTTTTCAAAACTTCCCCTAGATGGGTTGAATTGATGAAGTTTTGATTCAACTCTATAATTTTATTTTGTAGGCACTAGAACCCCTTGATGAAGTTTTGAGAATTGAGGATAATATAATATCCATTACACATATGAATGTTATGGTTTAAATATCTATCAAACCATTGGATTTTTTCTTGGAAGCACTCAATTTCAAAATTAAAAGGAAGTCTCACACTTGTGTTCTCAAAGGTCTGGCTGGTTTGAATGCCTATTTATTTTTTATAAAGGATAGTGACCTTAGGAAAATTTGTCCTCTATTGGATAATAAAAGTAATATCCCTTGTAAATAGTAAAAAAAAGATACCATAAAAGATGAGACTATGTTGAATAATTTGTAGGTGTTTGAGAATCCTAGGTTTTAAAGTATACCATTAAAAGATAGTACCTCCACTGGTGAGGCTATTGATATGAATGGGCCTAATGCTCAAGGTGAGTGTGGCATGGAAGTCCCTCCCATTTATTCTTAGGTTCATGATTAACCATAGATTGATGATGATAATCCCTCACCAAACCTGGTTGAGTGCCTCCCCAGTAACCTGGATGACACTTTCTTGGAATAGAAACCCTTTAAGGATCATTCCTTTGAGGAATATGTGGTAATCCTTACTAAGGACCATGAACTAAAAAATGTTTTTCCCACTAACTCAACTAGAATCACTCTTGATAAGTCTTTTAATGATGCTACACTGATGGATATCTCCCTAGAGAAAGAAGATGTAAGGCCCCCTATCAATGAGATGGAGCTTTCTGATGGAGTTCCCATGGAAAGAAAAAAAATATATAGTGATGGACAATTATATGTCCAAAGGGGTGGAAAAGACTTAAAATAGAATTGAGACCAACTTAGAGTGATCACACCACACCTAAGTAGAGAGAGAAAAAGATATTGACTAAGGAGGGGCTTCATAATATGTAGGAATTCCCCTCTAAAAAGAAGGGATAGGAAAATAAAGTCTTGGATTGCTTTACCAAGTTATACAATGGTGGGGTTAAGCCCCATGGTTAATTAAATTAACTTATGATCACTCTAGTATGAAAATTACTAAAAAATTTGCAAGAACCTATGCATAGATCAAAGCTAGAAAGCACAAAATATTTGAAAGGGATACTCAAGAGAAGCTTATTTGGGTAGAAGGCCTACTACAAATTGACTTGACCAATGGGGTTATTCTTGAAGAACTTAACTTATTAAAACACTGAGCTTTTCAGACATAATAGTACATTGCTAAAGGGTCATAGGTCTAGTCCAATCTTACTTGGCTTAATCTTGGTGATATAAGGTCCAAATTATTCTTCAAATTCTTTTGAATTAAATGTACTAAAATCAAGATTAAAGAAATTAAATTCAATGGATAAATTGTATAGGATGCTGCTAGTATAAAAGGATCCTTCTTTAAGTTCTATTCTAACCTTTTCCAATTTGATGGATCAAGTGAATGTATTGAAAAAAATAGAGCCTTATGTGAGGCATGTATTCTTGGGAAGGATTCACAAACTTATGCCTCTTTTTTGGAGGCCATCATCTCACTTGATGAGGTCATAAACACCATTGACTCACTAAAAGATGATAAGGCTCTAGGGTTGGATGGATTCCCTATAAAATTATACAAAGTCAACAAGGAATGGATTTCCAAGGAATGTTTGGAGGTATTTAATGATTCAATTGCCTCTGGTACTCTTGGCCCTAACATAAATAGAGGGGTGATCAAGCTTATACTAAAGGATTTCAACTTGTCATCGGTTAATAATTCTAGACAAATTACCCTCCTTAATTTCTCCTACAAGATACTAGCAAAAATCCTTGATAGGAGAGTATCATCACTTTTTCTATTTGTTATCTCAAAAACTTAGACTAAAATTGTTGAAATAAGATACATGTTGGATAATCTAATCACTAACTAAGAAGGTATGTATTGGGCAAAATATTCAAACCAAGATGTTGGAATGATCTTGCTTGATTTTGAGAAATCCTACGATATAATTGGGTGGACATTCATTGAGAAAATGTTGTGAGTTATTATGTTTCAAGAAATATTATGTATAATGGTCAATGTACTATTCAAGGATGTTTTGGTGGTCATTGAAGTCAATGATAAAATGATAGACTCCCTTGTGCTTTAATGATCCATAAGACAAGGTTGTTTATTTGCCTTGTTGCTCTTTGTATTGGCTATAAAGGTACTATAGTACCTCCTCAAGTTCTTAGACATTAGACCTCTAATTAAATTTATCTTAATCCTAAATAATGAATCTCTTACTGACATTTTATTTTCCGATGATACTTCAATATTTGTTACCTTAGACTAGAATAATCTAAAATAGGTTGTAAAAAGGATTAATATCTACTGCTTTGCCTTGAGTTCTAAATTTGTAATGCATAAATCATATATTCTAGGGTGGAAAGATTGGCCACATGATTGGTTGATAACATTTGGATAGAATTAGAAAGGACCAGATGAGATGGTTAGATATTTGGGGATTCTATTTGCCTTAACGCCATCCTTCAAAAATATGTGGGAATGGGTCTTTGATAAAATCAATAAGAAAATAGGCAAATGGTAGGGCCACCTACTATCACTATCATACAACCTTTCATAGTCAAAGCTATTTTCACTCCTATATTTGTATCCATTTTGTCTACTTGGGATTCAACCAAGCCTTTCATTGCTTCAAAATAGGTCTTAAATTGACATGGGACTATGTGTCAAGGCTATAGATCTATTTGGTGGAACTTGAGTGTCAATAAGATTCTAGTGCCTCTCATTAAGGGATGCTTTACCTTTCACTGGTACACTAAAGGATTGAAGATATTTAAGGTTCTCTTCCTCCATGGGTGCTAGGCTTCATGGTCTAAACTTAAATATAGATTTTAGATCTTGGATTCTCAATGAAAAATGTTTACCCTACTCCAAGTAAATCTCAAAGGGAATAACAAGGTGGTATTTATGGAGGATGAGGATGAGTTCTTAGATAGTGTGAAGTGGAAGAAAAGCCTACCTCTGCTTGATTACTCGATGTAGATGTTCTATAAGAAACTTTCCTATTCCAATGTCCCCTACCTTACCCTCAATCATATTGGTTTGTGTTTGATCCCTTTCATGCTTGGTATTTTAGGTTTGTATTAATTTGGTCTTCTTGTATTGAACCTAAGAAGTCATGTTTTTAGTGGTTACTAATGTACAAAAATTTGGTTGTGGGTGTTGTTTTGAATAGTTTTGGTTTTGTTAATCCCTTACGTGCCTTCTATAGTGATGTTGAAACTATTGAACATGTGTTTTATTCTTGCCCATTTGCTATTAACCTATGGAAAAATGTCTTAAACCTTAGAACATTGTATTTAGGTATGAGCTTGGATGTCTAAACATTGTTTTTTGATATGCTTGTCTTGATATTAAAGTTCATCCTTTTCCCATAAATTCTAGCTTATTTTTTCTACTGAAATTCTTTGGTTTTTGTGGAAACAAAGGAAATTGGAGGTGTTTCAAGGTAAGGCTAGAGTTATTATTGATTTCATAATTAAAGTCATTATTTACATTTTTCCTTGTAGATTTTCCTTTAGTTAAAGATTCCATAAGACCAGCTTGAAACATTTCTAAGGACAAGGTTACTCAAGGTGACTTTGGATTACTTGCTAGACTTAGGAAGATACCCAAGATTGAGCCCACATCCAGACTAGGTTGTGTCTCACCTGACAATTGTGGAGGTAAAAAATTTTAATTTTTAGTGGGAATACATTAAGGATGCCTATTTCAACTAGGCTGACAATCTAGTGAAGTATTGGATCACCCCATTTGAGTTAGACAATAGTGGTATTGGTGAATGGGTGGATATAAATGACAGTGCTTTTTAGGATCTCTATAATGAGGAACATGGTGGGTAAATTATCAGGGAGGTCAAGGAAACCTTCACACCATTTGACCTAAACCTTTATCCATAAATAAGTGATGAAAATGTAATGGTAATTCCCTCATCTCAGATTCCCTTTCTTGATGTTTCAACTAGGCTGACAATCTAGTGAAGGATTGGATCACCCCATCTGAGTTAGAAAATAATGGTATTGGTGAGTGGGTGGTTATAAATGATAGTGGTTTTTAGGATCTCTTTAATGAGGAACATGGTGGGTACATTATTAGGGAGGCCAAGGAAACATTCACACCATTTGACTTGAACCTTTATCCATAAATAAGTGATGAAAATGTAATGATAATCCCCTCATCTCAGACTCCCTTTCTTGATGTTTCTTTCTAGGGATCACAAGAAAAAAATTGGCAATAGATTGATGAGAACATATAAACCTTCTCAGGCAAATTAGAGAAGCTGATTAAGGGTTGCATTTCAACAAACATGTAAGATGTACTCAAGTATGTAAGGTAGAAAAATATAAAAGTCTTTTTGGACAAAATTGATTATTACCTTACCAAGTTACTCCCTAGATATCAACTGACTAAAAATGCTAGTGATAAAATCTCCTTGGAGGGGAATATTTTGTCTGGTTTAGATGGTGACCATGATGGGGAAGGCATTGATTTTAGTAGAGTGTTAGACCCATAACTATTATTCTACCGCCTCTGAGTGGCCTCTAATTACCTTATGTTTTTTTCTTGTTTTACTAGTGTGACTATTCTTCTTTTGACTGCATGTTTGGTGCTATTATCTGATAAAATGATGGCTCTTTTTTTGTTGGATACCTAATTGGTGCCTTTTCCTTTGATACTATTCATTTTTTTTATTTTGGGGTTACATGCTTATAGTTGATTTTATATTAAATTATTAATTATTAGGAATATAGGTGGGGGATGCCCCACCTCTCCTCTTTGTTTTATTTGATACTATGTATATTTTTGACATTGAGGATGAATATATTAGTAATCAATATTCAATATATATATACATATATGTATATATATGTTTATGTATATATATATGTATATGTATATATATATGTATATGTATATATGTGTGTGTGTGTGTGTGTGTGTGTGTGTGTGTGTGTGTGTGTGTGTGTGTGTGTGTGTGTGTGTGTGTGTGTGTACATATATATGCATATACATATATCTATATATATATATATGTATGTATATATATATATATGTACGTACATATATATACATACATATGTATATATATATATATATACATACATATATATATGTATATATATGTATATGTATGTATGTATATGTATGTATGTATGTATGTATATATATATATGTTCATTTTTTTAATTTTTGGGGTTGCATGCTTATAGTTGATTTTATATTAAATTATTAATTATTAGGATTATAGGTGGGGGATGCCCCACCTCTCCTCTTTGTTTTATTTGATACGATATATATTTTTTGGCATTTAGGATGAATATATTAGTAATCAATCTTATATATATATATATATATATATATATATATATGTATATGTATGTGTGTGTGTGTGTGTATACATGTATATATGTATATACATGTATATATATATATATATATATATATATATATATATATATATATATATGTATATTTATACATATGTGTGTGTGTGTGTGTGTGTGTGTGTGTGTGTGTGTGTGTGTGTGTGTGTGTGTGTGTGTGTGTGTGTGTGTGTGTGTGTGTGTGTGTGTGTGCGTGTGTGTGTGTGTATAAATCTTAATCTAGGATTTCCAAATTGAATTTACTTATTAATGAAATGTTCTCATCAATGAAATCAATTCTATGAAAATAATTAGTATATAAATATACACATATAAATAGAGATAATCCTACATGTTAACAAATCACACTTTTAACATAAAATCTTATTAAAAATAAAATAAATAATGAAATAACAAACATAAATACCACACAAATCCTAGTTTCCTTGGTTGAGTGGGACCTTTCTCTCTCTCAAATTAGGATGACATCAACTTAGTATTACTAGAATTGGCAAAAGCTTCATTTATTGATAGGAAGAGTTAAAATTTAGAATAATACATCTATTGATAATAATCTCCTATATTTTTATCTCTAGGAAGTAGAATGAATATGCTACTTTATTCGAATATACCATTTGACTAGTAACCCAAATTACATCTAACAAACTAACAACATAACAAGATCACAACAATGATCAAGATAACTTGAAAAATGATAAAACTGTTATAACTAGTCACAATCCAAGGACAAACAATAGAAAGTAAGGTAACACATGCCAATTTTGTTTGATTGGTCACATAATTTTATCATTACAACATTAAATCTAGTAAACTAGAATATTATTGTAGATACAGTGGTGTTGTTTTAGATATTATATAAATAGAAATACTATAAGTAGAATGTCTATATAAAGTAAGTATAGACATAATATAGTAATGACCCTTTATATACTTTTTGGATATTGAATGTTCATCAAAAATGCCTTAGAAAAGTGTTGGAGAAATGGTGGAACTCATCTGATGAATTCAAGAGCTTCAAGGTTCACACATAGTTATGTTTATAGTTCTCTAAAACTGACTGTTAAAGTCTAAAATTTTACTGATGAACTCTAGAGATTCATTGATGAAATATAGAACTTCACTGTAAGGTTTCACCATGTTACAAGCTCATTTTTAAGGGTTTAATTTATTAACCAAACTTGTATATTTGATTATACTTCCTCTCTATTAAAAATTGGAGAACTAACCATGCTAAATTTTATAACAAAGTGATAATAATGAGAAACTCAGACTCACACATACCAATAAGATATAAGTATCTATTTTCTACTTTATATTCACCCTAAGTCTTGAGATGTATGAATTACTCAATACAATGTAGTAGGTTAATAGGTGTAATAGAGTTGATACATGGATATAATGAGTCATAAATTAGACTCATCATTTCCCCCATACTTTACCTTTTGTAACTCCTCTTGTAAACTATCTCTATCATTATTCATAATTTCATTCCCTCTAATATAGGTGTAAGATGAGATAATATATGTAATAGGGTCTAAACCTATTTTATTTAGTTGCTATTTTACATCCAATGTACCTAAAAAAATTGGATCCATCTTTTGAACTACTCACAGGACTAGGTTGATGTATTTTACCATGGTGACATGGGGATGAGAAGGAGTGATGGTCTATACTACATCCCAATACATGGGTTACTTATCCATTATATCATATATATTTTAATTATTTATATCACATCCTAATCCCTTTGTATAATCCACCTTAAATTGGTGGGAGAGATGGCTTCTCTTCTTTTCAAGGGGATACTTAATGTGTCCCATATATTTTCACTTACTGACACTATCTCTTCAAAATGATGTATGGAAAACATGTCAAGATCTATATTTATATCATAGAAAGCCTAAAATTAATTATTGTGATGGTGATGGTGATAAAAATAGGTACTTATGATTTCATTAAGAATATTTATAACAATAGTGAGTGGAAGCCTGATACATACCCCTACTATCCTTTCTCTATAAAATATTCATCATTTATTTATCCCCATGTAATTTGTTTCCTAAAGGTAGAAAGGATATCCATTTGATATAATTATCCTATAAATAGGTTTATCATGAATCCAAGTATGTTACCTAAGATCATGTCACAAAGATAGAATTCACAAAACAAGTCTTAGCTGTCAGTGGTGCTACTTGTAATTATTTACATAAATTCGTTGTGATCATTAATTTCATAGGGAAGGTCATAATATATTCTCAATAATTACCATCTATAAAATTGTTCATGGAGGAAGAGGATATAAGAAAAATAAGGTCTTCTACAAAATAAAATATTTTCTCCAAGATGACAGATAACTAAGAGGATGGATTTAACCTTATGAGTCTATTGTTGTTTCTCTTCACAATATTCTTTTATCTTTTTGTTCTCTTCCCTAAGTTTCCTATTTTCTCTTTTTATACCTTAAATTTCTTCACAAGTTTCATTCCATACATTATCATGTTAGGATATGATACTATAGTTTGAACTGATTAGTTTATGTGTAGCCTAGAATGTGTTGTGTCTTTTAGGTTAACCAATACTTCAAGCTCAATGACCCTTGATTTAAACACCCCTATTTTATTATCTTTTTATATGGAATAATTATTAATCTTATATACCCATTTTTTAAAATAATATAGGCCATCATCCTTACTTTGGAGTTGCATTATAAATGAGGTAATTTCCTTTTATAGTTTTTTGATAGTTCCTTTAGCCTTAGAGAGTCAGAGAGTTTTTTGTATGTCTACATATTTATTAGAACTGGAGAAATGAGATTATTCTTCAATCATAGGAGCTTTCTCTTTATTAATATTCAGTCTAGAAGATGAAGGTGGAGGATATGGGGGTTATTCTACCATAGGATTTTGAAATGCATCATCCATGGAGGTGACTCATATTAAAGCTTCATTGTTTACTCCCTTTATTTCTAAAAACATTGTATCCTTCTCAATATCTTCAATCCTACATTCTATAGCTACTTAGTTTTCTAAATCTATAGGTTTTTAAAGAGTTTTACCATAGGGTACCCAATATCTCTACTATATTTCTCTCTCTTCATCATCATTAACTAAAAAAATTCTCTTTTTATTGTCCTTTCGGGTTGGGTAATAAGATATGGCTCCTCCTAGAGAGTACCCATTTTTATTAAAGAATACATCTATAATATTTTTGATACATGCATCTATAAAGCTTTTTCTTCTTATTCTTCATAAATGATAATGGGTTTTTAGGAAGTAGATGGATTCTTGGTTGGTTCTAGAGTAGTTTTAGATATAGTTGGCAAGGATCTAAACCTCATAGTTTTCTTATGCTCTATTTTATGAATGTAATCTAAATCACCTCCATGGATTTCTTTGACCACCCTAGACCTTAGTTTTTTTAATTATATACTAACTTTGGATTTGGTATTTAAATAGAAGTGCCCTCCTTAGGGATACATTTTAGTGGAGTATCCATGTATAAATATCTATAGGGCATAGGTTGTATCTTCATATTATTTGTTAAAAAATTTCCCAATCTAATTCTCCCCTAGGTTGATTGTGGAAGTGATACATGAAAATTAGTTGTATGAGTCCATGGTTCTTGATAAAGGCTTTCCATTTTACACATTTTAATGCCATTACTTAAATAGCCCTAAGTAGATACATTGGAAATTTTACTCGATGTTGAGGTTTGTGAAAACCATTCCTCAAATGTATGAAAATTCACATGGTACCACCACCTAATGATCCATACTACCATCACAAGTTAAATACTTAATTATCCAAAAAGTAGTGGTTCTCCATGATTCGGGTAAGCTTTCCCTTCTTATGCCCTTAGCCACATTTTGAGAGCTCAAAATCATCTCCAAAAGTTTTTCTCCCTCCTCATGAAATATTATAATTAGGTCATTAAGGTTAGACCTTCCTATGACCCTCATGCCTTGTTATGTATTTCTAGATAGTTTACTAATAACTCTACTACTTAACTCAATTTTCACCCCTTTCACCCTAGTGGATGTACCATCCATATAAGTGATAAATTATTCCAATAGGTGGTCATTGTACCCCTAAAATTTCTATAGAAAATCAAGCCACCTTGCTTCTTCAAATATGGCAACAATTATTGCATCTTCTAGTAGTAGATTTGAAGACTTAGGCTCATATTTGTTTTTGAGACCCATGTCGACAACTACACATGTTAAAATGGATGAAAGGAAATAATACACATGAGTATGCTTAAATTTCATTTAGAGAGATGAGAGTACAGTCACAATAGGGTATTCTATATAAGAATGGGTTATTTAGAAGAAACAACACACTTAAATTTAAACCCCTACTATAAATGATGTAAATTTTTACAATCTATCAGAAGCTTTACCTATGGATTATCTAATTAGACACAAGGGAAAAAATTTATTATCTTACATGAAAGAGTCCTTTTCTAATAGTTTTGAGAGTATCCCAGATCTCGGTATGCACTTGAATGAAATCATTACTTAATAGAATTTAGTACCCAACACCTCTAACTAGGATAACTCCCATGATTTCCATCAAATGATACTTTTATTCATGAGTGATAATGATGTCATTAGGATGACATCATATTCCTTTTTGTTATACAAAAAAGAAATATTAATTTTGGCTAGCCCCTTTTTGGTATGTCCCCTTTTTAGACATCTCTTTTCCTCAAAAACCTTCCTAGAGTTGGTAACCTCTCCATACACATAGATTACAACACCATTTTTATTGATTTATCCCATGGAGAAGTAGCCATTACTAGTTTTCAACTTATATATATATATATATATATATATATATATATATATATATATATATATATATATATATATATATAATTCAATATCAAGGAGAATTTGGCTTCATAGAAGAACCTAAGTTCTTCTATGAAAGCTAATCTTTGAGGATTGAAGCTCCAAATAAGGGAAGGGATCAAAAACCAAAAATGGCCATCTTGTTCCATATATGTATGTCTATATATATATACATAAATACATACATACATACATACATAATACATATATACATATACATATATATATATATATATATATATATATATGTATATATATGTATGTATCTATATATATATATATATATATATATATAGATACATACACACACACACACACACACACACACACACATGTATGTATCTATATATATATATATATATATCTCTGTGTGTGTGTGTGTGTGTGTGTGTGTGTGTGTGTGTGTGTGTGTGTGTGTGTGTGTGTGTGTGTGTGTGTGTGTATGTATATATATATATGTATATATGTATGTATATATATATATATGTATGTATATATGTATATATATATAGACATACATATATGGAATAGGATGGCCATATGTATGTCTATATATATACATATATATATATATATATATATATATATATAGATATATATATATATATAGATACACACATATATATATATAGATACATATATATATATATATATATATATATATATATATATATAGATACATATATATATATATATATATATAGATACATACATATATATATATAGATACATACATACATACATATATATATATATATATATATATATATGTATGTATGTATGTATGTATGTATCTATATATATATATATATATATATGTATGTATCTATATATATATATGTGTGTGTGTGTGTGTATCTATATATATATGTATATATATATATGTATATATATATATGTATATATATATATATGTATATATATATATATATATATATTTGAGGATTGAAGCTCCAAATAAGGGAAGGGATCAAAATCCAAAAATGGCCATCCTATTCCATATATGGAAGGGATCAAAATCCAAAAATGGCCATCCTATTCCATATATATATATATATGGAATAGGATGGCCATTTTTGGATTTTGATCCCTTCCCTTATTTTGAGCTTCAATCCTCAAATATTAGCTTTCATAGAAGAACTTAGGTTCTTCTATGAAGCCAAATTCTCCTTGATATTGAATTTGTTGGATAAAATATTCCTTAATGGAAGGTTTTTGTTAAAACCTTATCCTATGACCATTTACTATAAGAATATTCTAATTCCCATCAATGCGAAACAACTAGATTGACTTATTATAAAAAAAATCTATTTCAAATGGTTCTAACCACCTAGTTATTAGCTTATCTTTGAAGTGATATAACTTGGAGTAAAATAGTAGTGCCCAATATCATTCAATGGATCATATACCTTTGATGTGTCATTACACTACTTCCTTTGATGTTATAATAGCTCTATCTATTGCAAAGCTTCCATCCTTAGTTGATCTATCTCATTCAACTAAAAAATCCTTTCATTTTGCGCCTCATCAAGAGAAATTAGAGGTTTATCATCAAATACCAAATCATAATGTGAGAAGCTTATAGTGTATTTATAGGTAGTGTTAGATGCCCATACTACCTCTGATAGCTTGTTTTCCCAATCCTTCATGTTATTGCTTACTACTTTAGTTAGAATGCTTTCCAACTCTTTATTAATGATCTCTACCTATCCATTTTATTGTGTATGGTAAGGTTATGAATTTGTATGGATGATATGATAGTGATAAAATAAATATCTTATCATGTTAGACATGAAATAAGGTCCTTGATTAGAAACTATTTCTTTTAGTGCTCTAAACCTTTGCATGATCTTATAATACAGGAAACCAAACTACTTCCTCTCTTGTAAATGAAATAGTTTGAACCTAAACCCACTTAGTTATATGTTATGTGTACACTAGAATGTATTATTTTCTTTGGGATGGTGGATTAATAGGACCAACAAAATCTAGCTCCCATTTCTCAAATGGTTTTAAAACTGATTTAGGATGGAGAGGCATTTTGTTAGACAATTTATGTTGGCTCATCCTTTATCAAAGATCATGTTTAAAAAATATACTTATTCACATGTCTATGGAATGAGGGATACCCAACCCCAAGTATCTTATGGATATTCCTCTTGGATGAATAGTTACCTCCTCCAGGTTCATCAATGCAAGATCTTATAAGGTTGTAAGTTTCATTCTCTTTAACACACCTTAAAAGCACAAGGTTAGGTCCACATCTAAATAATACACCATTGATCCATTTAAAATGATAGATATTGATAGCCAAATGTTTAATTTATTTATTAATGAAATGATTAGGAAACTTCCCTATGGTCAAGTAGTTTTCCATATCATTAAACAAAGGTGATTATAATGAAACAATAAATAATTGTTTATCAGGAAAAATGTCTTCCACTAGTTTTTATCCATCTACAATATTTAGTCTAGACAAGAAATCAACAACCACATTAAATTTTATAGTTTTATCAATGATGATTATGTCAAATTATTATTATAATAATAATAATCACCTACATATTCTTCCTCCTACCACTAGCTTTTTCATTAAATATCTTATAGCTAAGTGATTAGTGTAAACAATGATTTTATAAGTACTTATATAATGTCTGAATTTATTTATTGCATAAATAAAAAAAACTCTTTTTCAATGGTTTTTTGATTTATTTTAGTGGGATTGAGTTTATTATTGATGTATTAATTATAATGTATCCTCATTTCTTTATCCTTTTGACCTAGGACTACACCCATGACATTGTTGGATACATCGATATAGATGTGAAATGGATGTTCCCAATTAGGCCCTCTCATTACTAGAGTAGAAATAAATTTATTATTTATTGACTAAAAATATTTCTAACATTCATAATTCCACACAAACTCAGTATCCTTTGTTAGCAAAGAAAACAAAAGAGTAGTAATTTTTCTAAAACCTTATATGAAGCATTTATAATAACCTACATGTCCTAAAAAACTCTTATTATCAATCTAATTTTTAGAATAAATTAAGTTAGAAATGACCTAAATTTTCTTAGGATTTACTTGGATCCCTTGAGAAAGATATGATATCCCAATATTATGACTTGGTCAACCATTATCAAGCATTTTTCATGGCTGAAAGATAGCTAGTGTTCTTCACATCTAGCCAACACTTTGTCTAAATTAGATAGAGATTCATTAAATTAGCCACCATGGATAGTAAAATCATCCATGTATACCTCCATACATGCATTTATTATGTAAACAAAGATATCCAATACTACCCTTTTTAAAGTGGCAAGTGCATTGCATAACCAAAAGGTAGGACTTTATAGCCAATTGTTCTTCAAAGAAAATTGAAAGTTGTCTTCTCTTGGTATTATGGGGATACCCTTATTTTGTTATGACAACAAAAATACATCTAGGAAAGAGAAATACCTTTTTCCATCTAGTTTATCTATCACCTCATCAATGAAGTGTGAGGGAAAGCAATCACTCATGGTAGCTTTTTTGAGTTCTTTATAATCAACGTAGATTCTCCATTTACCATTATTTTTTAGTACTATCACTAATGGTGATACCCCTTGACTATTAAACATGGGATAAATGAATCCTACTTCTGACAATTTATCTATCTAATTCTTAACTATGTCTCTCAAATCATGGTTAATCTTTCTTTGTGGCTTCTTGATATGTCTAATGTTTTTAGTGTAAATGTGATGAGTGCACACACAAGGGTAAATTCCCTTCATTCCACAAAAATCCCATGCAAAATCATTTGTATGTCCCTTCAAAATATCAAAAACCATGGTATATTATTAATTGGTTAACTAGATATTGATTTTTAACATTTTTATAGGATGGAAAACTATCTATTTGGTTTCAAGGTGGATAGAATTTACCTATCTAAATTCACTCATTAAAGAGTTCAAGGTATAGGAATGTGGTATCAACATGTGGAATGTTATGACATATTTCAATAATTTATCTCCTAGATAAATTGAGTTAGCTAAAGGACAATAAAAATATTTCAAGAATGATTTTTATTATCTTTATGCCCTCTCAACAATTTTTTGTTAAACTAGTGAATGGTCATATATGCCATCAAGAGACTCTGAGTTAGATGTTTGGATTATAGAGGTGAGTAGTTTTAGTTCTAGAGTAGGACTATCAAACTCTTGAGATTATATATCATATTATTGAGCTTAACTATCAAACTTTAGAGCTTTGTTTTTATACTCTATAGCTTTACTACAAAATTTTGGAGCTTCGTAATGTTTTTCTAAGATCCATGCTAATTATTATTCAAATTACTCTAGATGGTGTCTAATTGTTGACACAGATAATGAGGAGAGACTATTGTTTTTTATTTCCATTTCATCTATCCATTATTTTTTTGAAGAATCTAGGGATGGTTTTGTAGGTGGGTATAAGGAGATTCTCTTTAATTTTATCTCATTAGAGATGGTCACGTATCTAGACCTAAAGTCTATCAATGCTACAACCATTATTAACCAATGTCTTCTCAAGATAAATGGATATCCATGTTTTTTCATTTTAGGTTAGAGTATCATTAATTCAATTGGATATTCCCAATATTTTTATATCACAACCACATCTTTAATGGTACATTTAGGTTTAAAAATGAAATGATCGATCATTTTTAGGACTGTGGAAGTGGGTTGTACTCCTATAATAGATAGAGATTTTAGAGAATATATTATTATCACATTAATGGAAACCCCTAAGTCAACTAGGACATTAGGTATATATTTACTTCCTATGGTCACATTAATGATAAGGCTTCCAAGATTTCCATATTTAGGTAGGAGTAGCTTTCTTGTCAATAAATCTACAAGTTTTTTGTCCACTCGTATGGTCTTAAGGTATTGATTTTTTCTTCTTCGATTTTTAATGAAAAAATATTTGATTACTTTGTTGAGTTTTGGGATGTCCCAAATGGTTTGTAATAATGGGACTTCTATGTTTAATTTACTTAACTCCTATATTAGATTAGATTCTCTTTTAATCTCAGCTTCTCTAAGTTTATCTAGGAAGGGAATAACTAGAGGATATGTGTTAGTCTCTTTAGCTTTCTCATTTTTTGAAGCTCTTTATCTAGGACTAGTTATGTAGGCTATTCTAGTATCTCATTTAGAATATCAATAATGGTTATTGGAGGATTTTTTAATGTCCTCCCCGATCTAAGATGAATGTTTTGGTAATTAATGGCACCTACACCTATACTTCCTATTTTACTTTGAAGATAGGGGTTATATATCTATTATTTGGATTTACCATAGGATAAGAAATAATTATAGTTGGTTTACATGCTCACTATATGGTTTTTGAGATGGAAGGGTGGGAATTAATGCCTATTATTATGGGTACCTTATTTGATCAGAGTTTTACTAAGGAAACCATGGTTGGTTCACCTATGGTAGAAGAGTAGGCTAGGATATCCAAGGTTGTTGATGAGGTTTGGGTATCCATAGTTATGGTTTACATTATTTTATACCCCATGATGGTGGTCCACATCCTTGTGGAGATGCCTCTACAACCCATGACATAATCTATGGGTTATCAAGAACTCTAGGTCCAAATCAGTTTTGATTCTAGTTTTGGGAAAACTAATTTCACTATCTTTAGATGAAATTGAGCTATTTTATGGGTTTCAATTTCATGGATTATTTCAATTGGTTAAATAGGTATAGGAGGGATCATATTTTTGTTTAATACTCATTTGTATCATAGATTAAGAACATATTAGTATTTTATAAAGGATAGTCTCTAAGGGAAATCTTTGTTCTACACTTAAGATAGTACATATCCAAGGGTCTAGTGGAATTGTTTGCTTTGGCATGCAAGCCATCCAATGTGGTATTTAGATGAACTAATATGTATATCTTAAGGTTTTATAATTCTTAAATTAACTAACTCACATCATTTTTTCCTTTCCTTGCTCTTGTCTTTCTAATGTTAAGCTTTATCCTTGAATAATTTTTGCATAACTCAATGATTTGATGGACAATCAACTTATTAATATCCCCTTATCCCATTAGGTTTAGGGAATACATAGAACCACCCTAAATCCATTTTAGAAATACTATTTTATAGACATTTTCATATGTTCATATCCATATATTATATGGGCAAATAAAAAGTGGTCAAGATAATCCTCTCAATTTTCATCTTCATTATATATGATTCTAAAAAAATCTTCTTTCTTATCTCTTGCCCTATATTAGTATTGATACTTGTCTAAGAACATAGTTTCTATGTCTTCCTATGAGTGGATGTATTTTGTGATCAATCCCAAAAAGCATCTCATGGATCCTTATTTTAGTATAGAAGGAAAGAGCTTTAACTTTTGATTATAAGATTTGTAATCATAGTTTTGACATAGAATTTTGAATTCAAAGAGAAATTGGTCAGGATATTCTGTAGATTGGCCTCTAAAGATAGGAAATATGGATGGATAAATGATTTTCATGGTCAATATATCATCCTCCTCTAGGATAATTGAATAGGTAAATTTCCTTCTAGGAAGGTTATTTCTATTTACATGAGGATTTTCTACATTTCCATGATTGTCCCCATTTCTCCTGAATCAATGTTATAACACATTATTTGTGGGGGGGAGGGGGGAGTTAAATATTAATTAGAGGGATACTTGATTGAGATTCAATATATTCTATCTTGCATCATCTATGTGGTGTTTTTTCTCTAGATATTGATCCAAAGGATATAGTAAGTCTAATTCTTCCCTAGTAGGTGAAAAAGTTTCTCTAACCCCTTTTCTTAGATCTTCTAATTTATCTTCTAATTTTTATATTTTATGGCTAGTTGGAATGTCTTACTAAGGGTATTTTTAAATGAACCTCCCCTGAGAGTCTCTTATTCTACTCATATATTTATTTAATATTCAAGGAAGCTAGTTTTTATGATTACTGCTAGTTTGTGCTTATACCTAACTAACACCTAAAGTGAAATTCCTCAAAAATGATGCCAATAATGATGGGTATCATTTACCCATTCATTTAATAAATATAAATTTGATGCCATTCATACCAGGGCTAGTGTCTAATAGCTATATAAAATAATATGGTTTGGTGATCTAGCTAACAATGATGTTTGGGGGGTTTTGGTGGAGTAACTAATCCTAAATCTACTCTACTTTGATGAAATTTAAAACTATCTAATTACTTGTAAACAAATACACTCTTTTGGTAAATCAAAATTACACTTGTTGGAATGAGAAACACAATTGCTTAAAGAAAGGAAATATTAAAACTAGATACACTTACTTCTTAAAAGAGCACACTCGAATCTAGGATTGCAGAATTGAATATACTTATTAATGAATTGTTCTTAAAACTTAATCTAGGATTACAGAATTGAACTTACTTATTAATAAAATGTTCTCATCAATGAAATCAATTTTGGGAAAATAATTAGCAGATAAATATACACAAATAAATAGAGATAATCTTAGAGGTTTAATAACTCACACTTGAAACATAAACACTCTTATCAAAAATTAAATGAATAATGAAATAACAAACATAAATACCACACAAATACTAGTTTGATTGGGTGAGTGGGTTGTTTCTCTCCCCTAGATTAGAATAAAATCAACTCAATATTCTAGAACTAGAAAAATATTCATTGTTTGATAAAAATAGTTAAAAAATTAGAATAATATATTTGTTGATAATAATCTCATATATGTTGATCTCTAATAAGTAGTAGGAATGTGTTACTTTATTCTACTATACCATTTTACTGGTAACCCAGATTACATCTAAAAAAATAATAACATAACAAGATCATAATAGTGATAAAACTACCTTACAAAATAGAAAAGATGTGTTACAACTGATCACAGTTAAAACTAATCATGATCCAAGGAGGAACATTAAAAAGCAAGGTAACACATGCCAATTTTATTTATTTGGTTACATCATTTTGTCATTATAGAATTATATATAGTAGCCTAAAATGTTATTGTAGATATAATGGTGTTGTTTTAGATATTCTATAAATGGAAATAATATAAGTAGAATGTCTATATAAACTAGGTGTAGACATTATTTGGAAATGGCCCTTTAAATTCTTCTAGAATGTTGAAGATTCATAAAAAAATGCATGAGACAAGTGTTGGAGCAATATTAGAACTCAAATGATGAAGTCAGGAGCTTCAATTTTCATGCATAGTTATGCCTATAGTTCTTTAGAGTTGATTGTTTAAGTATGATTTTTTATTGAAGAACTCTAGAGCTTCAATGATGAAATATAGAGCTTCACTATAAGGATAAAACATAATACAAGCTCATATTTAAGGGTTGACTTACTTCACCAAACTCTTATCATTCACTTATAGTTTATTATACTTCTTGTATATGAAAAATTGGAGAACTAACCATGGAAAATGTTAGAACACAATGACAATAATGAGAAACTTAGACTAACACACACCAGAAAAATATAAGTATCTATTTTTTACTTTAGA
>JARHVA010006956.1:635000-705000 GCA_037957365.1 Torreya grandis | reverse complement strand
AATTCCCTTTCAAGGGAGCAATTGATAAATAAGGTTGGTGATAGGTCCCTCAAAAGAAGGAAAATGATGGAACCCAAAAGGTAAAGGGGGTGGAAAATATTGATTTACTGAAATGAAGTTGTAATAGTGTCATGGTGAGATACCCCAGTTGCGTAGCTAAAAAGGATGATTTGCCCAAAGGCAATTATAATCATCGACATAGCAAGGTGAAAACAATGATTTACCCAATGGTGGTTATAATCATTAGCAGTATGAAAACATGCCCTAGTTTGGTGGATATATATATATATATATATATATATATATATATATATATATATATATATATATATATATATATATATATATATATATATATCCACCAAACTAGGGCATGTTTTCATACTGCTAATGATTATAACTAGATTTGACCAAAGGTAGTTATAATCATTAGCACAATAAAAACATTCCCCAGTTGGGTAGATAGAGATAATGATTTGCCCAAAGGTAGTTATAATCACTAGCACAATAAAAACATGCCCTAGTTGGGTGGATAAAGATAATGATTTGCCCAAAGCTAGATATAATCATTATATTGTCAATGTGGGACTATATGTAAAATTGGATAATGCGGGTTTATGGATTAAATGTGTACTTACAAAATAAAAGTAAGCTAGTAGTGAGGATAGGCATAAATTTAGGTTACTTGCTAGTATGGATATGCACTCCCAACTATAAAGGATTAAAATTATTTCATGATATAAATAATCCATATTTGGGAAATGAGGTGTATATATTGGGAAGTGTTTATGTGACCAAGAAGAAGTACTAAAACATCATTGCTTGTAATATTTCCTAAGATAATTTGTGTAATATCACATGATGGTATGCATTATGATATAAAACACCATGATAACTTAGTCATAATATGTGTAAGGACAGACACATGACCCAATAAATAATTAAGAATAATGAACCAATGGTAAAAACTATGATGATAATGTTGATGTATGAATATGGTTGGACTTAAGTATAATGCACAAGGAATCACCTAATAAATGTTGATATACTAAGTCAAGGCATAACAATGAAACAAAATAAATAGGAAACAAACAAACAAATAAGAAGATAAAACACCAATAAACAAAAAGCACAAAAAAATAACAAGAAACAAAAAGGCAACAAAATAACATGAAATAAACACATACAATGGTTAATCATAATGTAGTGTAAATAAAAGACAAATTATTCATGCATGTGTAATAGAGGTGTAACTCTTGGTGATAGGGTAACCCCTAAGCTAGACAACAATGACACATGTATAACAACAAAATTACCCTTGTGGTATAGGGAAGCAATGATAAAAACAAACAAAATGGGGGGAATAGAAGAAAAGGAAGGGATAGCCGAGTTGATTCTAGATGCACTAGGCAAGTGGATGCTTCCTAAATAATTCCATGGATGCAAGATCTAACATAAAATTTAAGACAAATTTAGTTCTCCTATGATATTGGATAGAAGAAAAATGATGATAATAAAAACATGATTGATGTGTAGAGGAACATGGGAGGGGTCATACAAAACAGTGAGTGTATAAGAATTTAGGCCACTAAGGATGGGGAAACTAAATAACAAGTGGTTACTCGTAAGATAGTTAGGGGTCTTAGGATCTTTAAAGAAAATAAGTGATCAAAAATAAAGGAAGGTAGGACCAAGATAATGCAAGATACACCATGTATCCAAGTGCTACCTACACAGTTTGTGTGGACCTTAGGTCGATGTAGTTCTCTTAGAAATGAGAGGAAAAAGACTAAGGTGGTTTAGAAATAAATTGAATAAATAAGATGGGCCATCCAAAAAAAATTGACAACTTTATATCTCACATGGAAATTCCAAGCGAATTTTCATGATTTTATGATTTTTTATGTATTTTACAAATGTTTTTGGAAGTTTCAAAGCATCTCAACTTCATTGAGAATAATGAGATAATAAATGGTCCAAATTGTAAAATGGTGTGAGCGTGGCAAAGGGTGAGTGATCTAACCTCAACATGAATATAACACTACCTATATAGTCCCATTAGGACCTCAAGTCACTATAATTCTACCTTATAGTGGAGGATTCAACTAGGTAGCAGTAAGTTTGTGAATTAGGCAAATGACACATCATAGCAATAAGAATGGTAGGTTAATACAAAAATGCATGGTAAAGGTGTTTCTCTTAATTTTCCCATAGGTGGTTATAATTAGATAATAATGGCATATATAAATGATACTAATTTGACCAAAGGTAATTATAATTAGTATCACTAAGTGGGATATTGATTTGCCCAAAGGTGATTATAATCAATAAAAAATGAAATGAAAAAACAAAGGAAGGATGTAAATTCCAAACTAATTTCATACTAGTCTAAGAGACTTCATTTATCTAGAATACTAATTCAAATAATGAAACTTTCATCTAAATACCCATCCTGAAGGTGCATGAAGAACTAATGGAATGAAACCAAGGTAAAATGGATAGGAAGGGAGGGTAAAAATAGCTTTGGTCAATAGGGAATGTATGGTAGAATGGTATATGGTATGATATAGATAAGATGATGATATGTTACAATGTAAATGAGACTCATAGATAATAATTCAAGTCTCTCAAGTGAAATAATGCTTGAGGTGTGTAATGTTAATGGGCTCATCAAGTTCATCTCCATCTAGTTTAGTGAGCCTGTATGCTATGGATCCATAATTTGCAATCATGACATATGGGCTTATCCAATTCAATTTAAACTTGACCTTATTATTCTCCTTCTTCTTAATTTTAGTGTTCTTTGAGAAAAATATCACCAAGATCAAACTCTCTATGATTGACCCACTGGTTATACTCATCATAGAGTTTGTTTTGGTATTCTTTAAGGTTGTTGATAATGGCCATGCATTTTTCATCAAGAAATTCTAGTTATTATAGGTGAGATAATATGTAATATTCATCATCTAGGACATGTTTCAATGAGATATGTAGAGAAGGTAACTTGACCTCAATGGGAAGAATGGCCTCAATGCCATAAATGAGGGAATATGGAGTGGTTCCTATTGGAGTATGGTAATTAGTGCAATATGCCTAGAGTGCACATAAGATTTGTAGCTTTCAATCACAACTATCATCATTGATAATATTTTTAAGGATGTTTTAAATGGTTTTATCGAATGCCTTTATTTGGCTATTACGTTATGGGTAATATACAATATAAAAATGTTGGGTGATATTGTACTTAACACAAAGTGTTTTGACATCCTTATTCTTAAATAATCCACCATTATTAGATATAATGTTAGATGGGATACCATAGTGGCATATGAGATGATTTAATATGAACTTGGAAATCCATCTTATATTCACATAAGTGAGGAGTATTGATTCAACCCACTTAGTGAAATATTTAGTAGTGGTAAGGATTTGTTTATGGCCATCAGATGAGGTAGGGTTAATATTCCTAATGAGATCGAGTCCCTATGTTGAAAATGGCCATGGTGAAAGCATAAATTTTAATGTTTTGTCTAGGGTATGAATCAAATTAGCATGCCTTTGACACTTATCACACCTTTTAACATAAGAAGTTGCATCTACTTCTATAGTTTGTTAATAGTAACTAGTATGTAGGAGCATTTTGGCTAGGAAGGCCCCACTGGTGTGGGATCCATATACTCCATGAATTTTTTATAATTTTAATGTTGATTCTACTAAATTTAAACAATGAAAAAGAGTTTCAATAAAGTTGTAATAATTAAGTATTGGGCCAAGTAAGGTACAACATAAGGCTTGGTGGGTAAAGGGTTTTTTATTTTATTTATGTGATAGGTATAGTGGAATGATATGGTCATAAATGTAGTTAAATAGGTATAAACACCATATAGAGCTAGGACCAGTAATATCACATATCATTATGATGGTTTAAGGTTCATGAGTAGGTGCTAACATATTTTCAATGAGGAATTTATATTATTTTGCCTTATCTATGTGGAAGATTAAAAAACCAATGGTGGCCATGGCATTCATTATCTTGTTACTGGCCCTAGGTATGTCTTCAAATTGTATATCAATAATTTATTATTTGAGAGTGTCCAACATGGCCTTGTATGTCACCATCTTATCATCTTTGGTCTAAAATTGGTTAGTAAATTGATTAATGATTAAATGAAAATCACCATATATTATGAGATGTTAAATACTCTATTGTACTACTTGACAAAGCCCTATAATAAGTGATTTATATTCTACCATGTTTTTGGTACAAGTAAAACTAATATGGAATGATTTATGGATAAGATCCCCTTATGGTGTGAAAAATAATAGTCTTGCCCTTGATCCATGTGATGTGAATTATCCATCAAAATACATTTTCTAGTGATGTTCCTCACAAGGTGTTTCTATGATGGTCATTATGGACTCATCTAAGAATTGAAAAGTGAGTGGTTTGGTATATATAATGGGAGATTTAGCAAGATAATATGCAAGTACTTATCCATTTATGGTCTTATAGTTAATGTACTTAATCTCAAACTCACTCAATGTCATGATCCATTTCACCATGCATCTTTATAAAGTTATCTTGGACAGTAGATACATGAATGGATCTACTTTAGAAATAGCTATGGTTTTTTTTTTAAAGAATTTAATAACATAGATTTTGGGATAAAAAAGCATATCCAAACAACCCTTTTTGATTGGCATATAGTTATGTTCATATAAAACTAGTTTATAGCTTAGATAGTACATGACATGCTCTTTTCCATTTTCATCATGTTATAAGTGCCCCCATGGATTTATCCATGGAAGATAAATACAATAGAAATGGATTTCTTGGAATTGGTAGTAATAAAATAGGTGGATTAGTAATATATTCCTTTAGATGTTGAAAGGATTTTTGATACTATTCATCCCAATGAAATATGATACCTTTCTTTAATAAGTGAGTGAATGGATGACAGTTATTAGCCAACTAAAAAATGAATTGTCTAATAGATTGAATAATGATTTGTAAGCTATAGAGTTATTTCAGGTTAAAAGGTGGTGGCATTTCGATAGTGGCTTGTATTTTGGAAGGATAAAATTTAATGCCTTGATGAAAAATGATGAAGCCTATAAATTTTCTTAAAGTGACACCACAAATACACTTTTTGGGATTAAGTCTAACCTTGTATTTATGAAGCCTCTCAAATATCCTTTTTAGTGCATCTAGATAATCGGCATAGGCCTTTGATTTACCTAATATGTCATTGGCATAGTCTTTAACAATGTCATGCATTATATCTTGAAATATGATGGTCATGGATATTTGGTATGTGGCCCCAACATTCTTTAGGCCAAATGGAATAACTTGATAACAAAACATTCCCCATGGATTAGTGAACATTGTCTTGTGTTGGTCTTCTATCATGATCTTAATTTGATTATACCTTGAAAGTGAAAGAATTTCATACCTTGATGTGAAGTTAATTATCATGTCAATATTAAGTAGAGGAAAGTTATCTTTGGGGTAGGCCTTGTTTATATCTCTTAAATTGGTACACATTCTAATTCTTTCTAGCTTCTTACTAATAAGTAAAACATTTGAGATCTAATATGAATAGTGAATCAGTCAGATGCATCTCACTTCTAAGTGTTTTTCCAACTCTTTATTTATGAGTATAACATATGAGGATGTATCTCGTGTAATTTCTACTTCACAAGTTTGGCATTAGGATGTATAATAAAGTTATGTACAAATAAGGTAGGGTCTAATATTTGCATATTTGAATAGGCCAAAGAAAAGATGTCAACAAATTCCATCAGAAGGGATTTACAAACTTCACATTCCTCTTCAATGAGTGACACACCTAATTTGATCCATCTTGGGTTGTTTTGAGTCTGGATGTTGACTTCCATAGTATCTCATATGAGCAGAGTTGAACCATATTCTATAATGGTTGGTAATGATATGAATTATCCTAAAAATTCAAATTCCTTTGATTAGATTGGTTCTTCAAGCTTTCCTAAACAAGATGAATCTGAATCTCTTGATGGTAATGATGGTAATGTCATAAATATTATGGGAAATTCTTAGGAAATTCAATCAGATGCATGTTATTCCACTAAATTGAATTCAAATCTAAAAGTAAGTTCATCATTAGGGGTCTCTTGATCTTTATTTGAGGAAAGGTGAACACCCTCATTTAATGGTGCCCAAAGCAAGTTTTCACCAAAATACTAGCCTTTTCCTCTTTAATTTTACCCTAATATAAAATCACCTCAAAGAGGTTTTCAATTTTGGACCCCAATGTTTTAATCTTTTATTTTAGGTTAAAGGTGTTCACCCATTCTCCTAAATAGGCTATAGGATCTAGTTTGATTGAGAACCCTTGTTTGTGGTTTCCCAATGAAACATTATCTCTTAGGCATAGAAAATTGGAAAGGGACTCATCATTCTCAAACTCATCTACATGAAATTTTGATTCTTGTTGGTCCCAGGATATAAGTTGAGGGTGATATAGACAAAGTGGGTCAATTCTAAAAATTGGGGTAATGGTACAAATTATATTCAGGTCAAATAGGTTATTATTGATAAGGTTTTCAACATTAATGCTATGATCAGACTCTACTTTGCTTTCAACATCATCATCACTAGATGTTAGCATTGGAAAATGAATAAGGTATGTGGGGTCACCTCTAGGTGGTTTAAATCTGATACCATAAATTTCTTGTACCAAGCTCTAGAAATTGGTTCCAGAGTTCCTTATTGATTTGGACTAAAGACTCGACCTTTATAGACTTGTTTCTCCCTGATCCTATTAGGGATGGGGTATTTGAAATTTTTGTAGCAATTAACTAACTTGTCATTGTAAAACTAGGATTCATCATTGGTAAGTGGATCTTCTTCTTGGCCAGTGGTTGGTGTGAAAATGATAGGATCTGGACTATGAAATTTACCTTTTCCTTTTGATTGTCATTCCATGCAAAGTAGCCTAGCTTTAGGTTTCCCTTAGAACTTGGGGTTTTGTGGAATCTTAGAATTGTGAAATTTTTCATGGGTTAAATACTCTCCAGGGTCATTGTCTAAGATGGTAAAATGATTAGACATTTATAGAGGAGGCATATGTGAGGATGAGTCAAGACTATTTGTGTCTATAAAATTGGCCTCTGGCAATTTTACAAGTATTAATTTGTATTTTTCCTTTTTGAGAACTTGATCTAGGCCAAAATGGTGTTATAATTTTTATACTCAGCCTCCAAATGTTTACAATGTTTATAGGGCTATAAATCTCCATTGATAGTGACCTCCATGCCTGAGTGTGAGAATTATAGACACTGATGTAATGTCAAAGGGATTCCATGAATTTCATGTATTCAAGGTCTACCTAAGAGAATATTTTAAGTTAAATCTAAGTCCAACACATGGAAAAGTGTACCATGGGTCAAGGGATCAATGATAACTAGCAAGCTTATGGTGAATTGTGATTGTCATTCTTCCTTATTGTAGGCTTTGATAGTAATTGTTTTAACTATAGATTGGCTATTGTGTATCTAAGATGATTGGTGAGGTTTAAAGACACAATATTAAGGCCAAATCCATTGTCTAAGGGAACACATTTCACTTTATGTCATGTAATGACAACTTTAATGTATAGGGGATTGTTATGGATGAGGATAAGTGATGATGTATCACTTTGGTCAAAGGCCAATTATTGTCTTGAGGCTAGATGTCCAACCAAAGCTTGGAATTTATCTAGGATAATGTCATTTTTGGAACTTGGGATTGGCCTAGGAGCTCTATTAGGATGTTCTTATGGATAGTATATATACACAAAAAATCCATAATCAATATCTATGTGGGTGTCTTTTAGAGTTGTTTCATAATATCATATGGTTTTTCCTTAACAGTGGTAAATGGCTTGTTCCTAGACAACATAGTGGGTTGGATTGGTTCGTTGATAGGAGATTGTGGACATGGAATGGTAGTATTAGACTACTAAGCTATGATTTCATAATCAAGATTGGATAAAATACCATTATAGCTTGATGATGATGGACATGGGCTAGATATGATAAGTATTAATTGTTAGTGTACTTGGTTGTGATCATGAGGCAATGATGAGTTATCAGTATAAGGTCTTAAAATAGAAATCCCTAATTATTATTATGTTTGGTTATGATCCCAAGTCAATGAAGGATCAATGCAATATGTGGATTGATTGGAATTATTTATAAATGATCCTAGTCTCTTGGTACTTGGTCTAGGTTAATGGTGATGGTTGAAATGTGACCTCCTCAAATATGACATAAAAATTTATCATAATAATGTGCAACTATGTGGTAATTCTATTGGTTGTTGGAATCATTCTAGATTTGGTTTCTCACATTCATTTGATGTTGTAATTATTACTATTGATATTCTATTTGTTATCATAATAGTTATTGATACTATTATTTTTGTTATTCTGGCCTTCATTATTACTATTATTGACTATTATTATTCTATAGAAATGGGTTTTGATAGAAACCTAAGTTCTAATTGGATGTCGATGATCTATTATCCAATGTAATAACCTCATTTTACAACATATTTTTTATGGGGTTTCTTATCTACACACAATGGCATAGATTATGTCCATGAAAATGATGGTATTCACAAATATTATGCTCTCTATACCAGTCTAGATACATTTTATCCTCAATATAATACTTTAGAATTAGCCAACTAATCATATTAGCTACAATTAGCTTGGGAAACACTAATTCTATAGGTTCATCAAGATCATTGAAGACTCAAGGAGTGGTTCTTATTCTTGGAGGAGGGGTTTTTAAAGGTGGTGGTTGCTACATTTGTGGAGCTAGTCTAGGTTGTTGTGAAGGTTGTACTTATTGAAGAGGATATTGATGAAGAGTAAGTTGCACTTTCGGCATGGGTTGAGTAGATTGTGTTTGCACCATTTGGCCATGGCACAACTCAATTACTCTATTTATACCAACATTATTATTTTGGTTTTATTTCTTGGATTTATCATAGTTATTTGCTTAAGATGGTGCCAACACTTGTATTTAGACTTGGTTAGGGTTATTACTTGGGACTACACCTTGGTTTTGGTTTTAATTTTGGTTAGAGGAGGATATCTTAATAATCCATTTATTAATAAGGGAATTTTAAATTTTAAAACATTTTTAGATGAGCTCTTTGAAGGTATGCACACATTGAAGCTCTAGATGATAAGATATCTCCCTATAAAATTTTTTAGTAAACATAACAATTTTTAGTAAACATAAAAACCATTTTTTTCTAGTAATCAAATGGTGAAGTAACTATCAAGTACTCTCCATCTCTATAAATATATTACAAATTTTTCATCAACATTTTGTTTGGCTTGAGTAAAATATACTAATAAAAGCTCATGATTAATATTATAAGAGAAATGTTGTACAAATTTATTTGATAAGTCATCAAAATTAGATATGAAATGCTTTGGAAATTTGAGGAACCATTCCAAAGCCTATCCTGCTAGACTAAGAGGAAATAAAAGGAGGAGGTAAACGTAACTATAAACCATTGGTTGAAAATTGAAAAATAACTTTGTCAAATTGTCCTTAGGGTCTCCTTTACCCTTGTATTTACAAAATTTTGGTGGTTTATAGCCTAGAATAAATGGTATCTAAAGATACTACATGTTAAATAAGTATGAACAGACATCATCTAACTTGAATTTCTTGGTCTACTTCCCTACTTTAATGGTGATAATCACATCCTTCATTTGTTGTAGTTATTTTTCCAATAAACTAGATGGAACATTTATTTGAGGTGGTAACTAGGTGGTCAAAGGTGGATTAACTTGGCTTAAGATAATGGAGGTATGGTCTATTATGGAATGTTGGTTTGGTGAGTGAACTGACCAGGAATATGCATTTGTAGATTAGGGTGGGATTGTTGAAATTTCACATCTTTTTGGGTTATATTTTGGTTCAAATTTAGTAAATAGCCTTAGTTTTGAGGGAATTGGGGTTACAATAGAAGGATATGGATTGGGGTGAAATATTGTGCCTATTAAGGTTGAGTAGGGACTTACTATTGACTAATCAAACTTGGTTGATTAAGGGGAACTTGTTGTGGACCAAGGCCCTATCTTTGGATCAGTGGCACGTGTTAAGTAAAATTAAATTGTTACTTAATTGGTACTTGTTGGATAGTATTACCTCTTAGTTACATAAACACCTATTATGAACTAGACATTTGTATGGTATTTGGCATTTATCTTTGATCAATAGACACACTCTGATTAGACAATGTTTCAAATTGGAAAGGTATATTAGTCTATGATTGTAGAGGTACAAATGTCACTACCTATCAAGGTAGAACATTTATTACACCTTGTTGAGGTGGTGTAGTGTTCTACCTATATTGTGGTGGTAGAATAGACTATGATTATTATTGTGTAATTTTAATCATCACTTATTGAGGTGGGATAACATCATCACTTTTTATGAGGCAAATCATTAGTCAACACTTGATTACTCAATACATTTGGTTACATGCTTGATGAAGTAGTTGGTTGAAGATTAGAAGGAGCCTACTATGGTTGGGATATATGATTTCCTACCCCCTATTATTGTGAACCATTTGTGGTATTAACTAAAGTGACTTATTATTATGTACTATTTGTTGGTGCATTTAAACAACTGTGACCTAGATCAGAAGATACTTACATGTTATCCACGATGTTGGGTAAATTATTTATCATAGAAGATGTAATCACATATTTAATATATGGGACATTTTACTTGTCACTGACTAAAGTAATTTTCACAAATGGGTATATACCAAAAGTATCTTGACCTATCAACTAGATTATCACTCATGTTGAATGGGCTAACTCTATGAGTGGAGTATTTAACATGGTCATGGAATTAAAATTGCATGTTAGATTCAAATAGGTTTGATATGATTATTTCATTTGTATAAAGTGGTCCTCCATGAGGCCCTTTCCTTTTAAAATCATATGTGGGTCTTGATACTACATTGACATGATCACTTTAGGATAGCTAATAGAGGTTTGTTTAATGGTTTGGGTATAAGGCATGTTTAAAGGCACACTAACTAGACTAGGTAATTTTTTATGTAGGAAGTCTACTAGAAATATGGCTAATACCTCCATGGATATAAATAAAACCTCATCCTTATTTTCGATCAATTGATGATCAAACAAATAAATATCATATGTTGATGGAATAGTAACATAATACAATTGTTGTTTAATGTATTCTATAATAGATGGTATACTAGTGAGGTATTGTGCAGTTTGTTCTTGGTCTTGGTCCTAATATGGATATCTTTTAACCAAATAATGGGCTAATGGATCTTGAATTTGTTCCTAGATTGAGAAATTTAAGGAGGATAGGGATCTATTTCATGAACTACATCATCACCATAGTGGTCTTGAACAAATTTATCATTCTTGATCATGTTATCATAACATGGACTATACATAGATCCACTATGATTGTAATGAGACATATAAAAATTAAGGAATAATTTTCAATGAAAAAATGGTCTAAACTTGGCAAAACTTGGTTAAGGAATTGGTTTAAAAATGGATCTATTTATCTAAAATAGGCAATGACAAACTTGATCTAAAATGGTCTAACATCAAATATCTTACACAATGGTCAAGTAAGTGGGTAAAAATAGATGACAAATTTGGTAAAAAGTGTTTCAAACAATTTTAATCTAAGTCTAACGACAAAAAATGTTTCTAGGTCTTTGGAAACAAGACACAAATCTAGTCTCAAAAAAACTATGTCTAAAACAAAGAGGTAATATTATAGGACTCTTTTAAACATGAGACAAGATATAGACTCAACACATGCTATGTGTAATAATTAAAAATTTAAATTATAGGTCTAATAATAAAAAATGGAATTTCTAGGTCTTTTGGAAACATGACACAAAAGCTATACTTGGTATGAACTAGGTATAAAAGGCAAGATAATTAATCTAAAAAATTTAAAACACTTTGAATCAAACTAGGCATTTAGATTCAAACATAATCTTGACATTTGGAAAAATATATTATAATTTAGGGACATAGAATAAAAACTACTTCCTAAATCTACGCACATAAATAGTCTTTAAATCGAGTAAGAAATTAGTCTAATTTGCACAACCCAAAAGTGAGAGATAAATATCTAAGCCAAAATTACACTAGGCATAGGCATAAACTAATAAATATTTAAATATAAACTTATCAATACCAATTTAAAACATTATAAGGCTTAGTTTATCTAGTTAATAAATATATAGGCTAAAATGGATGGCATAACGATACTAGGCATAGACTAAGAAGGCACACGTGGTTTTGAAATTATGATTAGATACAAGGAAATAATTATTTGAAATAATGTTAGTAGCGTAATGATGCTATGTTACACTAAAGGTATGAATGGTTTGTTTTAATAACTCTATGACATAAGACATGGAATGAAATTGACAACATAATAATTCCCCTTTCAAAAAAGTGACATACACACACACAAACATTTGATAAATGACTAAGCTAAAGTATGTTTTCAAATAGATGACATAACACCTCTTAAACCAAAAGAGTGATGTGCAAACATGACTTATTTTATACATGGTTTTTAAAAAAAAATTAACTTAATACAATGAAATTAAAAAATAAAATTAATAAAAACACCTATGTGTAACATCTTAATCCTAAAAATTGATGAGGTTGATTCATAGTATAAAATTATGTATATATACTTGATCTTGAGAGGAAATTGTGTTGTTAATCCAAAATTTAAAATGTATATCAAAGGTAGGGTTTTTAGGTCCCTCTTCTCTCAAGAGTTTGTATGGCAACATGGAACTTTAGGCTACTTACCCTGCATTAACAATATATCCATGGAAAGTGTGGTTGTCTAAAAACTATCAATTTTCATATATTCTAAATGCTCCCATATGTGTGGTTAACACTAGGGAACAATACATCATTTGGATCCAAATTAACTAGCTCATTGTAAAAAGGTCTTGTCCTTTCAAAACCACTACATCTATCAATTATTTAGTGTAGTGATATCTCCAAGTTAAACATACATTTTGAGGCATTATCTTACTAACAGAGCTTTCTTAACCACTCAAAAAAGCATACTAGTAAGTCAACCTAAATTTATATATCCATACCATGTAGTGGGGTCAAATTGATGTTGAGAGATGAATTCCTAGGTTAACACTTCCCTACAGAACCTATGGGGAGGTGATGAAATCCCACCCATAAGAAAATATGCATAAAAAAATGAGTAGAAGGATTTTAGGGTCATTTTGGGATCACCCAAATCACTTAGATTTTGGGGAGGTCCTTATAAAATTTAATTCCATGCTTTTGGACAAAGCAAAAAAGGAAAAAAAGTGAAGCATTTTTTGTCCCCCAAGTTCCCTAAAAGGGACGCGGGGAAATCATACTTGTTACACTTTGCTTGCAAAATAAACACACAACAACAATCATAAAAATGAAAATTCTTATGAGCATTTAACTAGAGTGGGAGTTCATTTTTAGAAAACCAAATTAAATATGACATGAATTTTATCCCCTTTGTGTAGTTTGATAACTTTGAAAAAATGAAAATAAGTCAAGTGAATGAGTTTTAAAACACCAAATGTAAATGTGAGTTTGAATCTTAGAGTGTTAAAAATGTCTTTCCTTGGCCTTTGAGTCCTATAAAAAGTGTTAATGGGTTTACTTGGTGTTTGAGAAAAAGTGATATCCTTGTAAATTAGCTCAAAAAAGAATAAAATCACCTCTCTTGAATGATTTTGCAATTACTTAGTAAATTGTGAACTGTGAAAATTTTATGTCATAAAAACACAATGAACAATTTCATGATTATGGGAAACCTATAATGAAACACAAAAAACATATAGGAATGATTTCATGATTTTACAATGACTTCATATTATTAAAAATGATTTTTCTACTATACAAGATGAATTTGAAGCTAAGAAAAATGAATTCACATCCTAAAAATGTGATTTCACACCCCTTAAAAATGATTTCATTGATAAAAATAATGATTTAACTACTGAAATTAACAAATTTACTAATCTAAAATAATTTCATAGGTAGCTAAAAAATAAATGAAAAGGACCCCTTTACCTGTATGATGATCTTATGGTTTGCTCAATAATTTTACCATTTTCAAGCTTGATTTCATAGTTTCTTAGATCTGAGGCTAAACCATAGTGATTTTGTAGTTTTTTGAGACAAATTTTTAGATTTGGCTGATGATTTTACATTTTACCTCACCAAATTTGTAGTTATATAGTCACAAATTTTCAAATCCATAGTCACAAGCCAAAAACATAGAAATGTTAGAAATAAATCAAGAAATTAAGCTCTAGAATGAAATATTATTGGCTCCAAAAATATCTTAAGAGACTCAATTCATGATTGTGGGGTGTGATGTCCCATCGAGTGTGCCATAATTTGAACAAGGAATCCATAGAGGGTAGATTAGTATAATGTTAGTTTAAGAACATAAACTCAAAATAAACACACTAAATACTAGCACCTCTAGCATATACACTATGGAGAGCATAGGTAATAAGAATAAAATGAAAACAAAACTAAAAAAAAAATCATCCTTTTACCTTCTTTGTAGCTCTAAAATGTCTTATTGAAGTGGCTTGATTGACTTTGTGCATCAAGAAATCTTTATCAATAAAGCTTCATTTGATCTAACTCTCATTGGCACCTTGGTTTGGCTATTTGTCTTAGTTAGATTGTGAATATGCTATGATAATACTACTAATGAAAGGATTATTACATCTATTTGATCATAATAACTTTACACCAAAAGATCATGTTGATCAATAAGTAAGGCCTTGTATTTATAGCCTCCAAAGTTAACTCTCACCAAAGGTGAGTTAAGGTTGAGTTTAAATGTGTAATGAGTTCAAAATAACCCTAGGTGAGTTGAGGTTAACTCTAGTTGAGTTAAAAAGGTTATTTTTAATTAATAGTCATGGCTCTCAAATTAGATATTTGAAAAAAGGTGAATTTCTGGGAGGATGCTTGGCTAAAATAAATCCCTTTGATAAAAGAATTCCAAGATAAAGAAGTAATTGACCGTTGTAAGCAAAGATATGGAATAAAGGTCAATCAATACTGGCAGAACAATTCATGGGTGAACCTAAATGATATTGATCAAGATTTCAATAATATTCAAATATCCCTCAATGCTATTTCCCTCTATTCTAATATTGAAGATAAGATTGTTTGGCATGACGAGCCTAGTGGACATTTTAAAGTTTCTACCATTTTTACTTCAAAGGGAAACGTTAACCAACCATTGTGGATGCAGGCATGGATCAAGGGTCTCATCCCTAAAATCAAAATATTCTTCTAGACCCTTCTCCAAAATAAAATTTTGACTCTTGATAATTTACAGAAAAGAGGAATAAACATAGTGAACAGATGTATTCTATGCAAAAAAGGTTTTGAAGATAGAGATCACTTGTTTGTGAACTATTCCTTTACGTAGCTAGTTTGGAAAGAAATCATCAATCTTTGGGGTATTGCTTGGATTCAACATAAAAGTGTGGATATATCTTTTAAAAGTTGGTACTGTCCCTCTAAGAATCCTGATGTTCTTTTTTTATGGAAATTAACTCTTCCCCACATTTGGTGGGGAATATGGAAAGAAAGAAATAACCGTATTTTTAGGAGTAAAGAACTTCCAGGATGGGTAGTGGGGTAGAACATTATTAGAGCCATCAAGGAGAATTTTTCATTGTAAAGGGATCCTAATCCTACCTTTCAAATTGATAATCCTTTAAGATCAGAAAAGTCTAATGTAAAAAATGAAAATCCTAGACTTGGTGTAACTTGGAATGTCCCCCCTCATGGGTGGATCAAAGGGAACTTTGATGGAGCTGCTAAAGGGAACTCAGGGAATGTAGGATGTGGAGGAGTCTTGAGAAACCATATGGGAAATGTAATCAATGCTATTGCAATTCCCATTGGTAAGTCGAACTGCCATATTGCTGAAGCTTGTGCTGCCCTCCAAACCATCAAGCTAGCTGCTGAGTCAGGATATTCTAAATTATGGTTGGAAGGGGACTCCTTGAATATCATAAAAATATTAAATAATAAAAATTCTACCTCATGGTCAATAGAGGCTATGGTGATGGAAATGAAAACTTTAATTAAAATATTTGAGAAAGTCTCTATTACCCACACTTACCGTGAAGCAAACGAAATTGTTGATTGGTTAGCAAATTATGCAGTTCGAGTTGGACACAAGGCGAGTTGGTAGGAGGCATTAAAAAAGAACGTGGATATAAGAGTGCTCATTCATCATGATGTAATTCATGCTAAGGAGGGAGAGATTAGAATGGATTAAAAAACTAATGATTTGGGGGAGTGGATCCATGGAGGAAGATATACATTCATTAAACAGAAATGTTCTAGAGTACACAAGGACTCAAAATGTGCCAAAATATAGGCAAGTTTTGTTCCAAACTGGAATTAGTCAGGTTCATTATTTAGCTGATAGGGGATGGGTGTTAAAGTAGACTCGTATGGCTTGTAATAGGAAAGGAGAACCAAGGAAGTAGGAACCCAAATATTGCGAAGAGTGGAGAGCAAAAGAAGAGGTCTGGAAGATACTGTACAGAGGAAAGGTTGTGAGTTACATGGAATGGCTTCATGGCTCAAAACCTCATATCACAATGGCCTTTTTCAAAAACTAGATTGATGATAAGGTTACCTTGCATGGCATTATGATGAATCTCACAGAGGAATTCTTAGCAGAGGTGACGGGGCTTCCAATGGAGGGAATAAAATTTTCAAAGCAGACAAGCATTTCAAATGAGGCTTTTTTCAAATTCCCTAAAATGGATGCTGAGGAGCATCAGCTAGAAAAAAGCAGAGATTTTTTTGAATTGGAGCAGATTAAGGGTATCTGGAGGGATGTCCTATGTTGTATTCGTGAATACTTTATACTTGATGGAAGAAGCAAACGAGTCCACAAATTTCACTTTGTATTTCTCAATCACTTTAGACACAAAGTAAGAATCTCCTTTCCTTTTTATATGCATTTTTCCTTGCTCTAAAGTCTGTTCGCACATAAGAAAAAGGAATCTCGCCCCATCCTGCATGAGGGGTTAATTATTTTAATTAAAGGGCATTGCAAGAATAAGGCCATTGTAAAGAATCCTTATTTGGGAAAACATAAGGATTTATGGAGTAATAAGAAAGAAAGATTAAAAGGGAATGAAAAATCTAAACTCAAACTCTCAAGCTTCAATAACCATACTGATGAGGAAACAGAGTGGGAAAGTTCTGAAAACATTAGGGAGGAGAGTATGGAGGAAGAAGAAGGAACAAAAAGTGGGCATTCAAATTCTAGTGAGGAAGAAGAAGCGCAAGAGAAGAATGAGAAAGAAGGAGTCACTATAGAGTAAAAGTCTGATAATAGTAACCATGAGTCTGAGGAAAACCAACAAGTGTTTGAGGAATTTCAAAAAGATCTAGATGACCCTGCTCAGGACCCTGATCCAATTAATGAAAAGGAAAATCTAGTTCAGGTTGCTAACCAAATATTGGAAATGGGAGCTCAAGTAAAGGAAGTAAGTAACAAAAATGGAAGCCCTACTGAAATAAAGGAACAAAAAAGAATGGAAATGGAGAACTACATTGAAAAAGCTGGAAGCAGTCCTAAAAAGAATACTGAAAGTTGGAGGGAGAAAAGGCAGAATGATGAACCTACTAGAGTGGCCAATTGTAAAGCTGATGCTACTCTACAATTCGATTTATGGATGTATAAGGAGATAATGGAAATAAATAGGAAAATGGAAACAATGGAGGGTAAATAGGAGGCAGTTTGGAATAAAATCAATAATATGGAAAAGTAGTTGAGGGATATTCCCATAAAACTCAAAGATTATGAGAACAACCTAAGGGAACTCATAAAAGAAAGCAGATTAAAGATGGAGGAGGTAACCTCTATTATTTATGCTGCTGTTGTCAACATAGGCAAAAGAGCAAATGAGGAAATCAAAACTTTGGAGGGGCCGAGCAAGAGAACTAGACAAAGCTTAAGAAAGAAAGCTATGCAAGAGGGATCTACACAGGCGACTGCTACCATCCAGGACACTGTTATGAAAGGTAAGGAAGTAGTGAAGATGATATTGGAAATAGAAGAATAGTTCCTGGCTCTTTTAGTAGGTTCTGCTAGCTGGTTGTGTTTTCTGGTCTTGGTACCTGGTTTTTTGAACTTTTACTATGGAGTTTCCAAGTCTCTGTAAAACCTGGGGTTTATCTTTGGTTGTTCATTTGTTAGCTTCAGGTCTTTGTTTCTGGGTTTTGTTACTTCAGTGAAGTAAGCTTAAGGCTTGCCTGTGGATGTTAATGTTTTATCTTTCTCCTTTTGTTCAGGGTTTCAGGGTCCCTTCAAACCCTGTTTTTACCTTAATCTAAAACAACTCATAAAGGCAATGATGAAGAGGCTTGATATTTTGAATTTTGAATTTCCATTTTTAGATATTAATTATTTGTAAATGGATAATTTAGTTAAGCCTTTAATCTAGTTTAATTATATGATTTATTTTTATTAGCATTTTAACTCTTTCAAGAATTTCTCAAGTGCCCTGTTAAATTGATCCATAGGCAAAACTACCAACTATTAGGTTGCAAGGTGACTGGGGATGAATCTATAAGAGTTTATTATTGTGGACAATATAATACCCCAAATAAGGATGCCTCAACATGATCCTAAGCATTTATGAATGATGTGGGATGTTCAATGATTCCTAGGCTTAATTTGTAATGTTTGGTAGAAATCAGTTTGAAGTCTGATCAAAATTTAGTTATGCCCAGAATGGGGTGTCTACACCTTAGATACCATGAATAATTTAAAATTTTACATGAAACCATTCAAATAAAAGTGCACAAGATATCCAAAATAACCACAAATTTTCTACCCTTTTTCATTAGTATGTGGATGCTCTGGAAGAAATACATAGGTATTATGTTGGTATAACCTATACACTCCATACCTCTAGGTGTGAAATAACACATGCCTACATAGGCACAAGATCAACCCTAGGCACAATCTCAACTATAGACACCACCATAAAAAACAACAAATATATTCATTTTTATAAAGGTAAGAGGAAGGAACTAGTTCAATGAGATTCACTACCATTGCCTAAAAAAACTACATGTTATACAAAGTCCTAGCTAGATAATAAACATGTAATAAATATAATGGTTGAGTGTGACTTGGAAGAGATAGGAGTTAAAGAATTTTTTTTTTTTATTCCATTCTAATAGACATTATAAATGATTTTTATGATAAAAAATATAAAAATTAGTATTTTTAGAAGGTAGTGTACACCTGGCAGGAATAGAATTAGGTGAGACAAGGCCTGTGGGTCGATATCACCCAAACTCCTTATTACACTCTAGTCGATACTATAGGTCAAGAAGTAACCCAATAATGGATTTATTAAAAAAAAAATAGATAAAACCAACTACAATATCCTCTACTATGAATGAAATAAAACTACAAATACAATAAAGTCCACCTCCATCACTATTACATAGACTAAGGTATAATGCTAGAGCCAGACTGTATCCAATAATAAAAGATATAATCATGTCATTTATATAGCCCATAGAGTATATTGGAGTATAATAAGCACATGAATCTCATCAAAAACCTTAGGCTTAAACTATGAAGAGATCAAAGAAGCACCTCATTCTGCCACCAACTTATAGAAAAAAGATGGCTACATGGAGTGATACTATTATGGAATCATCTTCCTCAAAATATATAGAATTAGATATAGTGATGGAGTCATCAACTCCCATGGAGGATCCTAAAGAGAGAAATTTTCCACAGTTTAAGCCATATAATAAGTGTATGAACAAAAATATCTAACAAAGGTGAAAAAGGAGGTTGAGAGGAAGGATAATGAAGAAAAGAAGAAAAAGACATGTCAAATCACAAAGATACTAAGGAATAGGATCGATGCAAATAATAGGTTGTGAAGGAGGAATTTGGGAAAAAAATTAAGGAAGTAGAGGAATAAAATACAAGAGTCAAACAAGCAAAGGTGAAGAAGAAATAATAAGGAAAAACCAAGAAGTGTAGGATGTGTAGTAAAAGGAAGATAAGGTAGTGGAACTTACAAGGTAAGAGAAAATCTATGCATAAGAGTAAAATTATAGAGAAACTCTAAAGAGATAAATTTTCCATAGTCTAAGCCATAATAATAAGTAAAATTATAGAGAAACTCTATGCATCTAAGAGGAGAAAGCTAAGAGATATAATAAGGATAAGGAAGCTAAATCTATAGCCTTGGATTTATTTTAAGTCAAATCTAAGGTAGACAAATAGGCCAAGGTTAAAGCTGAAGTAGATTCCAAAGCTAAGATTAAGGTAGAAGCTAATACTAAAGCTGAAGCAGAAGAAGAATCTAGAACTAAGGCAGAAAAAAAATCTAAGTAAAAAGTAGAGTGCATAATGAAACAATCACTTAATATGCAATAACCAATGTTTTAAGAAACATTGACCACACCTTCAGACTTGAAATATACTCTAAGAAGTGCATAGAAAGAGGTCTCTTAGCCTAGACCTCAAATAATAGGCCAATAGATATGAGATATTCCCACATCATCGACTAAGTTCACAACTTTTTCTCTTCCATTGGTGAAATTAAAAAAGGCCCCTATATCACTTGAAACATTAGCTATGGATCTAGTTATGACAGTGCATGAAAAATATTTGGATGTCCCCAAGTTAACACTCACTAAACATATTAAAGGCAAAACCACTTTTTAAGAATCAATATCATAGAAGGCTTCATCATTTGCTCATGAAGTCTTGTAGTTATGAGAGGATAACGTATATCTAAACTTTTAGTTTACCAATATGTGCCAACTCATTAACACTAAATACCCTGCATTAGTCACCTAAGTCCTAAGTGACCAAATCATGTATCAAGAAAAGCAATTCCCAACCCTATTGGTATAGATAAAAAATAATAGATGATTGTGCACAAGATTTAATAATTTCTATCTCAAGGGTAAAACATCAAATTAAAAATAAAGGCAATCTATGAGCTCTTAGAGTAATATGAACAAGTTTTAAACATAATTACAATCAAAGCCAAATAGATAACATAGGGTATGTTGAGATGAAGTAACAACTTACCAACTAATTTTATAAAACTAAGCTATATTTTTATAGGATAGACAAATCCAAAGCTATGATGGAAGATCATTCAATTACCTTTGACTCAGTGAACATCTCACTCATATAATTGTTTGTTTCATAGAATAATTCTATGTATAAACTATAGACCTAGCAAAATGAGATTCTATGTAGTTAATTTATTAGCATTCAAATGCAGAGGCATGTAGATTAGCTAGAGGATCTATCTCAAGACATATAGGTTAAAGTGTTAAATTATAGGGCACTCATCACCATTACAAAGCATGAGGATATTTAGAATCTGATGGTGATTCAATTCTCATAGTGTAAATTATTCACTATGGTGTAGGAAGTGCTAACTAACTATAAAATACTTAAGTAAGATTTGTCGCATCTTGATTCCCCAATTGAAAAAATTGTTGTAGAGCCTCAATTTATGCCTCCACAATAGTTTCAATAGTTTTTCCAATAGAGGAAGACTATGACAAGTTCATATTCAACCATTCAACAACCAACATAGCCTCCACTGATGGATTATATAAAACCAAGTTATTCATTCACAACTCAAGTAGAACCATCATCACAACAACCTACTATTCAACCAAACCATATAATCCCACCACCTAATAAATAGGTACTATGTAATTCCAATTTTGTAGTTTTCACAATTTTGTAGGAGTAGATCCAATTGGTTGAAAACCTATAAATTTAATCCACCTAGTTAAGCTATTCTATTAAAAACTTACAAGGGTGGTAGGCTAACATATTACATAGTTGAAAACCTAAAAGGGTGGATAAGTAGTGTGTAAAGGGTGAAAAACAATAAATAACATCTAGAGTGATAATCATAACTCTTATTTCTTATTTAGTTCCTTAGCTCAAGATTCAGATTTGGATGCCTTTGTTGTGATTTTATCTCAAGATAAGACAAATGTTTAAGTCTTGGAATGTGTTGGGAGTAGAACATGTATACCAAAGTCATAGATTATAGTTTATGGATATTTGTGTAACTTACACTATTTAGTCTTTTTCATATCTTTTTGTATGTATTTGGACTTTGTGAGCATAGAAATAGACTTTAGAGTACAAAAAATCCTTTCTTTGGGCATATAAAAAGGATGGATATGAAGAGGTAATGCCTTGTAAACCTCATATATAATGATAAATTATATTTTGATATGGTTTTGATGTGATAGAGATTAATATATCATTCTAAAATGGTTTTTTTATGTATCTTTTATTATTGTTCTATGTGAAGTGAATACTCTATTTGTTTAAATCTATTAATCATTTAGTTTATACCAACTATTTTGATTCTAATAAGTCTATGTTTATATACATAAACATATCTAATTTTCATTATAATGAATAGATTTAGTTTGAATTAGCATCTATTATTTACTTTTGTTGCTTCTTATGTAAACTATCCCTAAATTAACATGTTCTAAAGGGTTTTATAAGAACTTCTTCTAATACTGATAGGTTAAGGTACTAGTCATAAGTAACCTCATCAAATAATATGGAAATAAACAATAGGTCACTTCTTCATGTTGGATTTGAGTCTTAATTATGGAATATTTTAACACCCTAATTTTATCTTCTACCATTTTAATCCCACCATACATGTATTAAGGTCATAATTTATCGATATTTATAGGCAAGTAATGAATAGGCACTAAAATGTTCATAGGTTAGAATCCTACACTTAACTAGGTAAAATCCCTAGGTGGGTTTAAAATTTTAGTTTTATAGCCTTATAACTTGAAATGCCACTCTAGGCAAAAACTTTAAATTTTTCAAAATTTAATATTGTTAGTTTAAGTTTAATTTTAATCCCTCCTACTGCCAACATTTTGACATGAATTTCAAGCATGTAAAAGGATGGGGATGTGTAATAGATGGCCAAAAGACCAAATAATCTATATATTAATATATTTAACCCAAGGCCCTCCTTGTATCACCAATATCTTGATGTGTCATTTGATGTGGCTTACTAATGCTAAGATCTTGAGTTGGTGAAACCAATCTAGCATCTCCTAAAGGGAGGCATGTGAGCAATTCCCTGAGGACTTTATCTACTTGGTCATGACATACTAATTTATTCATCATGGACTATTCAAATCAAGGGACCTTTTATAGTTTAGGAATATTCAAACTTAGTTTTAGTGTTATTTTAGTCTTATGATGATTTTAGAGGGAATGTGAGTTTTTTTGTTTCATTGATGTGGATTTTGGTTGTGTTTCTAGAAACAATAAAACCATGTGTTTTCAAACTTGCTCATATATTAAAATCATCATTTAAGGTGTTGTTTAACTGAGTTTGTGCCTAATTTTAGTGTTTTTTAATTCCATTAAATTAAAATTCAACAATGCATTTACAGTAATGGAGAAAATATCATAATTAAAATATAACAATAATAATAGATTGCATTCACCTACACTAACCCTAGCTAATAGATAGATAAAATTGATAAAAGAGAAGGGAAAAAGAGAAGATAAAACCTATTATTATGAATACAAATCCATTCATAATGATTACAAACATACACATAACTAAACCCTTGCCTAACTAGTGTGTGCATGAACATCAAAGGAGATGGTACAAGAGTCAGAGGAAGGGGAAGATAAGAAGAAATGAAGTAAAACATCACCATTCACATGTGTAGACAATGATAACAAAACTCCATAAGTTTCATTAATTGATAAAATCTTGAGTAGCATAATGTTTGAACGTGATTACAATCAATTTATAAAACAAATCTAACATAACAATGGGTAAAAAAAGAGGGAGAGAAAAATAATATACAAAATGTCTAGCTCAATGTTTTTTAGAGGAAAAAAGAGCCAACCATGATAATGGATCTCCTTTAGTAATATATAGAAACTTAGAAAGTATTTGGAAGGGAGTTTCCCTCCAAAACCTTAGCTACCACTATTAATGCCTAATTACTATTCTTTTTCATCCATTCTCCCTCTTTCCAAGCCACTTTCACTATTCATCAAAAGTTTTTAATTAAAAGCTAAAATAGTAAAACATTCCACAAAAATGTGAACATGTGTTTACACATGCACAATCAAGCAAAATTGATGGACCATTATAATCAAGATGGATTTAGCTTCCTAGTGCTATAGATGGAACTAAAAAAGGCATATGAGTGAAATTTATGTCAAAAAAATAACTTAGCCTTAAAAAACCACCCAATAGAACTATCCAATATTTTTGGGTGCACAAACAAGTTTAAAATACACATTTTGAATTTTAAAATTTTAATTTTAACTAGGCCTTCAACCCCCAGTTATAACTAGAATTCACTCTTACCTAGGTCTAAGACCTAATTAACATATTCATCCCTAAATACCATTGAATTGGTGGAAAATTAAAAATTTGGGAGCCTCAAGACCTAATCAATCTTATGACACCCAAGTTGAACTCTCAAGTTTTAGCTTGGAAAACTCCAATGTTAATCAAGCTTTAAATCCCACATATTACTACATTTTCATCATTGAGGGGCCTTATGATATAACTAGGGAATGGATCCGTAATTAAAACTATAGGGATTTCAAAGGATCCTTATTGAATTACCAAAGATTAATGTTTTAGCTAGTGTTAACCGGTCCCTCACTCACTCTTAGACCTAACTAGGACCTATAGTGTCAATTAAAACTATGGGATGTCCACCTACTAATTTAAGACTTAAGTGGAAAAAACATTCAATTAGAACAAATAAAATTGAACCCACTAGACCTAATCATGCTTTAGAAACCTGGTTAAGTCTATGTGACTTAGAAATTTTCTATGAAGACTAAATCATTTAAGGGAAGCTTAATTGGCCATAGCATTTAAAATTGGGATAGATAAACCTAATCAGGGTTAGGAATATTTATTAGGTCTATGGACTTGGGAAAAAATTAGCCACCTACAACCATACCTAATTAAGAAACATGATAAGATATTCTTGATATTTTCAATGAGGCATAACTACACCAGAAAATTGTTAAACAACCAAATGTAAAACATGAAAATAATTTGCATTAGATTGGTTGACATGATAGATCAATTTTTGGTATTTGAAATGGCATGAAAAGAAAAGTGACCCCACAAAGTGGCTAAAGATAGTTGAGAAAGAAATACTCAACTAACACAAAGAAGTGTAATAAGAATCTACTTTAGGACCAAGTACTTGATATGAAACTTTACCATTCAAACTTGGTAATCGTGATGAAATAGGTTTTAGAGGCCTAAATGGCATAAAAATTGAAAATATCCCATATACCATATTTAGAGAAATGAGAGCAATATTTTCAAATAAAAATTACGTCAAAACTCTTCTTTCATGTTAAGTGTCCTATATTAAGTTATCTCACATGTACATGGTCTACCCAATGGTGGTTTTTATGAGACCTAGTTTGGCTTATAAAATGAGATAAACTACCAAGACAAATTGAGAGTGTTTAAATAATGAGTTATGAGTGCAATTAGGAATAGATACAATAGAAAATAAGAGGTTCCATAATTCTAGTATAATTAGGGTGTGTTGTGCAAGAAAAAAGAAACCCTATGAACATAAGAGATGTGAAATCATGAGTATGCTAGTTAAGTTAGTTATGGAGGTCTCCAAGTATAACTTGTTGACCAAAATAACCTACAATAACCATAAATGCATCATAAAAAAAGTATTTCAAGTACTTGAAGAAGAGTGCAATAAATGCACCATAGTGTAAAGTGAACTCAAATAATAATGATGGAAGAAGCACATATAAGTAGATCATGAAATAATATACATGGAGATTAAATGTCTTAAGTTGTGGAAGTAGGTCATGAAGGAGAAACTAACCCTACTAGATGGAATTTCAATTGCCCAAGCCAAACAACTAGAAAAATTAGAAATAATAATTGATCAAATCTTAAAAATATGGATTGGCATATAATATGCACATAAGGAGAAAAATAAAGCCCATTTTGAGTTAGCCAAGAAATTTAAAATTATGAGGAAGCATTGAACAATCTCTCAGAAAGTGTAACAGTGAAAATGTAATTATTTTTGAGTTTCTCATAGTAAAAAACCATTATAAATGTGTGCCTCCACATAGGAGATCAAGAAAAAAAGGTGATAACAATCATATTTATAAAAATAAAACCAAGTAATATGACATGAATATTTTACAAGAGGTGGAAGAGATGGGCCATAGAATAAGCACAACAAAGGAGTTTGAGAGGCACTTCTTAGATCTACAACTTAAAACTATCGATGTGGAAATTTTCCTTGAGTAAATAATAAAATAAGATACCAAGAATATAATTCACATGAATCATCAAGCTAAATAACTTCAATAAAAAACTCAAGCATAAAAGGAATTAGGCATGTAGATAATAAGTGTCATGGTAAATATAGAATGCTATAGAAATTAGTTACTTTTTAAGAAGATCTAAAGATAGACCCCCCTAAATTATTTGATTCATTAAAATAAATCAATTAAATCCCAAGTTATATCTAAGAGTGGAAGTAGATTATTTGACTCTTTGACTAAGGGTGAAGTTAGAAGAAACATATAAGAGGTGCATCATGAGAATCAAGATGATTCTAAAGCTAAAGAGATAAAATGAAAGATATCATGAATGATGGAAGTAAGAATTGGGGAGAGACACACAACACCCAAAATAGATTAAAACAAGAGGATAAAGGCAATTCTAACCAAGGGAAACAAATTAGTGTGTTATTTTAGGATAGTTAACCAAGTTACTTAGAGTTGTATAGAGGATAGTTTTAGGAAAATAGAGATTGGTTAGATATGAAAAAAACCAATCCATATGTGTATTTATAGAATAAATGTCAACTAAGAATGATGTAAATTTAAAAAACCACTGTTATGTGTGTACCTAAAAATTTAGTCAGTAAGAATGGTGGAAGTGACCACATATTACTGTTAGACCTATACAAGCTAATGGAAATAATGATGATGAAAGGTAGAAGTTATTATAAGAAGTTGGATCCTAATAGGCACATGAGAATAAATGATAAACAAAAAGGTATCTAACCTTGAGTGAATTAACACTTTAATTGATAAGTGGATTATCACACAATAACTAATGATTGGTTTTAGTTAAGTGACCTACTGACATGAAGATCCTTCAAGAGGAACATAAAAAGAATGCATCTGAGAGGGAGAAAGTAGAGGGAAAATAGTAAGGAAATGTTACTAAAATGTGAAAAGAGAGTTAGACATAATGAAGTGATATTTAATGGTTAAATGAGATCTAAGGAAATAAGATGTTTTTTTCTTGAGTGAGTAGATGAATAGTTAGATAGTTGTGATATTTCTCGGTGCTTTTGAGCACCTTTTAAATAATTTAATCATGATTTTTTGAGTAATGGACAAGGATATTATTTTCTTTGTTTATAAATTTAGAATGATATTAATAAGTTCAAACTAATGTTGTTAAATATAATGAATCATTGCTTATTTAAATTATTAATACTTGGATAAATGTATATTGTCTATGCTATTTTTTTTAAAACAATTTTTGATGTCATATGTTGCTAAGGTAGTATAGGCTTATCCCTTATTACTCACACACAAGAAAGACATTACATGAGATAATGTGTATGATTACATTTGCAACTAACCCTGACCTTTTTTATTTCCTCTTTCTATGCCTTAAATGAGAATGTGAGTACTACTCACATGATATTTTGGTGTAGAAATAATAAGTGTTGGTATGTGCATGAGAATAGAATGTGGGTTACCAATAGAATACCAAAAATAAAAATGGTCTATTGGGGATAAATGGCATCATCACTAGTGGATTAACTTGATATTATTTGAATACATTTAAGTAATTTTAACATTATTCATCCCATTAAAATTTGGTATCTTTACATAATATTATATAAATATGTTGAGTTTTATTAACTAACAAAGCTATAAATCCTCCAATGGCTTGGATTTTTCCTTATAAGATCTTAATTTTGAATTATCTCATGGGAGAAAGCATATCAAAAATGGATTTTACCTTTCTAGGTTAAACATTGATGCCATAAATTAAAATCCCAAATTTTTTATAAATGTAAACCCAAAGATACATTTCTTAGGATTTAATTGAAAAATGCATTTTTTTAGTATTTAAAAGATTTTTTTTTAAAGTTTTTAACATGATCTTCATGTTTCATTGATTTTTACAAGATATCATCAATGTAACCTTCTACAGTATCATGAATTTTATCATAATTTTTTTTTTCATATCCCTTTGATAAGTATCATCAACATTTAAAGACCAAATGACAATAAAACATAACAAAATTTACCTTAAGGAGCAGTGAAGGTTATCAATGGGATTTATATTAATTTTATTATAACCAATTAATACATCCATAAAGGAGATAATATTATAATCAAAATTATAATTTAAAATAATATTAATATTGGGAAATGAGATATTATATTTTGGATAATATTTTTTCAAGTATTTAAAGTATAAGCATACCCTAATGAGCTTGTTAGGTTTCACAATGAGGAAAATAATAGAAATAGAAGGTAAATAACCAATAGGTTTTATAAAACCCACATTTAATGATATTTCAATATTGTCTTTAAATAATAAGGAGAATTTAAAGTTATAATCTTTTACTTAACTAGTTTGAAATCAAAATAGATAACAAGATTATGTAATACAATTGATGGATCAATATTAGGCATGTCATAATAAGACCAAACAAATAATTCAAGAAATTCATGTAGTAGCTCTTTATGGAATTTATATCCTTGAGGTGTCATCAATGTACTTATTCATAAATATTTTGGATCTTATTTAGTTCCATATTATGATACCAAGACTTTTTAATTTCTTGGCCTCATTTTATACGTATAAAATGTTATTGAAAGTCAAAGAGAGCATATTACCCATTTTATGGATTTTTTTTAGTAATATATATCATATAAGAATAAATTATAATAGGGGATGAATTACAAGGTTTTCATGTTGAGAGCATTCCTTAAGTAGCACTGCCTTTTGCATCCACTACATTAGGAAGGGGGAAAAATACAATAGAGTTCCCAAATATTGCCATATTTTTACCCTTTATTACATGTTGGTTCCTAAATAATGTATGATTATGGTTCCTTAGTACTTGTTGTGAAGCCCATGTATTTCCAAATAGTCTGGTTAAGTTTTTTAAATAATTTGGAGATATTAGATCATATTACATGGAATTATTTTACATCTTAATTAAATTGATCTCCAAATAATTTGGATAAATCCAAATACATTGAGATTTTTTTTAGTTAATTTGGATTAGATATATTTGTTCTAGTTTGTTCAAATAAATTAAAATTAGTTTATAGTTTTATAAACTAATTTAAATTATATAGATCTTATGGGATTAGCTAAATTTCTTACAACTAATTTAATTAGAGGATATTTAGGAGATTATTATGGGCTACTGTATATTTTTTTGGATAGATTATCTACATAAGAAGAGTCATATAATCTTATTGAGAGAATTCCTTAAGCAACACTACCTTTTGCATCCACTACATTAGGAAGGGTTAGAAGTACAATAGAGTTCTCACATGTTTCCATATTTTTACCCTTTATTACATGTTGGTTCATACATGATGTATACTTATGGCTCGTTATCACTTATTGTGAAGCCAATATATTTCCAAATAGTTTGGTTAAGTTTTTAAAATAATTTGGAGATATTAGATCATATTACATGGAATCATTTTCCATATTAATTAAATTGATCTCCAAATAATTTAGCTAAATTGAAATACATTGAGATTTTTTTTAGTTAATTTGGATTAGATATATTTATTTTAGTTTGTTTAGATAAATCCAAATTAGTCTATATTTTTATCAACAAATTTAGATTATATAGATTATTATTGGATTAGTTAGATTTAGTACCACTAATATAATTAGAGGATATTTAGGACATTATTATGGGTTATTTTATATTTTTTTGGATAGATTATCTACATAAGAAGAGGCATATAATATTTTAAAGGGGAAATCAAGGAATAATAATAGGAAAAATAAAAATAAAAGAGAGACAAGGAAAAATGATGTAAATATTGAATATTCAATTATGAAATATAATGTATATTGCATTATATTATATTTTAATTCCATATATGGATTAAGAAGGGAATAAAAGTATCTTGTGGATGCAGTAAGCAAGGGCCCTTTGTTCATATAAGGAGAAGAGACTAACATTAAGCTATTTTGAATTAATATTACTCCAACCTATCAAAATATTAAAGATAAAATAAATGTGTAGTCGAGTGGCATGGGCCCTTTTGAGGGTTGTAGTTATATATCATAATGTTCTGAAATAGGACTTAATGTAGTTATAGTTATTTTGATTGTCCCAACCTAAGTATATAAAGGGATTCTACCTTTATCCATAGATAGTTAAATCAAAACTAATTTTAATTTTCTTGGGATTTCTTATGGTATAAGTATGAAAAAATATGAATACATGGAATCAATTACGATCTTAAAGAATATAAATAAAATCTTGATATTGTACCTATGATTTGTTATAACCCTACCAAATGGTGCATTATAGTTGTAATCAACACATTGGTTTAGTAGGTTTAGCTTGGATTCTATTGGCATTCAAATTATTATTAAAACCGATTATTTTAACTTAGATGTTATGATTATGATTATCATGATTGATTGGTTATGACTAGTTCATTAGTATAGTAGATACTTGTGATTAATTCATTGATGACATATTTCATATTTTTTCCATCATATTTTATTATTATTTATTTCTTGAGTAGTTGTTGTTGATGTTTTTATTTGGTGGTTATAGGAATAGGCCAAGTGTGCTAGGCTTGGTGGTGGACTTTAGCAGCTAAGACAATAATGGGAAAGAATTATGAGTATTCAAGATTGATAATAATAGGTAAATGTGATGTGATATGAAGTTTTAAATCCATTTGTCATCTTGGTCTCCTTGTTCTTTTTGTTTCATTTTTATTTAATTCTCTAGTTTTGAATGGATTTTGTTTTATATTGTTATTGTGTGTGTTTAGCAATCATTCTTTATTCGTTACACGTGTTAATGATTTGTCAGATCATTATTACTCTTATCTTGATTATATTTTGTGCTTGGATTCTTTTCTTGTGTGTGTGTTGTTTTGGGTCCCCTTATTATTTTTAGGGGCTTAATTTTGTGTGACATGTTATGCTTAGCCTTGTGCCCTTGAACCACATTATTATTTTGTGGCTTTGATCCACCCTTGTGTATTAAGGCTACGTGAGCCATGACTTAGATAGAAATCATGTTGGGTGTTTGGTGAGGGGTTAATTGGAGTATGAGGCAAAATTTACTATTTTAATTATGATATGGGTTGACCTACATTCCATACTAAAAATTTAGGTAGAGTTTTTTTATCAATTTTTTTTATTGGTTATTGATTGTCTCCAAAATGTTCCAATTATGCATTCTTTTAGAAAAGCTCATAGAAGTATTGAAATCATTGCCTAGACCAAAAACACATGCCAAGTAGCATGGAAGAGAATGGATGATGGAAACCCATGCCCTAATCCTACACATGGTGGATTTGGGATGAAGGGGCTTGGAGCATCCATGGGGGTGTAGTCCTAAATTTTCCACAAGGTGGAGACCAATTACGATCAGAATAAAGGGTCTGAGTCTACAAAATTTAAACTCCTCTCCATGGTAGGCTCAAATTTTACACGTAAGTGGATCTATTTAGATTACAAGTCAATTTTGAGGATTTTATTGTTTTGGAAACATGTGAAGTTTTTGAATGGACATTACAGGTTCATTATGAAGTTTATAGACTTCATGATGAACTAATAATGTGTTATAATCAATTTTACTCTATCTTTGACTTGAAAAATCCATTGAATGTTGTATAATCATTAATATTATGAGACATTTGGGGGTTCTAGTTCTGAAAGCACATTCTTCTATATTTTGTTTATCCTAGTGGTTTTTACTAAATTAAACTATTATCTCATTATAGGAATGTGAAATAGGGTTTTATATTATTCATTTTGGACTAGTCACATATGGAATTTTAGATGTTCCTTTTATTTAACCCTAATGAGGAAAGTGCATGTGTTGGATTAAACAAATTCCACATATAGCCATAGGTTGAGTTATGTAGATCATTTTAGCTAAATTTGACCCTTATATTATAGTAGAAATGTGGGTTTTAATTGTTGTCTAGCCTTACCCTATTAGAGCATAGAAAATTGATGGTGGCACTTCTTATAACCCATTCTTGAATCTTGATGTACATTCTTACTTTGGGGATATTGTTATACTGAGAATTTCAATTTAGAACCCTTGATTTTCTATTTTTAACTAGCTAGGTTATATCCTTAACTTGATTTAATGGTTTGGTGTTCATTTGTTGGTTATCATGATTAAAATTTCAATTTGGGACTAGCTATAATTATCTACATGCTTGAGAATAAAATTGATATTCTGTAGAAACCTATTAGTGGTTGTTCACATCTAGTTTACTATGTGAGCTATGTTTTTCTATTGATATGATTTTTTATGGTTGAAATTAACCCTGTTATGGTAAGGACTACATTTTGTATCTTATGAGTATATGGATGTAGGTAACTATTTTGTATGAGTAAGATAATTATTTTATAGCTAGGATGGTTAGTCCTTTATATTATTTATGCTTACTATGAAAATTTATCATGGGCCGTACCTTTTTAGTAGATAGATAATATTCTTTGGATGAATGGATGTAATCATAAATCTTTAATTAAGATTTGTTCAATTTATAAGTCTATATAATTTAATATAGTAGTATATGAAAGAAATTAAATGATAAATTAAGCTCTACCCATTTGTTTAGTTGTTGAAATGCCTTATATCTCTATTGGTTGAGTGGTTTTCATTTGTAAAGAATCCTCTAACTAGTTGGAAGTTCATTGGCAAAGCTAAATGTTTGTGATTATTTTATTCCCTTAATAAAAGGAAGGGATTGATGTGTTTTTATTTAGTATTAAATCATTACCCATATATCTTGATATATAGATCAATGGACTATTCAATTTACCTTGCTTCATGCAATGTAAACCCCATGATTGAATAGGACTATCCATGGAATCTAGATGTTGATTTTATTAAGTGTGAGAATGGAAACTACCCATTTTTGGTGGTTGGATGTTTATGATTGTGTTGTCATGAGAGTTTTTAGTTTTTATCTTGTTGATTGAGTATACATGTGGATTAAAAATGTAATGTTACCCTATTGAAAAATTATATTGTGAAGATAGTTACCCCTGTGGTATCTATTAGCTTTGTAAAAACTATTGATTGTTATTATTTGCTTTTGTGGTTGCTTTTCACTTGCTTGACTATTTTGAAATTAGACCATGGATTATGTCACACTAATGATCATAACCACCTGATAAAACCCAGATGCCTAATTACACCATCTAATTGATTATTGGGGTGGTTAGGGACACCTAATGGTTGGCCTCACAAATTGGACCTTCAGTGTGACCTTATGCAAAATTATCACTTCATCTCTTTTTGCTTGGATCTCATCAACTATAATTTGATTTGATTCATTGTATCTAGTATATAAAATACTTAAAAATGTTTATAGTTTCTTTTAATAGTTCTCATTAATGTAATTAATGCTTAAGGTAAAGCTATAAGCCTTGTATCTTGGATTGTAGTGAAGAACAATATCATGTTATCTCTTTGATTTGATTTGTGTGTATGGGAATGCATACCATAGTGTTGTGTAGTATTATAATACATGGATATCAAATATCTATTGACTCTATACTTGTTCCACATTATGAAATTCTTATTTTTATTCTAGTTTTATGGTTGTAAAACTTGTATTCCCATAATTACACTTTGAAATTAATGTTGTATTTAGAATCGTATTACACTTCTAAGGGACTATTTTAGATAATTTAAACTTATTAACAGTTTGACTAAAAAAATATCAATAATGCACCTACATTATTCAAAATTTTATAATTTTAAATTCTCTATAATCTTATAAATGGGGAATAGATCCAAATTATTACCATACTATTCATGTACAACTTATGCATAACCCAAAAACTATTCATTTTCAAAGATTATCTCCCATCCAATTTAGGGACATAAGTCTAGATTATCTGAAATAGTCATTTCTATTGGTAATGAATGTTTGATGAACCTAAATAAGAATAAAAATGTTATATTGGTTCCTAATTACTCTTGATTCCTATTTTAGAATGTTATATCCTCTTAAATTGGCATGCAAGGTATGTTTTATGATTCTTAAAGCTTTATCTAATTATGGATATGTTGTACCTTACCTTGAAATGGAACTACTTGCATGAGATGGAAAATTATAGATATAAGAACTTACATAGCCACATACAAGACTATAAAGTCATGTACAATAGTTAATGATGTGTTAAGTTCCATATTAATATTGTTAAGAAAACCATATTAGTTGCTAATAATGTGAGTGTAATAATTAATCTCAGTACCCTTATTGATTTTTACTTATGGTGGAGTGTACCTATTCATAATATATCCTTACACTATGTTAGTATCAAACATGGTTGAAATTATATCTTGGTTTATGTTATGGAAATTCTAGTTCATCATTGTGAATTAAGAGTTAATGTTATGTTTGATTTATGGTTTTAGTGTATTATCCATTTGATAATTAAAAGGATTTGGGTATCAAATAATGGGTGCATATAATACCTAAGAGTATGATTGGGAGGTAGTTTAGCCTTAAAATGTTTGAAATCTTATTTCTATATTAGAAGCTTGTGTTATGTATATGGGATAATATGAAGAATATTTAAATCATGTTAAGGAAATAATGGATATTATTGAGTGTCAAAAACAAGTTATGAGGTTGTTTTAATTAATGTTGGTGCCAATAAATGCTTATTTATAGCCAAGAGTTTTGTTACACTTGGTTTTTAACATATTCTTTTGGTTTATTTATTGGTGATGACCTTTCTCCATTCTAGGCTTGCATTGGTGATTGAATCACATGCCTAAGTTGTAAATCATAATTCTTAATGTTGACATCTTACTTCATTTATAGTTGTTGTTTCAATGCTCTGAGTTTATGCCTTGAGTGATTTGATATCTCAATTAACTTTACATGGCGATTCAATTTTTAGTATCATCCATTCCATCCATTGTTTGGTTATTTATACTCTTGAAAATGTATATGCTATCATTATTATTTGGTAAATGTAATAAGATGTTTTCCAAAGATATATTAAGAAATAATTGATATTATTTTTGTCATTAGGACTTGGTGGATACTCTTAAAATGACACAACTACAACTTATTATGAATTTCTATTGTGTAAACGATGATTTTGAGGAAGATTGAATTGAAGGAGTTTAGGGAGTATTAAATTTTAGTGCAATGAAAGCCATGAAAATATTAAAGTATATTGCATTGTGAACTTGTGAATATATTTACAATCCCATTATTATTCTTGGTGCATATTTTAAAGATATTGGTTTTGATTGGTTGCAAGTATAACATTGGTATTTGTGGGCTTCGATCATATAGATGCATGATTTTAAATGATGATTTGTGTCTTAGACAAATGATTATTATTATCTCTTTAGTTGAATACCTTGTTCATATCTATTATCATGTTAAGGACTAAAATTTTATTCTTTTCACTAACCATGTGAATTATTAGTTGTCCTTAATGAGGTGACACTAATTGTGAAAAATGTTGCATTTAAGTAATCTCATTTATATAAAGGTAATCCAAATTTGGCTCATTAGATAATGCCACCAGATCTGAAGTTGATGAACCATTGGGACATTAAATAAAGGACCTAATTGGTGTCATTAAAGGAAAACCAATGTGTTTCATTATGATATAATTTATGTTTGGGGACCCCTCCTTCTAGTAAGGATTGTTATGATAATTAATGCACTTTAATGTGTGCAAGTAAGGTTATGGTTGGTTAGGTTATTAGAAGTTTATGCTTACCTAGTTGATCTTATATTTATATACTTATTTATGCTAAATTTTAACTTAGATTTAATCTTTGGGGTGACCTACTTGAGTTTTCCTTGTTGCTTTATTCATTATTGTAGTGGATTTATGAGGGAATAATTGTACCCTCTGAACCTCCAACACAAATCTATTAGGAGACTAAGATGCTTAAGTATAATTATTAGACCATTGAGTGGTCCTATTAGGGGTTTATAAATTTATTATAAATTTTGAATTATGTCTGTGTGCATGCACACACCAATACACCTCAAACTATATTCTTCATTTTTATGAAGAGCTCCATTATAGAATTCTTTTACAGTGAGTTAACCCTAGTTGAGCATCTAATGTTGCCTAATATTATTTGGTCATAATCACATGAGTGTGAAACTAAATAGTATGTTGGCTCATGACATAAGTTTATTTATGGACCCTACATGTAGTGTTGTTTCATACTCTTAAATGTTGTAATTCCCCCAAAAAAATTTGGGGTTGTCTCATCTCGGATCAAAGTAGTGTTTCTTCTCTAGGGTACTTTGGGACATGAAAATATTATTGTTAAAGAAATAATTATTATTACATTGAGATAAATTATGTTGTGATTTTACAAGGGCACTTGGTCTCTTGAATTAGTTAAGATACTGTCTTATTATATAATACTAAGGTGCTATAAATTCTTGTATATTTTGAATATAAGTGTATATACAAAAATTAGTAATTTTATAAAAAAACACTTTGATACTTACCCATAGCCTTGGTTATTTCAACTCTTCCCAAAATTGAGTTGCATCAGGGCAATCATCATTTGTTGACTATTGACTCATATGGGCAAGTCGATGGGAGACTAGTGATAATTTCTTCACCCTTAGAATTGAGGAAAATGATGTTTGGTATCTATTGTTGACTTGTATGGGCATGTTATCAGTAGATGCTTACAACATTATGACCTTGGGAAGATTGAGAGTTGGGATTAAACTTGGAGGGATGAATAAGGTGAGAGTATCTAATTTACTTGGGTAAATTAGAAAGGCTTGGGATCTCCACTTGTGAAGGATCATCTTGAATTGAATCAAAGCTTGATCTTGTTATAGGCATTTGGCCTCTTTTGAGTCAAGCGAAGAAGCCTATGGTTCCATAACTCTAAATGAACAAAAGATATTAAGTGTGTGGATATGTTTTGATTCCATAAGGATGTTATGATGATCATAGATATGTTTTATATCTACGAGGATGTTTAATTTATCTTAGGATGAGTTTTGGCATCCATGAGGATGTCTATTGTGATAATGGATATATTTTACATCCATGAGGATGTTTATTATGAATTTTAATTAAACTTAATGATTATGAGAAATTTAAATTTGCCTAACTGCACCCTTTCCTAAAGTGATGGTGAGTCGAAGCAAGAATCACTATTCAACATTTGACTTTTTAGAAGAAGTCAATTGGAAGAATAGTGATAGAATCCAATTATTAGAACCAAGAGATAATGCCTTGGTGACCATTGATAACTTGTATGGGTTAGCCATCCAATGATGCTAAGGTATAATATTTTGGGAGGTCCAAGGGTGATACTCAATATTGGAGGGCCTAGTGGGGTGAATGTGACTAACTTGCTTGGGAAAGTTAGAAAGTTTTGTGGATCTCTTATTATTATTGGGTATCATGAGCCATCTAATCCATGAAGTAGAAACATTGTTGGTAACTTTTTCATAATCATGGAAATAGACTTATTGGATTTGATAGAACACAACCTTCCTTGAAATAAGGTGATCATAACTCAAGATCCATAGGACTAAGCATGTTGTAATATATGATGGATATTTTATGTCATTGGGATGGCATATAGACATTGGGTGGATTGATGGAAATCATGGACCCTTGTACTTCACTAATAAGTTTGCTTAATTATTTTGATGTGAAAATACCATGGCATAAATTATCAAAACACTAGAGTCAAGTGTGTGTGTCCTATTTCATATGGTTCCTCATTTACATGTAGAACTATTGAATGTCATGTGAACCCATATGTTTTTGTAGATTATATTAAACCATGTAAGCTTGTAACTTCTCATTACTATGTAAATTTAGTCAACTATGTGGACTTCCACATTTGTTCCATATTTTAACATTGTTGTATGAACACTTTATGTACATAATTGTATGTTGTTAATAGTGGAACATGTGAATGATGATAAATCACTTATGTAAGGAATTTCCTGCTTATAAAATCAACTACATGAAACTTATTTCATTCCATGTTTTAAAAAAATTTGTATGAGTATTTCATTTGCATGTCATGGAATAAGTGTGACATTATGTTTTTAACATGTTAGTATATGGTAACATGATCATAAACTACTTATGTGATGTAACTTTCCCCATAAGAAGTAATTGCAAAATGGTGATGGGATTATAATCTTGGGAGTCATATTATGATCTCAAAAAGTTGTGGAGAGAATGATGTAAGACTTGGGGTTTCATGTGAAAGCCTAGAATGGATTCTCTGATGTTTAGTGTGGTTGTTGTGGGATACTACACTAATCCATGAATGGAAAATATTGAAATAAAAAGTAACTAAATAGTATGGGTTACTATCTTTTACTAACATTATGTGACAATGCTATGAGGTTATGTGCAAGCATAACCTATGTGTTGGAAAAACACAATATTTTTTAGATTCTAGGATTTTGTTGGATTGGTTTAGCGCCACTATTGTCATAAAAAATGCAGATTTATATGGTGGCCTCTTGTTGTAATAAAGAAATGGTTAACTAAGAGTTGTTGATCTAGATTTAAATATATAAGCTAGAAATTTACTAATGTCTCTATTTTTATATGATCTATTAACTATAATCCCTACATTGAAATTTTTGAAAACCCTCTTGTTGAACAAGCATTAAGGTGATGTTTGATCACCATGGCCAAAAAAATTTGCTTTGGCTTGAATGGCTTAAAGATAAACCTACATAGTTGGTTGGATGATTATTAATTTCAAAATAGTTGTGTTCAAAACAACATCTTGTCAATGGATTATGATAAGGTAAGAGCAATTTTGAGGTAGTAGGCATATTACAAAGTATTTAATAACTTCTAATTAAAAACAAATGGTTGTGTGTGTCATAAAAAGTAGAAATTATGTTCTTAAATCTAGACATGTGGAAATATAGTGATGAGAAAATTATACAAATCCTTATTTGTTCACCATGGTGTCATAAGATGATATGTGAATTGATAAGACTTTTCTATGAAGGGATGTGATTGCATTTATGGTAAGAATTAAAATGTGAGAAAGTAAGGTTGAATGTTTCCATTTTGGAGGTGTGTTATATTCTCATGTTATATGAAGAGGTAAGTTGTCTATAATTTCCATGGTTTTATTACTGAAATATGTAAGTATGTAGCTAGCATAACTCTATTTTGATTAAGTAGATAGTTAAATATTTTCCAGGTGGTTGCTTCACTATTAGAACATATTTGTCAATGTTTTTGTGTTGTGGAATGTTTTGTAAAATGTGTGATATGATCTAGTCAAGCATCATGCTCCATCATTATTTAAAATAGTTATCAGTACAGATCCTTTCTAAAATGGGGAGGATGTTATAACTATGACAAATGGTGCATTACATTTATTGTCGACACATTGGTTCAACATGTTTAGCTTGGCTCTAATTGAAATTTAAATTATTGTTATAGTTGATTATTCTGACCTAGATGTTATGATTCTAATTATCATGATTGATTGGATATGAATGGTTCACTAGTATAGTGGATAATTTTGCTTAATTTATTGATGATATATTTCATATTATGTTCACAATATTTTATTATTATTTATTATTTATTTCTTGAGTAGGTATTGTTGATGTTATGATTTAGTGGTTACACGAATAGATCAAGTGAGCTACGCTCGACATTGGTATTTGACAGCCAAGACAATAATGGGAAAGAGTTATGAGCAATTAGGATTGATACCAATAGTTAAATATGATGTGACATGAAGTTTTAAATCCATTTATCATCTTGAGTCTCCTTATTCATTTTGGTTCATTTTTATTTACTTCTCTAGTTTTGTGAACATTTTGGTCTATGTTATTATTCTATGTGTTCAATAGTCATTGTTTATTCCTTGCATGGGTTAATGATTTGTTAGACTATTATTAATCTTATCCCAATTTGTGCTCATATTATTTTCTTGTGTATGTGTGTTGTTTTAGGGTCCCCTTATTGTTTTCATGTGATTAATTTCATGTGGAATGTTATGTTTAGCCTTGTGCCCTCAAACCACATTATTATTTGGCTTTGATCTACCATTGTACATTAGGCCTACATGAGCCATGACTCAACTAGACTTCATGATGCGTGTTTGGTGAGGGGTTAATTGGTACATGGGGTAACATTTACTATTTTAATTATGATGTGGGCTGATCGACACTCCATGCTAAAAATCTATGTAGAGGTTTTTATCAATTTTTATTATTGGTTGTTGACTTTCTCCCCAATACTCACATTATTTATTCTTTTGGAAAAACTTCTAGTAGCATCAAACTCCCTACCTAGGCCAAAACAATAGGTTGAGTAGCATGGAAGATAATGGGAGATAGAAACCCATGGTACTCCATGTGGTGGAGGTGGGATGAAGGGGAGAACCCTAGAGTGGCCATGGGGGTATAGTCATAAATTTACCATAAAGTGGAGGCTAATTACGATGGTAATAAAGGGAATGAGTTTTAAAAATATAAAATCCTCTCCATGTTAGCCTTAAATCTTACAAGTAAGCATCTCTATTTAGACCGCAAGTCAATTTTGGGGATTCTATTATTTTATAAACATGTGAAGTTTTTGAATGGACATTACAGGTTAATTATGAAGTCAAGAGACTTCATGATGAACTGATAATGTGTTATAACTAATTTTACTCTATCTTTGACTTGAAAAATCCATTGAATGATGTATGATCATTTAATACTTGGGGATTCTAGTTTTGAAAGTGCATTCTTATACATTTTGTTTATCCTGGTGCTTTTATCTAAAATAAACCATTGTCTCATTCTAAGAATGTGAAATAGGGTTTTATATTATTCATGTTGGAATGGTTGTATATGGATTTTTACATGTTCTTTTGATTTAAATCAAATGAGGGTGATGCATAGTGTTAGATTAAATACATTCCACATATAGTCATAGGCTGAGTTGTGTAGACCATTTTAGCTAAAGCCAACCCTTATATTATAGTGTCAATGTGGATTTTAAGTTTTTTCTCACCTTACCATGTATTAGCATATCAAATTAATGGTGGTAATGATTAAAACCCATTTTTGAATCTTGATGTACATTCTTGATTTGGAGATATTGTTATACCAATCATTTTAATTTGGAACCCTTGTTTTTTTATTTTTAACTAGTTGGGTTATATCCTTAACTTAATTTAATGGTTTTTTGTTCATTTGTTAGTTATAATTCTTGAAATTTCAATTTGGGAATGGTTATAGTTATCTACATGCTTGGGAATAAAAATGAGATAAAACCTATTAGTGGCTATTCACATCCAGTTTACTAAACAAGTTGTGTTTTTTTGTTGATATGGTTTTTGATGGATGAAATTAACCCTATTATGGTAAGGAGTACATTTTTAATCTTATAATTGTATGACTATAGGTAACTATTTTGTTTGAGTAAGATAAGTATTTTAAAAATGGGATGTTTAGTCTTTTGTATGCTTTGTGCTTGTGATGAAAAGTTATAATGGGCCATACCTTTTTGGTATATGGTTGATTTTGTTTAGATGAATAGATGAAATCATAATTATTTAATTAATCATTGTTCAATTTATAGGTCAGTATAATTTAATATAGTTGTATATGTAAGCAATGAAATGCTTATTTAAGCTCTACGCATTAGTTTAGTTGTTGAAATACCTTATAGCTTTATTGGTTGAGTGGTTTTAATTTGTAAAGCATCCTCTAACTAGTTAAAATCTCATTTTCCAACCTAAATGCTAGAGATGATTTGATTCCTTTAATATAAGGAAGGGACTGATGGGTTTCAAATTAGTATTAAATCATTACCCATAAATTTCAATATATAAATCAATGGACTATTCAACTTACCTTACTTCATGAGAATGTAAACCCCCTAATTGAATAGGATTATTTATGGATTTTGGATGTTGCTTCTATTAAGTGTATAAATGGTAACTACCCCTTTTAGTGGTTGGATGTTTATGATTGTGTTGTCATGACTATTGTAAGTTTATATCTTGTTGATTAAATGTATATGTGGATTAAGAATGGAATGTTACCTTGTTGAAAAATTATAGTGTGGATGATAGTTACACATGTGGGTATCTATTAGTATTGATGAATCTATTGAATGCTATTGTTTACTTTTATGGTTGATTTTAATTTGCTTAAATATTTTAAAGTTGCACCATATATTGTGTCATACTAATGATCATAACTACCTGATAAAACCTAGATGCCATATTTCGCCATCTAGTTGATGGTTGGAGGAGGTTAGGGCCACATGATGGTTAGGCTCATTATATTAGAACTTCAAGTTTCCCTTATGTAGACTTATCACTTTGTCTCCTATATATTGGATCTCAATGCCTATAGATTTATTTGATTCATTGTATCTAGTATATATAATACTTACAAATGTTTAGATTTGTTCTCAATAGCTCTCATTGATGTAATTAATGCTTAAGGTAAAGCTATAAAACTTGTATCTTGGATTATGGTTAAGAATAATATCATGTTAGCTTTTTAAGTTCATTTGTGTGTATGGTAATGCATACCATAGTGTTGTGTATTATTATATATGGATATCAAATATCTATTAACTCTATATTTGTTCCACATTATGAAATTCAGATTTTTATTCTAGTTGTATGGCTTTATAAATTGTATTCCTATAGTTATACTTTGAAATTAATGTTATAACTAGAATTTTATTACACTTTTATTAAATGTTTGATGAACCTGAGTAAAAATAATAGTGTTATGTTGGTTCCTAATTACTCTTGATTCCTATTTCAAAATGTTATATCCTATTATTTTGTTATGCAAGGTGTATTTTTATGATTCTTGAAGCTTTATCTAATTTTGGATATGTTATACCTTACCTTGAGATGACACTACTTGCATAAGCTAGAGAATTATAGATTGATATAAGAACTTACATGGTTGCATACAAGACTATAAAGTCACTTATAACATTTAATGATGTGTTATGTTCCATATTGATATTGTTTCATCTAGTATCAAAAGTGTGAGATACAAGGTACAAATATACAAAAATGTAAATACTTGGAATCAATTACGATCTTAAATAATAGAAATAGAGTCTTTATATTATGCTTATGATTTTTTGAATTCTTTGATAGTCATAATTATTTATCAAACATTTTTTATTTAAATTACTTATAATGGTTTATATATAAAATTCTCAAATTTAAATTAAGGACATAATGGTGCCTAAGTTGACATAATAAAGATGAAAAATTAATAAGCACATGTTGACACATCAAAAAGGAGGAAGAAATGAAAAATGTCTTTTAAAGATAAAATGGAAATGATTTATAGACCTTTGATTATGACCCACACAAATAAATAATAGAGTAAATATGGGAGAGGTATTCATCCACCAAAAAAAACATAGGAGAAAGAGATAAAAGATTCAATGTACATAAGTGAGTCCCATTTGGTAACCAAGCTAAGGGAACTTGTGAAATGCAAAGAGGGGTTCAAATGAAGCCCCTTTATTTGACCATGGTTTGAAAAAAACACCTTTTTTTGAATTTCCACATGTACATTTGAACTAGGGTTCAAACCATGTTCAAATAAAGGGGATTTATTTGAACCCCATACAAAAAAAAACCTACCCACCACTTGATTAAGAACTAGACTACACATTCCTATGCTAGTTCGTTTAAATCCACTATGTTTGAATCTAGTTCATTAGGAGCCACTATGATTGAATCCAGTTCATTTAAAGAGTTGGGAGTAAAGTTGTTAAATCTAGTCTGGTCAACATGAGTCAGGGTTGAATCTACATATTCTTCTAAACAAGGTTAGATTTGCTTATTAAACTTGTTATTAAATCTTGGGTTCAATCTACATTTTCTTCTCAATAACTCCTTTATCCTTCCTCTATCCCTCATCTAGGTTCAATCTACATGATGGATGGCCATACCCTATTTAAAATATAATTTTCCTTTTTTATCTATTATTTTTATATGCTATGGATGACTATGTGGACTAATTTTGGATAGTTTAAATATGATGTGCTTCATGGTGGTGGTTTCTTAATGGATCTTGCCTTTCTTTAGCCCATGCATCATGGGAGGCATATTGCTTTGTGGTTTTGATTGCTTTGTAGTTTGAATTTCTCCATGGACCATTTCTCTATGAACCAATTTTTATTTGGTTTTCCCAAGGCCTAGATATATGTGGCCTATTTTAGTATTCATAAGGGGTTATCATTTGACATGTCATGCATTATTTTTCCCTATTTGGGTAGTTCTCCATTTTTGTTTGATCCTAGTTCTTTTGGATCTACTTTATGGGGGCTTGTATGGCATTACTTTATGAAGTTACAAAGTAATAATGGACAAACATGTTGTGCTAGAGTTCACCATAGCATTATGATCTGAATTTTTGAAGATCACATTACTTAGTACTTACACATTAAATTAGTATTACTACTAGTATGAGTAGTGGTACATGAATTTGATCTACCAAATTGACTAAAAATGCCATGTCAATTAGTTTTACCATTATCGTTGGTGACTAGTAGTCTACCAATTAATCAAAATAACCAATAATGAGTTGTCTATGCTATAAATAATTTTTATTTTTAGTTTGTTAAATGCTACAAAATAGGAATTTAGATGTTAAAATTAGGTGTGGCAAGGTTTAAGATTATTTTGCCATTTATTTTTTGGTTATTTATTAATAATTATTACATGATGGCTCTCTTGATCTAAGTCAACTTGATCCACTAGGGATCTCTTGTAGAGACTCAAAACCATGATATAAATTAAAAGGAAAGGGATCCCCTTGCTGGATGAATTGGTAATTGGTTTGTTAGTAATCACTTTATATATGCCAATTGATTGAATTTACCCTAGCTGTATGGGCCTTTATTCAGTTCCACATTATCCATGATTGATATTATTAGGAACACATTAATACATTACCTTTATGAAGTATTATCCCATTGACCAAGAATGTAATACTACATGATCAAAGTGTCTTCCCCAGTTTTCAATACCATAGTGAAATCTAGATTTTATTACTGAATATAGACTAGATACTACATATGCTTTATGAAATGGTAAAAGTATAGGAGGCCAATTCTAATTACATGTGGTAGATATGAAAACCATTTTTTTACAAATAATGTCTAGTTTATTACACTTTAATAAATTTTAAAGTAGAACTTTTTCATATGGTGGATAGATGGGTGATTTGGGGATCCAAATTGGCACTAGTATAATGGTTTGTTTTATGTTTCCTCATAATTCTAAAGTTGGTCATGATAATCCTATATAATAACATAAGATGATCAAAAGTGTCCACATATTAATCCCCTTTTATAAATTAAATGGTCCAAGTAAAACCTACTTGATCCATTCTTTATCAATTCTTCTCTTTGAGTTGGTGAGGTGACATTGTATTTTTGTCTATCAATTATACTAGTAATAAATTATAATCTAGATGAAATATCTCAAGGCTTCAAGTGAATATTGTTTGTTGTAACTTTGTTTTTTCCATAGTTATTCAATTCAATTGAACTTAGTCTTACCATTAATTGAAAAAATAAAGAAGTAAACATACGTGAGAAAAGAAATAAAATAAATAATGAACGTATCTATTTCAATGTTTTGAATCTTACACAAATATAAATATGAATAGAATTCCAATTAAATTAAATAAATAGGGAACATAAAGGGATTCAAATGGTCCACAGAGCCTAGTTTAGTTTGTATAATTAGAATGGCTTTATTTTTTGGGAATTAAATTTGGATCCATAATAAATATTTTGTTTATGATTTTTAAAGTGGTGATGGTGTACTTGAAGAATAATAGAATTATAACTAGACTATCCACATACTATGCTTGACAAAAATTTAAATGGATTTTAATTTAAAGGATCTGATTACTTTATAGAAATTTAATGAGTTCAGTCCAAAGGTAACTTAGATCCTGTATTGATAGGTTATCCACTTTGAGGTTGCCTATTAATAGAAATTATAGATAACACTTGTTAGTAACCCTTTCAAGTAGAAAAATAAATACAAACAAATCAATATTATGCTCTTCCTATTGCAATAAGACTTTTTTTTACCAATTGTCATCCTGTGTTGATTTTCACATATCCCTGCATGCTTCATATTTCTCATTAATGTTTTAAAACATCTATAGTTTTTTCATGGATTACATTATGTTTATGGTAAATAGGTTAATTACTTATTATGCACTATTAATGAGAAGAGGGTAGGAAGAAGTGATTATGGAAATTAAACACTTGTAAGTTGTCCCTAAGACAGCCTATACCACAACATAGTGGTTAAAGCTCAACTTAAATAACCAATGATCAAGCCTACCTGACTAAAAATTAGGTCAAGGGCATTTGGGGTAATAATACATGAGGAGCTTATACTATGCCTCCCTACACATAATCTCAATGGCCTTAAATGCAGCCCTAGAGCCTCATATAATTAACTTATGAATATTTTCATGTCAAATATCCTATTTTTACTTTGCTTTATGGTAGCATGTGACAATGTATGGATTCTACATATGTAGCCAACATTTTTACTTCAAATGTAGTTACAATTTTAGGTAGTCATCTACATATGTATGCCTTATTAATGACTATGTTTTCAACAAATTTTATTCAAAACAATCACTAGTTTTTATAAATATTCCACTTGGATTGTCATTTCATGCCCATTTGTGTTTATTGATTACTGAATTTAAAAAAACATATACAGCCTTTTATGTCTCCTCTTGTATCTTTAACTAAAGACTTCATTCCTAGGAATGTTTTAACTTTGTCTTGACACTTAAAATGATCAGACAAGGGATAATTTTATGATGTATGAGACATAAGCACAAAATTCAAAATTCAATTATTTCATAGAAGATACACTAGTTTGTATTTATATTTTATCTATGAATTAAGTTTGAACACTATATAGCTATATTAAATAAAATTTGTTGAAGGTTTTGTAAAATTTTGAGTCCCTTTTTGAATAAGGATGACTGTGTCTCTATATAATTGACTTCATAAACTAAAAATCAGTAATTTTGTCTAAAAATTAGTAATTTTTGCATAAAGGTCACTTGTATGATATGATTCTAAGGAAAATGAATCTTATGGAAATAATAATGTAAATAAATTTTGATCAACATTTTAGATCACACTTCATGATCCATTTTACTTGCCTTGTTGTAGCCTCATTGAGACAATATTTTTTTCATTTATTGATTGACTTGTAATGCTTCACCTGTTTTGACTTGTAAATAGATTTGAACTATGAATTTTAAAGTCATTTGAATTTAATAGATCACCTTTACTATGCCTACTAACAACAAAAGTACCTTCTTATTAAGCACCAGTGCTTGTTCATATTCTCACAATGATCAAGACAAGCTCCCATCCTATGACAATAATGAAATCAACCTCTTAGTTCTATTACTTTTATCAAGTTAATAAAATCACATTAATGGATTTTATTTGAGGATAAATGTAATAATTTTATTTATCACAATTCTAATGTTTTACCTATATATTGTTTTTACCATTGCCAATATATGAGAAGCCATCAAAATGATTCTCAATACTAGTAGAAAGGTTCAGTAGTTAACTTAAAAGTAATTTCCTTGAGAGGCTATATTATATTTTATTTGAGAATAGGAAGAGTAACTGATAAGAAACATTGGGTGTGAATCTAAGAGGAATCAAGTTAAGGCATGCCACATGACTAGTCATGTTGCTCTGAATAAATTATTTATGGAAGATCAACCACATGATTGGAGTAAAATGGACCTATTCTATACCATTTTAAATTTGATTTTATGAATAAATATAGTAACCATTGGTCCAAAGCCACTTTGTTGATTGAATCAGATGAGGTTGGTGGTAAACTAAGTAGAGAATTCTTGTCTTTGGCTGACATAGAAATCTTTCTCTATAGGTTCTCATCTTTTGTACAATATATTCTAAAATAAGGCTATATCTATTTGCTTGTCTTTTAACAAATAATAATTTGTCGGTTGATGATCATTGAATGTAGGAGAGTATTGATTACTTGATTTATGGAGGTGGTAGGATGAAAATTAGATGCACCTTCAAAATCATGCCTTTATTTCCATTATAAGCCCTTTGGACATAAATAAATAGATTTCCATTAGATTTTCCTCTTTGTTAATCATTTTGATTTTCTATAAAAGTAGTGAATAACTATTGATATTAGTATTAAAACATTATTCTTTGAGATAATATTTGTTATATCAGATTGAATTGCCTCTCTATATTTTAGCCCTTGATCTTGTCATTTATTTATAGTTCATATATCTTCAAGGATCCTTTAAATCATTTGTCATTTACAATGTCCACTCTTCTTAATTATTTTATAACTCAATAATTTCATCACAAATCAAATTCAATTATTAATCTTTGACCTCTCACCAACTTCTTGTCTTAACCATGTATTTTGGTGTACCTTGAAATTATTTACTTTGATATTTAGATAAAGTGACATATTACCTTTGTAGAGAAAATATATTTATAATCAAAAGTCTATTGAAAAGTTCTTATTTATCTGTATTTCACATGGTAATTGTGACCTTTTCAGTTCTAGTCTCATTTTCACATTGTCAGCTTCATACATCCATCGATATTTAGATGTTATTCAATATTTATATCTGTAGGAGCCATTGTATACATCTCCAAGTGATAAATATATAATAATATTTAAATTCTTATGACCACCAATGTCATTTAGACTTCTCAACCATTCTATTCATGACACTACTTTTTGAAACTCGAATAATAGAGATCAAATATTTGTGTTGAATGTAGCTTCAATAAAATTTGGGAGCATAATTTATGTGTTCTTTCAATGGTATTTTAGAAAATAGTTCATACACCTTATATTTTTCCCATTTTAAGTTTTCTAGGAAAGCCACAAATACCAATAATATATTATATTAATTATATAATATAATAATATATACATATTATGATTATAAATATATATTAAAATAATAAAATGTTAAAAAATTATTTGTGATACTTTTAAATTTATTTCGATTGTTTAGTTTGTTAAGAATAAATTGCTTCCAATTTCATCTAGTGATGTTATTGTGTTTATCCAAAACTTATGTTTTATTATTTTGAATAGTATTTGGTACTAACATAAATAACAGCCTCCTTTTTGTAATAATTATATATAGTTTTTTTATGATTAATAAATATATTGATAAGTTCTAATCAAGAAAGAATTAAATAGGAATTAAATATTATTAAAAGTAAGATAAGAATAGCTTATTTTTTTAATAATTTTAATTTTTGTTGACAATTCAAATTAATTAGATTTTAATAGAATAAATATCTTTTAATGCTTTAATATTAAAATAAAATATATTGATTATAAGTGTATTTATACCAATAAATTATTTTTTTATCTAATCAAATTAATGAGGAAAAATATTTCTTCATAAATTCACTCTCATAATTTTTAATTCATTTTTTAAATTTTAAAATATATATTTTTAAATATATTTACATAAATTATCATTGTAAATAATAACATTTAAAAAAGAATTATCATTTCTAAATAAATTAATTATATTAATTATTTCCAAAATAACATGATGATTTTCAGATACAAAATATGTGATAGTACTTTTTAAAAAAAACTTACAGGGTAAATCACACCCTCCCCTCAACAAATTCTAGCTTTTGCTACATAGATATAGGCTTATAAATATTTTTAAATCTTGCTTGTAGATTGTGCTTATGATTTGATGTCTGCGAAAGCCTTACATTATGCTTATGATTTTATTTCTTTCTTTCTATTTAGTATTTATTCCAATCTTGAAAATATGTACATATTTCATTGTATGGCCATCCCATTTAATTTGAAACAGTCAAATATCAATAATGAAAGCCACCCTGATTTAGAGTCCCTCATTAATATAATATTTTTTTTTAAATCATATACACGTGTTCAATTTTTTATGAATTTAAGAGTAATTTTATTCATTATAAGTATCCATATATTATGTTGACCTCTTTGATCTCATATTTAATTATTATTTTTAGGTAAATGTTTTAGATTTTTATTTTTTTCCAAAACTTGTAATTAATTTAATTTTGATTTTTATGCAAAATAACATAAATGGGAGATTTGTTTAGCAGAACTAATATGGAAATAGAGAAATTTGAAAAAAAATTGAGAGATCCCAACATTCAAGCATCGTATAGGATTTATTGTAAAAATATTTTAATAGACTTGAAAAATAATCAAGAAACACTAAAAGCACACAACCCTTTCAATCTAGAAAATCTTGATCAATTCAAGCAAAAATTAAAAGACAACATTTTGGGAAAAATGGGATTCAAATACATAGGGAATCTTATATCAAAATATATGATAAAAAAATGTTGTTTTCCTGATTACAATGGACAATCTAGGGTACAAGGGTATGTAGTATCCAAATGTAAGTATGATCTTATGGCACCCTTGATATATACTAGGTTTGTCACTACACATGGTCAATATCCAAACAATGACCAAATTCCTCTATATTTTACATAATATTTATATGCTAAGGTTCATTTAAACCTTAGTGTAAATTATTGTGATATGCCTGCATACCGTGGACAAGGGAAGGGAAAAGTGAAAGATCAAGATGCTTATTGACGTGAGGGAGTACCTCCACCTCCTAATACTGGTGCATTTGTAAGATATAAAGTTTAGGTTTTTTTACCCAGTTTTTACCATGTAGCAATACCCTTGATTACCACAGGGAAAGGGAAAGCAATAGAGGGTGTGGCAAACATTTCTCACCACACACAAGCAATTTTACATGATCATGTGGGTGATTTTTTATTATGGTGACCAAATAAAATCATCAAATCATCAGAAGAGGCTTATATGAGGGCACATATAGTGTCACCTAGTGAAATTATATGTATTGGTGATATGAGTTAGATACATAAGGTTACACAGATTCTCACCAATGATTTATTTCATTCTTATCAAGTCATAGGAGCTGATTATGGTATCCCTCTTTTTTATATTATTGGATATGTGGAGGACAGTATCCATAATATTGATAGTGGACCTATGACTCATAGTGCATATGATTAGGATATAAGACCATTATTAACATTCTCCACTCTTGAGTAGAGTTTGAGAGCCCCTGTGCATAGTGTTGATCAACATGCAAGTGGTGTTGATATTCATCAATATCCTATGGTATAATTTAAATTATTATTTATCTTAATTTTAAATTATGTGTGCATTTTATTTTTTTGTTTTAAATTTCCTAAATTATATTATAAAACTAATTGGAATACATGTTGACATGTACATGTATATATCCTTCTACCTCTTTCCCTCCTATTTTGCTTCACATAAAGCCAGTGTTACTACCATTTTTCATGCATGACACACATAGTCAGTTAGAATCTCAATGTATTCAACACACCCAAGGATACAATGCATTACTTATGCATGAGGGGACTGGTTTATCATTAGGATCTCTTGGACATGACTTTAGTTTTCATGAGGTTGAGGGGAATATGAGATAGATAGTTTATATTGCTTATGTTATTTATTCTATTATTCTACATGAGGGGCCTATGTTATCATTGGGGTCTTTTGGAGGTGACTTTGGTTTACATGAGGTTGAGGGGGATAGGAGAGAGATAGTTTCTATTGCTCATGACATTCATCCTATTATTCTACACATAACTGAGGATAATGTTATGCATGTTATTTAGCCTACTATATAAGTAGTAGATGAGGTACATCCTCAAAGTGACATTTATACTAGCTTGTTAGAGTTATATAAAAATTCAAAAAAAGTTAACTTATATTTTTACTTGGTTATAAAATATTAATCTTATATATTCTAATATGTATGTATTTTTTGTATATAGGGATATACTAGGTACGATTTCATATAGAGTGTTTGTCATACTCATAGGCATCTTGATTTGGAGGAGACATATACATAGGTGCAATGTTTGATATTTATTTAATGATTAATTAAAAATTAATTTTAATTTTTGTATAGAAAAAAGCATTAAATAATTATCAAATTAATAATTTATGGAGTTTTAATTAAGATGTTTTTGTCTTTTAAATGTAGGATCAACAACATGATGGTAATGAGGGATTAGAGACTCTCACTAACTAATAGTGATGATTGTATTATTTTATTTATAATTTTATATTCATGTATACATTTGTTTTCATGTATATCTACATCTACAATTATATATGACAAACACTCAGTGACATATGATTTTTTATATACTTTTGATTTTAAATTACTTAAAGTTAGTAACATGATCTGTGTTGGTGTAAAAAATAGTAATATTATTAGTCTATTTATATGCATTATTTGATAGACAATTTAATCTTAATGTCTTATCATATAATTTGGTTAAGATTGTGTTCTTCAATCTTTTAACTTAGTCCAATATATTTGTAATTATAATTTTGAAACAATGTATGTCATATTTATTTTGATTAAACTTATAATCTTTATTTTTCAATAATGTATGCCAACTTATTTTGCAACAATATCTCATAGTTTATTCCCACTAATTTTTTATATGTAAAATCTAAGTATGTATATATAGTTAATTAGGGATATTAATGAATGACATCATCTAATTTCACATGGATTACATGAGGTCATGCATCCTTACCCTTAAAATATTTTAACCTTTTCATTGCTAAGTAATTTTACAACTTGATTTCTTGAAAACCAAAATGGCATTAATTGTGTTAGAACCTCTAAGGTTTCATTTCTCATTCAAATTCAAGTTGTCATTAAGATAAGATCACCAATATGTTCCATTTTATTCTTAATATCTATTATTCAATTTGTTTCATATTTTATAATTCTTTTGATCTAATTAACTTTAATTTTTCATTCAATTATCTCCTTACTATTTAGTTTGGATCCAAGATTAATTACGAGTCAATTATTTTTAATCTATTTATTAAGTACACCTAGACACAAAACCCTTCATTAAGTAATTTTATGATCAAACTTTCATAATTTCCTTAATAATTATATTGAGTCTTATTACTTTCTCATTAAATCAATATATGTTTAGTCAAATAGACCTAATATTGACTTAATGTTGGATTTGTATCATACAAAACACAAAATGGTTCTTTAATTGGACATAGTTTCTAAAGGGTGAAACCCATTCCATTTAATTACATGTTTCACAGTTTTTATCTTGATCTAATATATATTCCATATTAAGTCAAATCGGAATAATATTCAATACATAAGACAATAGGGTGACACATGAAATTACTTGAACATCATTTATCTATTTTTAGATAAATCCCTTCAATTTGTTTTAGTTAATGTTATGATTACAATGAAATGTAGAATTCATAATAAGAAGGAACTAGTTATGTCATTATACAAGGATTGTGTTATTTTTTATCATTCCATGATAGACACAATTATTTATAATTTCCATTATTTTAAAGATATGCAACCTACTTAACATGGAATACATTATATATAAAGACTCTAATAAGTTTAGGAGGTTTAGTAAATTAAATTTAGAAGATATAATGATCTAATAATCCATGGATCTAATAAATCTTATTGTAAATAAATTTTTTGTAGCAGTCTAAATAAATTATACATCATCTAAAAAGGCAATCAACATAAGAAAATAGGAAAGAACTTCCATTTTAGCATAAATATTACATTTTTATTTTTTTGTAAGAAATGAATAAAGTGTTGGAAAATGTATTATCATTTATGTCAAAGGTAATGACAAAGTGGTGATCGATGAAGGATGATATCATGAAGTGACAAGAAGGCCTTGTGTGCCTGATAAGTGATCCATGTGGTTTGAGTTATCTTGATCAATATAGAATGATATGATTGGCTTGTACAATGTTTTTAGGTATTATAAGATGATTTTTGAGTTACAAGAGTGGTATGGTATAATCTCAAGGTGGTTTGGTGACAAGGAATTTTGAATAGAGGTCATTACTTAGGCATAGTGATGGCTTATAGAGATAAGAAGGAGATAAGATAGACTAGTATGAGCTGGATATTCAGCATGGTATGTTTGGATCATGTGTATGAAGTTTTTAATTAATTCATGACTCTCAAGAGTGAGCTATAGTAGAAAGGATTCATTAAGGGCTTACATCTAGGCTTATCCTTATGACCTTAGGTGGCCTAATGAAGTAGTTTGAGTAGGATTGGTGACTTGTGAGCTAATGTGAGTTCTGTTCATGATATAACAAGTTATATCTAGTGTATCTATGTATTTATAGGTAAAATAATGAAGAAAAAAGTGAATAAACAATGTCTTGGTGATCTCAAGGGTATACAAGCCTAGGTAGGCCTGACCAAATGAGGTAGGGTGATTAGCACTAAGTACAAGATGGAAAAGGTGAGTGTTAATAGAGATATAGTATGTTATCTTATAGGTGTATGTACCAAGCTTGAATCATAAATTTATATAAAAAGTATTGAGAATGGTTTTGAAATTTATTGAGTGTTTCTTGAGTTCCACCCATGTGATCTAATAATATGGCTATGTGGAAGATTTGAGTGTTTGCCTCAAATGTGTGGAGATAGTATTTCTAGGATATTTAGGCCTACTAGGTTAGGATATCTAATGCATCCTAAGTAATATTTTAGTATTGGTTTAAGTATGTAATGTGCTTTGGATAATAGGGAAAGTTGTATGAGTGAGTGTTAAGTATAAAGGCAAGGACTAATTAACCTATTTAGAGAAGTTGAGATTATGAGAATTTAAGAAAAGGAAAGATATTAATGAAGGAATAGAGGTATGCATTTTAGGACCATCAGAGTTTGAATATGATCAATCATGCATATCTGATCAAGTTGTTTCAAGTGGATACATAGGGCATTAAACCAAATAAGCCTTGAAGAGGCATATTGAGCAAAGGAGCCTAAGTAGATTGTATGAGGTAGATAGATACATATCAATAAAATAATGTCATTAATTCAACTTTATCCAAACTTCAAAATTTGCTAACATTGTTAAGTTAATATTTTTAAATATAAGTAAAAAGATAAATTGTGAAAAAAAGGCACACCAATAATAACATTAAATAATGTATAGATTGTGAGTTTCATTGACTATTAAAAAAAGGCATATTTATTAGATTGTAAACTAAGATTCAATTGTAATTATAGATTATATACTTAACATCAAAAAAATTAAAAATAAATCAATTATGAAAAACTATAGAAGATTGATTGATTCAGATCACTCTTCAATAACATGTAAGATCCTTTCATGATCTTCATTATCTATTTTCCACTCAGCTTGGCCATATGCTTGTTTCAATCTAGGAAGATATAAGCTAATTACAATAAGATGGTGGCTATAATGTAAGACTTTGTTATCTAGTTCATAATCAATAAAGTGAAGCCAACTTGGAATAACTTTTAATTGGCTCAAATGTGTCCCCTGTAGCACAACCGACCCAATAGGAAACAATGTTCCCTCACTTATCATATATTTTCTTAACTTTTTCCTTTATTCTGTGCATTGCAACAAGTAGTAACTAACATTTTTAGGGTTTTTGGTAGCAATTACTATAAATAAATCTCTTGTAATATAAAAATATATATTATATGATATATGAATTTTTATTAGAATTTAAACAATAAACAATTTAACTTATTCAATATTAAATAATCATATATATAGTAAGGCTTATATATTTACCTATTTCAACTAGCCTAGATATGTGGTCATAATCTAATGATATGAAAAGAGCATACTCAAGGTTGTCATCTTGATCTACCCATAAGAATTATTTAGAACTAGTTGTATCATATTCCATTTCTTGACATACCCATGGGCTTGACTATTATAATTATCATAGTCTCCTACTATGCAATTGTAATAAAAATAATAATACTATCTTGTTTTTAGTGCCCAATTATGATTATTGGTGTTCATCATAGAAGGAACTAACCTAGTATTGGGTATTCTTTGACAACAATGCACTAATGTGCAATCAATTCCTATTCAAATATGAAACCAATTTAAAAATTAAACATAATAACATGTGTTTAATAACAATGAATGGAATACGGCTGAGGTTGAGCTGGGCACGCATGGAGATTTTAAATGCTGAGCATGCACTTGTGCGAGCGTGAACTCAAATCCAGTACCACGTAGCCATTGATACGGTGGCTGGTGTGGCCGAGACTTCACTCACAAATGGGGAAAGGATCCTGATCGCTCACTCTTCTGTGGAAGGGGGCTCTTTGCTAGTTACGGATTTAGCTAAAGGATCCCCTATTTTTGGTTCTGTTCTTGGGTCTAAGGGAAGAACTTATGTAGATGTGGCTGCTCTTGAAGCTGAAATACATGACACAAAACTTCAAGCTTCTGATGGGAGATTGGGTGAATCACCAGTAAGTGCTTTAAATCTTGTCAAGGTTAATCTTGATCCTGATACAGTTGAAGCAATCTTTTATCGGGCATATCATTTTTCAAAGTTTGTGGCTATTTGTCAATTTCGTGGCTTCTGGCCATCTCTTGCAGATTTACATGGTTGGATCTCCAAGACCTGGCTGCCACTGATTGATGGAAATGTTGAAATTTACCCATGTGGTAAAGGTTTTTTTATAGCCTTATTCCATAACTCTGAGGACAGGAAGACTATTCTGTCCAACAAAAAAAATTTATGGCAGGGTAAATACCCTCTTTTCGCCAAATAGTGGCATATGGATTTCAATCCTGTCACGAAAACCTTCAATAAGATCCCTATCTGGGTTTGGCTCCCTAATTTACCAATGCATCTATGGCATGAATCAATGTTTAAAACCATCAGAAATGCTATAGGGGAGTTTTTATTTGAGGATGATGAAACTAAGAGGTTTTACCGCTCAACCTGTGCTCACCTTATGGTTGAGGTGGATGTTTCTAAGGGCCTTCCCGAGGTGATTTGTCTAGACTCCCCCAGGGGTTCTTGGATGCAAATGTTAGATTTTGAAGGTATACCTTTTCGATGCAGAAAGTGTCACCTGACGGGGCATGTTGCAGCCTGGTGTACTGCAGGGAAATCCAAATCCAGAAGATCACCTTCTTGGTGGTCTAAATCTGATCATGATCATTATTTTTCTAAACAAACCGAGGAAGTTTTGACTGATTCAGAGAATGAGAATGAAAAGAGTATCCATTTTGAATCGACGGATCAGGAGACTCCGCTGGAGACAGATCCTGTTAAAGGTTCAGTGGAAATTAGATTTTGTGATCTCTCTGAACTGATTACTGAGGAGGTGGTGGTTCCTCCACCTATTTTGAAGGATTCTCCTAGGAGCCAGATGTTGGCTGGTTCTCATAAGGAATTTTCTGAGGCATCGATGTCCCCTAGACTTCATGGATCATGGCCTTCTGAGGACTGGGTTGCTGAGGCAGCTAAGGTAGAGGATGGTTGGACAGCTGTTAAGAGGAATAAGTCTAAGCCTTTTGTCCCCCCTCTAGACATGAAACTTTGGTCTTGTAAAAAAAATTCATCATTTGTCTAGCTCTTGAAAGCTATTTTCAGATTCTTGGTTAATCTGGTCTTGCTTATGCAGGTTCTAGGCTATTTTGTATCCTGGGTGTGCTTAAGGTTTATCTCTTTTTTGATGTAAAGGGTTTTGGGGCCCCTTCAAAACTTGTTTTTACCTTAATCTAAAACAATGAATGGAATACATTAAATGCATAACATACCTACAATTTCCCAAAACACCCTGTGTAGAGGTGGCTTATTCCCAACTAGAGATGCATTATTTGAAAAATGCGTCCTACACCATTAAATGATAGTATGGGCATCACTCAACTGATCTCCATCATATTTCATACTTTGTTTCCTTAGATCACTCTTGATGCAAGCATCAACACCATAATGTTCTCCCTTCCCATGACCACTCTAAAAAAAAATCCACACATGAGGCTTGTTAAGAAATTGATCATATCTACAAAGTGAAAAAAAATTCCTTAAATATTTAAACTGTGTTGCATAAACATCTAACCAAACATAGTGTTTTTCAAAAATTTACATGGCACTTATTAAGATCTTAAAAAAATATCTTAAAACAATGTTGAACAAAGTGTGTGTCATGGTCTTTATCATCACTAATGTAGAAATGATATTATTTTATGATCAATGGTTGAGTGTAATAACTAGAAACTTGATATAAATCCACTTATGCATGCCTATAATTCACATGTACCATGATAGTCACCTACTCAGTGTGATAGCATTGTGTTTGAATATCATTTTGATGAGAAAATGAATAGTTTTCTACAAAGTAAACCATTGACACAATCAATCCTAAGGGGAATGTGTTCTTCAATTTTTAAAATTGATTTGATTTCCACTTTTCATAGTGAATTTTTTTTTTATGAGGACCAATCAACTTATGGAAACTTTTTATTAATCTGGCAATAGGGACCACATCCTTTGAGAAGTCTAATCGTGTAACAGATTTTCCTATTTTTGTGTCATATTTAATGTATTTGAACCTACATACAAACACATATATGTACATGTTACAGACATATTATACAAATAATTTATATTTAAATTTAAATAATATTTATACACAAATTTAAACTCACTACTTTCAATTGACACTCTAAATTATGTCATTGTCTTCACTACTTATTGTAAATTTAGCCAAATTTGCACATGTTTCACAAACACCTTTAAAGCAAGGCATGAGACCAACCACATCATCATTTCACTTTTCACACATAATGCATTCTATAAAGGCACTGATGCATTAGGATTTGCATTCTATAAACCATACTTTGATTCCATTAACTTTCTATACACCTAAATTAAATTGTTATGCAAATACATGTTGTAAATAAAATAATATTGTGAACTTCAATATAATTTACTTAAACATCTGATAAATTACATGAAATTTGAAATTAATATATTTATATACTTGATAATTAAGCTCAAAATCAACATGATTTTGACAACATGTTTTGAGGACTTTAATTTGCTTCACATACTAAGGTTTCAAAATCTCAAATATTTGTTGCCCAATCTTAATATGCATATTTTCTTCACAAAATTTGGCATACAACTCATATTGTGTTATACCAATCCAATGTTTATCATATTATTTATATTTTTTATGAGTAATCATATTCTTCATAACATCCCTAACATTTGTATAAGTTCATGTATTATGATTCCAAAAATAAAAAACTAACCTTCAAACACCCTCCTCAATCTTATCAAAATGAGAAGCCCTAATCATTAACACTGAATTTATTTCTACACTATTAACATCTAGGAAATTTATCCTCTTCACATATCTAGTAATTTTATCTCTAGAAACACCTAATATATTTGGCATAGTGCTGACATGTCAAAATTTTGATGTTTTTTCACTTATAGTTGAGCTCAACATCACTCTATGTGAAATGTTTTTATCAGTTGAGTGAGTGTTTTTACCCACTAAATCCAACCCCCCAGACACATTTTCCACTAATTTTTATCCAATGGTTTTTATCTTGTTTTATTTTAAATCCACTCCCAATATCTCTAAAAAATCTTTCATCCCATCACGATTTATAATAGAAACTAACAATTGAGCACAACCAATTTCATTCAAACTTTTAAACTAGATTAAAAATATGTGGTTAGAATATCTACAGATTTTCCTTTGTGGTTGACTCATATCTTCTACATATTTTTCCAACTTCCCAATATCCATATTCATTAGATGGTTCACTTTTTTCTTTGGTAGTTGATTCCACACTTTATCAATAAGTTCTACATGTGGTTCAGGAGATAGGGCATGCTCATGGTCATTAGTCACATTCATATTAACAAAGCTTTCTTATATATCTTCTTCAATCATATCAATATTGGTAGCTTCTTATATAACTTCTTCAGTAACTATTTAAAAAAAAAATTATTGAATGACATCAAATGTAAATTACTAGTCTTATTTTTAAAATGAAATGTACTCATAAATTAAGTCATGTGGTTTAATAATGCATTTATGGATTTTTTAAACACTTGTGCAAATACCAAGTAAAGAGGATTCCTCATTCATGTGGATAGTTTGATTAGATTCAAAATTAGTGCTCAAATAGTTTTTAGGCTCCATTTTTTTCTTCTTATATAATTCACATCATAGTCTATTTTTTTAGCTTCATCTTCAATAGTAAACTTTTTTTTCCCTCTTTCTTTGCTTATTATTTTTATTTACCATATTATACATTCTTAAATTTATACTTGAATAAAACTATAACAATATGATTTTAATTATTTTATAAAACTAGAATACAATAAACTTGCCCTTGATACTAGTTGACATGAGTCCATGTACTAGCTTAGGCCACACAAAAGAACCTATGTCAAGTTTCAAAAGAAAATATATTTATTTTCCATTGCATATGGGAACTCTGGTGGGTTAAATTAGAAAATGCTAAGGGTTAAATTAGAGTTTAAAATGTATTGAATAAGAATAATAAATATACATATAGCATCAAGATAGAGTAAAAATAAAACTCATTTTATTTAACATATAATTATTCACAACTTCAATTTATACATAACCCAACACTTATTTGCAGAAAGAGATAAAAGAATACATCATTCATCAAGGAAGTGTAGATTTACAAGGAGGAACAACATCAAATATTTTATTTTTTTACCTTCTTATTCACTATAACTAGAGATAAAATCTAAAGTGTAATTTTGATCATACAGGGTACACAAATACCACTCGAACAGTATACAACCCTTGCCATTATGAATTAATCCTTTAAGATTTAGACTCAGATATTGATATTGTTTTCATTGGGGATATTTATTGGTAGATATATATTCCATATAAGGATTACATATTTATTGTATGTATAACATCACATGATCATCATTAATATCAATTGCAATTAAATGAGAAATACTAGCCATTGCATCAGCATGATGATTATCTTTCCAATGAATATTTTTAATGGAAAAATAAGAAAATTATGTTATTATAGATTAGACCATATATTTATAAGGGATAAGTTTTTTTGTGTTGGAAAAAAATGTTTAACATTTTAGAATAAATTATTAATATGCAGGTATAGGTAGAAAACATGCAGGAAAGTGTGAAGATGTCAAATAGTGCACCAATAAGATGGGTATTTATATAAGGAATATTTATAATGGTAATTAGTCTATAAATAATCCCCATATTTGTGATCTAAATAAGTGATAAACATGGACTAAAATTACTAAATAAATTTTTAGGATGAGGCCTTGTAGTGGGTGAGTGATGGGTGCTAGATTAGAATCTTGATAAGACTATGTATGCTGATAATACCTAGTCCAAGGATTTAGGAAGTGATAATGAATATTTATAAGGATGATGGGATAATATGAGATTAATTGGGGATGTAATATAAGATATAGGATGAGATGAATAGAAACTATAGGATGGGTGTTAGGTAAATGGAAAATATGTGGTAAATATGGGATGTTGTTTGGGAAGATATAGGATGGACAAGATGGGTTATAAAAATTAGTTAGGATAAGGATGTGGATGTTATTGGATATGAATGGTGTGGAAGATGTAAGGTGGGTACTATATGGGTGAATATAGACTAGATATTAGATGATGTCTAGGATAGAAAGTAGAAAATATGATATGGGTAGACAATACAAGATGGGTTGATGATATAGGTTGGACTTAGTTTAAGATATAATGGGATAGGTAGAGACTATAAGATGGATAGTAGATTAGATGAAAGATGGGATATTAAGATGTGGAAGATATGAAATGAGCATGAGATGCAAGATTAGTGTGGTTTAGAATGATGAGAATCGATCTTAGCCTATGGGTATCTAAGGTGTCATACACAAAATGGGGTATGGATGACTTAGTCTATAAATAATATAGGTCTAAAAAAACACTCAAAAAACACACATATCAAGTCTTAAAGATAGTAAACTAAATAGGGTGTGTAACATGATGCTTACACCATTTGACAACTTCCTAGATGAGGTTGTAGGTTGGTGACCCATTACAAAATAAACCAAGCCCTCTTGACACCATTTGTACTTACCAGCTTCTTAGGGGTTTATCCTACCCCCTCTAGTGAAACACCTATTATAGCTGAAGGGTCTTATGCTAATTTTTTACAAGGGTTTCTAACCGCATCCTCGATATATGTGAACGTATAATGGGGCCCAAGTTCATATAGGATGTTGTCTAACTACCTTGCATATTGGATCTTAACTACCCCTCACTCTATAAAACCTTTTATGGGGAATTACTTAGGCATCAAATGATAGCTCTTCTTCTAATTTTTATAATCTACAAAAATATGTAGTTTGGTCTAGTGCATGGTGATAAAATCTAAATCACCAACCCATAATTTTTAAACCCATGATGGGGATGAATTCCACATTATTTGCAATCTTAGACTTAGGCTGGGGTAACAAACATGCATAAGATGATTAATTATTCTATGTGAAGAAAACACAAGTATATATAATCAAACCTAACACAATAAGTAAATATATACAAGATAATAAAATTGAAATATAACTATTTTGGAACCACTCTTACAAGCACAAAGGTTAGAAAACATAATGGGGTGCCTTGGTCTTTAGGGGTCTTACACCAAAATGGGTTAGTAGTTTATTTTTTTATAGAACCACAACTCCCTACAAAATCATAGTTACATAGTGCAAAATCACAACCAAAAACATGTGGAATTTAACCATAATGGGAACTAGATATAAAACATTTCTACTATTAATACTCTTCAATTTACTGCTACTATCAAAACATGCAGAATTTGACTTGTTGGAATGTGGATACCCCTAAAAAGATTGAATTCTATCAAAAATTTAAATATTGTTCCATGAATAGTAATATTATCATTTCTATGAATGGTAATATTATGAATTACTTTTGTATATGATAATAAGAATGTATAAAAAATATCATGAGGTAAATAAACACATGAATAACCTCTGACTCCTGAAATGGACAAAGAAGGATCACATTTATAACTTACATTTATTTCATGGTTTAATAATTTGAATCAATTTACCCATAATTCATATGACTTACATACATAAATTTTTATGGATTTATATCACTTAAGGCCATTCTTTCCACTCATTCATAGGGTAAATTGAAATCTTTATCTTCTCTTTGTTTAAACAAGAAAAACATTAGTTTAACTTAATGATTCAGAGTTATATAAGATGAACTCTTTATAATTATTTAGACGATGTGAAGTGACACTCACCATGCACCATAAAAAAACATAAATGACCAACAAATTACTATAGTATAGATTATTGGTAAAAAATACAATGGAATGATCTTACATGGCATAAAAAAATTGTATCATCTTGGGCAGAGCCCCAAGCTAAAATAAACACCTAATATAGCCACTACAGCTCCTAAATTTGCTCAAAGGAAATAGAATTATACCAAATGATAATATTTACACAATGTAATTCTTCTCCCTCTATATTAATAAATGAAAATCCAAAAAAAAGGGGAAATATCCCTTGAGTAACATAAACAAATATAACACATGAATCTAATGTAATAATTATCTTTTTATGAGCATTATTTTGCATACACTTAATTTATTTTAAATTTATGCAATATATTTGGAATGTAGATACTTTCACTTAGAGGTTATGAAAGGGACTTACAGGCTTACTCATGAGTCCAAACTATGGAGTAACATGGAGGAGCTAAATACAAACTAGAGGGTTCCAAGGGAAATCATAAAAATTAGCTTATGCAATGATCTTGAGCCATCATCGATACTAGGATATCACTATTTTTTGATTGCATAAAAATGATGTTTTTTTAATCAAGCTAAGGATCATATTAAAACATATTTGAGTCAATCTCATTGGTGTGCCAGAGGAAAAATAAGTTAAATTCGATACAAGGAATATATATACTTGGTAATCTAGTTGTAAATAAGGGAAAGAAGAAGAAGATCTACCATAATGAATAAAGATGCATTCGATGATTCATACCTAAATGGAACCCATAAATCATGAATGATTACTATGATTCATAATTACATAATATGATGATATTTTCTCTAAATTTGATCAGTATTTGGATACATTTTATGATATTGAAAATATTGTTAAGCAAAAGCTTGGCCAAGAGACTTGGATGACATTGGCAAGTAAGAGTAGGAGTGCTTAAGGACTAGAAAAGGATGACTAATCCCTAATTAATTTAAATATAATTTCACATAATTTTATGATCTGATTTAAAATGTTCATTAGTAATGGTTGTTTGTTATTACTAAAAATAAAATTTAACTAACTAGTCAATAATCCATTCTAATTCAATTCTTAGAATTTCAAATAGAGCTTTTACTCTCACTAATATATATAGAATGTTGAAATTAATATCATTACAAAAGTTTCATGTAAGTCAATTCCTTTACCTTGTGTATAATTTATAGGGACATGACCTAATAATAGAAACATTTTAGGGTCTCCAAGCTATAATTGTTGCATGTGTAACGTTATTACCTCAACATTCTATATTAATGTTCATGCTTATTATATGAAGCAATTTAGATGGTATAATATATTTGTAATTTTATCTTATCCCCAATTAATCCTTGGATAATTAGAGTCATGTTGAGTAAATAAGGATTTATTTAGAGATTCTGAGATTCCTAATAACTCTTTGAGAATTTTCTTCATTTATTTTGCTGAATTGCTTGAGATGTTGAGGCTAAAATGGAGGAAGTTCCTACTTGAGTATATCTTGGCTTAGAAAATTGAAATAAGGCTTCATATGAAGGAATTATAAGATAATTCACCTAAAAAATAAATTTTTAAGATTCTCACATGCCTATAAATTAGAATTTAAAATAATAGATTCATGGCATACACTTGTTTTGATATTTTGGTGTTGTATTTCATATATTCAGTTTTGGGTATTAGAAAAAGAGGAACTAAAATTGAAAGTTGGTAGACTGTAGTTTAATGTAATCATTTTTTTATCCTATATAGTTTTTAACTTTTAGGATACATTTGAGGCAATATAAAATTTATATATTATGTATCCACCTTTTGTTAAACAATAAACCATCAACATAAACACATCAAGAATTTACTTTGAACTATTGGAAATGAATGATTAAATTTAAAAAAAATAGTATTATGTGCCATTTAACCATATCAATCTCCATTAATATTAGGGTATTTATATTATTAATAGTACTATGTGATGATTTATTTTCAAAATCTAGCCTCAAGATACTATCATCATCTAGTGTGGAATATATTCTTTCATTGGATATATTTATATGTACATGTCTTTGGAAGATTATAAATGTAACCTTAAACTTAAATAAATACATTGCATTATGAAAATAAACTTAAACAAATATTTCTAAGAATGTATAGAATCCTGAGAGCAACAATAGGGAACCAGGTTATAATAGAGGCATGCCCTACATGTGAAATTTTTATCTTTTAGTTAAGGACCCATATACTCACTAATGACAACTCCAGCTATGAGTTTCACTCACAAATTCTAGTTCTAGAGACATAATAGCACACAATTATATGGAAGCATGTAAACAATTAAGGAATGTGGAATTTGGATACCAATTATTTATTCTATAGGTAAAAACTACAAAGCTATGAGATAATTTTTTATCAATTCTAGGTGTAAATACAATGAATTATTCTATGGGTGGATTTTGTGTACCTTGCTAAAAACCCTAGCATGGTATTTTGGATATGAATCATAAGTATAAAGTTATGATTTACATTTTCATTCTTCTAATGTTATTTTTCTCACAAAAATGCTCACATAATATATAAAAAAAATGGGGGTGTTACACAAAATCCAATTGCCATAGATCAACAAAGAAGGAGAATTTCAAGCTTCATTTATTTTTAAAATTTTGTTTCTAATTATTCACTCTAGAACCAAGAAGTTTTATCAGGTGTATTTTAGACCTAAAAGTGTAATATAAAAGATAAATGATGATTTAAAAAAAACCATTCTACCATCAATGATGTGTTTCTCCTGAACAACTTAACTTTTGTTAAAACTTCTAGCACATGGCCAAATCTTATCTTTTGTTAAAAATTATAACACATGATTTTATAATTTTAAAATTAGTCACATAATCATATCTCTATGCATTTTAGTGTATATTTTGATAATCTAAGGAAGAATAAAGTGAGATTAGGCACATACATTGAAAATCTATTGCTTGACAATTTTATTTGTTAAGAAATAGAGTATATCACAATATCAATACCTATTCCATTAGAGGGAAGCTTGCATAAGTCACAAATCCCTAAAAATATTAAAGATATAGGTATCTAAGTTGATCTTATATATGCCAAAAATTATCATGATCTTTCGCTAGAAATGATAGATGAATCTTCAGAGCATCATCCCATAATCATGTTCTTTCATTAGAAATACAATATTCACTTCAAAATCTTAAATATATTTCACTAAAGTTCTGAATTTATCTATCACTACAAGAATCAATTCTTGTATATGTAATATCGAACTCCCCATCACTCTCATGTCTCATAATCAATTTTAAACCCAAGAGAGACAACAACAATTACAAAAAAAAATGGAAAGTGGTGCGATGGATGAGAAAAGTGGCACAATGGTGGAGGAAGTTTTTGGGGAAAAAAATTCGAAGAGGGTTTGAATGAATGGGGTTCTAATAAATGGGGTTCATTCAAACCCCCTTTATTCAAACCCTATTTTTTTGAACCACCTTCATTCTAACCCCCTGTGGAATCAAACCTTGCTCTTTTACTTTCAAAGCTCTCATTGGCTTGAAAATACCATTTCGAATGCCACATTTTAGGAAGAAAAAATAAAATAAAAGCATGTGAATCCACGTGTAAATAGGGATATTTATAGCTTTCTAATATATATATATATATATATATATATATATATATATATATATATATATATATATATATATATATATATATATATATATATATATACACACACACACACACACACACACACACACACACATACATACATACATACATACATACATACATAATTTAAATAATATTTAGTATTTATTTTGATATATTTAACAACATATGGTTATTTATAAAGTAAATTATCACCTTTTTAGTGTACAAAGAAAAATAATTGGATTGTGAGTTAAATTTTTTTTTTAAATATTTATGCACTTTATTTTAATGTCCTCATTCCAATGATAAAAAATTAGATCCTTTTCAACATAGATATCAAAAATTATGTGGAGAAATTAAAGTGTCAATATTACATGTCATGATTATTAAAAATTAATAAAAAATAAATAATTTATCAAAAAATATAAAAAATTATATTACACTATGTCCATGTTTCTAGGACATCTTTGCAAAAAATCTTTTAAAAATATTACATTTTTAAAATATTATGATGAGAAAAAATTGAGGACTCAATAAAATTTCCATACATAAAACCTACACATTATGCATTTAGACATTCAAAAATATATATTTTTATTTTTATTTATTTGAAAAAATAGAAATATAATGTACACTTAAAATGACACATTTCATTAGTTTACACCATTTCCACATTTTATATGGTTAAGTCACTATTGTCTATACAAATTGAAAAATGTGCACATTTTCATTTTTTGTTGTCCCCTTTCTACTAAAAGGTGGGGCACACTATTATGATCCAACCCAAAAAATAAGGAAATAGAATAACACTACAATAAAAAGAGGAAATAAGAGACAATAACACTCACAAAAGGAACTTGTAAGTACCTAATTCAAAGCAATGGTCCATATACACAAAACCATAATAACAAATAATAATAATAATAATAATAATAATAATAATAATAATAATAATAATAATAATAATAATAATAATAATAATAATTACAAAATTATGTGTTTACACTATGGGATAATAAATATCAAGCCCTATGAGAAAAATAAATAAATAAAGCCATTAAAATTAGAACTAAAACTAGTTATAAACACCTAAATCTAGTACAATACCCTTATTCCTAGTGGCTTATTCTCAATTTATCTTATTTAGAAAAAACTTTACATATTGGCTTATTTCATGGTCCATTTTGGCCTCACTAATGTCCTAATTTAGTCCTTGAGCCAAAAAAACATAGTCTAACAATTACAAGAAATTATATATTAGTATTAGTGGAGTATACATTACCTATTTATTTGAATCTACTTTAGAACAAAATCTTGTGTCATCTTCAGGTTAGACACATGCTCTATGTGTTTCCATCTAGGTGAAACATGCACCCTTCACATGTTTATCACTAACATTGTGGATGCTTCTTCTTATTTCCATTATTTATGAAATCTTAACTTCAGTCATTGTAAATTACAAAGATAGATAAGGTGTCTAAATTTACCTAACTCAACCTATATATAAAAGGTCATGTATTTCTATTTACAAAAATCATAATATAAATAAATAATGGAATAACACATAGAAAAAACACATCATCAAAGGTAAAGCCTAAATCCAATCTTGAAATATATTTCATCCTACTTCATTTGAGCCTCACTGATTCATATATTACACACTACTTATGGAGTTTTTTTTCTTGGTCTCTCATCATTCCACTTATGTCTAAGGAGGGTATTACCTTGCATATAATTACACTTATCACTTATATGGAAGAGAAAGTTCACAACCCTCAATATAGATATTTTATTCACAAACTCATATAATTACATGGATTTATAATTTTTATATTTTAAGTTATAATTCATTTGGAGATATGTATTCACTAACTAGTTTTTTAAAGTGGGTTAGATGAACCATTTTAATGAGAACAATCTAGATAATTTATCTGAATTTTTTAGTTTTTAACGTTGCTTTTGTAGATGCCTGGATCCATAACTATTTTCTTATTTTGGAGTGTCAAGATAGGTAAAATAGTAATGACATTAATTATGCATAGTATAATTAAAAAAATAATGAACTAAATATACAAAAACATCAAAAAGAAACAATGCACTAGTTAAAAAAATAGTTTGTATAAACCTATATAGGTCAGGTTTGGCAACACAGAGACAAACTTAACAGATGTGATTATCAATATTTCATTTATTTATAGTATGAATTTTTACCCTATACATGTCATTTGGAAAAAAATTATATAATCACTAATTTTAGGATTAGGATGTAGACAACCTACAAATTCATTTTACATATTCAAAATTATGGAACAATAATCAGGTGTGACAATTCCTTAACTTCTTGTACTTAATTTTCATAGCCTAGGTTTTTTTATTATATTTATAATTATTAATTGAACCTATCCCATTATATAAATCTAAATTATGTATTTTAATGGATGTATCCTTATATGTATTTAATTTCAATTAGTTTATTCCAATTTTGATTGAAACTATATTTTTGTAAAGATAAATTGTGAACCCCAACTCTTTCTAACATTAAAACTAAGGTTTTT
>JARHVA010006956.1:440000-632500 GCA_037957365.1 Torreya grandis | reverse complement strand
TGTGTGCATGAAATATCAAAATATAAAAACAATACAAAATCTAAAAATAAAATAATATTAATAAAAAATGAAAATTCATTTATTGATAATTTTTATTAATTCATACTATGTATATCATGCCTATTGTACCTATCTCAAAGGTTTTTCTACCTTAATGTTTCCACACGTGCTTCTTATAGTATAACTTACTTCATAAGATGTGGGATACTTCAGTTATATGTAATTTTGGACTCATTCTATGCATTAGTGATTATTACATGGTGACATTTTTACTAGTTTAATTACTAAATTGATCCAATTTACACTGATCATGAATCTTATGTTTTCATTCGCTTAGAGTATACATATATTAATTCTATAAAGGTATGTCTACATGTATTTATATTTATATCACTATTATTTTACATAAATAAATTTCCTATCACTTTCTTTGTGATTGATATTTATCTATACATTACACCTTGGTATCATGCCATCCATATTTTTATGACTAATATTTGGCTCTTTAGATACCAAAATTTGGTATTAATTACTTGAAAATGAAAATTTTGACATACATTTAACATGCATGACTTTCACACATAAGTATGGTCCTAACCCACCATTATCTCAAACTTGCATACTAACTTTTGAGTTTGATCCTTTTGTTATGATATTACACATCTACAAGAAAATCACATTATATTAAAAAAACTTTCTATCCTAAATATAAATCCCTAGACCTCAGTTTAGTCTTCATGTTCATGGGTTGGTACTATCAGATCAAATCAATATCATCAATTGATACTGACTTGATCCTGAAAATACTGTCACTCTCCTAACAACAACTATTTTATATATATATATATATATATATATATATATATATATATATATATATAAGGGTTGGCCCATACCCAATTAGACTCATTTATGTAAAAATCAATGTCTTAGTTGATAAGGGACTTGTCACTTATTTGATACACATCTATACACTATTGCACATTCATAAAATTTATCATATTATTACCAAATTATGAATCAATTGATATGAGTAGTCATAGTACAAGTATAAATAATACTAAATTAAATTCAAAAAAAGCATTATCAAGTATAAAATCCAAATAATTAGGTGCATTCATATAAAAAAGGAGCATAATTTCATAATCACACTAGGTGGGAAAACTACATAGATTAATTTCCCTTGGATTATTGTATACATAGGAAGTGGTAAATAATAAAATAGGGGTGACTAGGGTTAACTCAACCCATTATAATTTCTTAGTTTTTTTAGGGTTTAATCCCTCACAACCACACCTAAGTTTTCAAGGTGAATGAGGCTAATTTATGGAGTTAAGCTCATCATCAGGGTTCAATAGAGGACATATAGAAATTTTATATATAGGAAAATGTGATTGTACAATCATAGGTACATCTTTAGTTATAAATCAATACATACCACTCAAGCTAGTATTGAGAATCAATAAAAACCTAGATTTGATGAAATTGATCCTACATAAATAGAATAAAATTACAAAACATGACGAATCATAAGCCTACTTTAATCTATTTTTCATTTCTAGAACATAATCACAATCAAACAATAAACTATAAACTCTATAGATTCATCCATTTATTATATTTAACATATGCCACTTTTGAAATCATTTCAATCAGTTTCATTATTTTACATTTAAATGTATAATTGAATGTCATATTTATCAATATAAATTATTCTACTAGTTTCTATCCTACTAGGGTTTCTAAAACCAAATTAGGATAAAACATATTGGTGAAATTGATGTCATATTGGTAAAATTATTGTATATTAAAGTATTCAACATGTTCCTCATCAATCCCAACCACCTCCCATCAAGCAAGTTAATCAACCAAAAGTGTATGACATCATAGATCAATTAAAGAACACACATGCTAAAATTTATATATTTTAATTACTCAAGAGATTACTATTTTAAAAATACATTGTATACATGAATTACACAAAAAAAATTTATCTAGTAATACACAACTTATATCATTTGCTTCTATCATGAATACACTCAAGGATATTGAACAAATAATCACCTTTGATAAATATGACTTATCTGCACAACACAATGAAAAAAATATGCCATTATTTAGTCAAGTTAAATTGTAAAATAAAATTGTCAAACATGTGTTGGTAGATCATGGTTCTATATTGAGTATATATGACACTAATTCCTTGAAAAAATTTGGGATCAATATGGCTACTATTCAAAAATTAAATAAAATCATAAAAGAATTCAATAACACTATGTCAAATATTGGGGACCATATCATTATATATAAAATAAGGTCCCAATATGGTACCTACTAACTTCCACATTATGCTTAATTAGATACATTATAACTTGTTTTTTTTGGTAACCTTGGATATAAGTTATCAAAAAAAATACCATCAATATCAAATAGATGTATCAAATTCATGTATGAAGTCTATTCTTATATAAAACTAGTATATGATGACACTTTTAGATATTGTAAGATGACCCAATATACTAATGAGAAACAATCATAATTGTAATATCATTCCATAATTCCTCAATAACAACACATTATAGTTGATTAGATGCATACTTCTGAGGTGGGTGAATCAAGTACTAAAAAGGACAAGGAAAAAATAATTACATATAAAGTAGTTATATAACATGAACCACAATCTACTATGGAATAACTAAATCCTATTCCTAATCTTCATTTATTGGTAAATTAGTAATATCAATATGGCATGGTAAAAAAATATTATGAAAAATATGATGATGATATCAACATGAAAGATATGACAAATGATCAACTATGCAAGTTAAACTCCAATCCCTTAAATGACTATTTATGTCACACTTTATTCACATCTACTGTATTTGGATAATATTGAGATGATACATATACAACAAAAAGGACAAATCAGAAATTTCTATTCAAAAAAAATCTTATGTGGGCAAAGAAAAGGAAAAAATTGACAAATCATCAGTAAATTCAAAATCCATAGAATGTTTACAATATTATCTCACACTAAGAACATACGACATTAAAATAAAACATGACTTGGATATAAAATAATCATATAATTTAGTAAATAATGTGAAGATGATAGGTATCAAATAACCAACACCATTTCAAGTAAAACATATTCAAGATGAACCAAGAGTAATATTAAAATTTTACTTTATCATAATCTCATCACATTATCATCTACTAGACATCAATTTGTGGGCTATCTCTCACATCAACATGGAAAATAATATTGTGATTACCATATAATCATAGCACATATAGAGTCAACAAGAACCTCTTAGATCTATCTATGTAAAGACACCATCTTCAACTACAATAAAAAAAAAAGTGTCCTTGACAAGAGACTTTAACCATTATATCATATAAATAAGGTTCTTATCAATAAAAAAATTTGATTGATGAAGACCAACTCATAAATGTATGTAGTGTCTCATTTTTATGACACTTGGGGCTAAATATTAAATACCTAATCAACCTAGATTATGATACATTCCTTGGACATATTACCATACCAATTACTTTTTGTCCAAATGTTATTGATATATGCATATGGGCTACACCTTCTACCACCTAGTTGAAATTAACAATTGTATGGAATGGTTATACCTAATGTAGGACATAGTGAATAAAATAGATAAATATATTTATTTCACACATGGAAAAAATAAAATAAGAATTCAACATAATTACAATGGTACTCATAAAAAGTAAAAATATTCAAAGATAACAATAAGCACAAAATATGAACCATAAGACATAGTGGAAGAAGAGGTAATGAGATTACATAATATCAAGGAAAAGACAAGATATATCGACTTAAATCCCCACAAAGATTATTTATTTACTAATTTATGAAAAATACAAAAAATTGAGACTTGAGCATTACATGATTACTAGATTACACTATTTACATATTTTATGTATCACATGTTTTGTAGATAGCATATTTTTTCATACACACATGGATTTCATGGTATATGAGTGTGATGTAGGACATATATGTTACACATGGACATGTGAATGTTGGAATTTCCTCTAATGAATGACCATGTCAATACTGGGGACATATTATTCCAAAAGTTTCACTATTACAGGTTATATATTTATATAAACTTATACCATGTTGAGATATCTAGATTACTTACACATGTCTTGAGTGTTACTCATATATTACATAATGATACATGGATATGCTTATTTTAAGAATCTATCTTGACACACCTTAAATCAGTTCCCATGCTATTATATCATACAGGTAAGAAAGGTTCTACAATGTCACCCAAGGTGTGAAGGAATAAAAGATCTAGGATAGGATCATATTATCTTTGTGTAATAAGAGAGTAGTTATTGAGAGGAGTGAGAGAGTGATATAACTAGATAAATTGATGAACACACACCAAAAATACTATATAATCATACAACATACAAGTATTCAATATATTATGTTTATTAGAACCACTCTTTTTTGAATATAAGGGAATAAATTAATTTAGATAGAACATCAAGTGTTTTCACTCTAAAATATAAAGCTTAATCATAGATGTTATCTCTCCCTAGTAAAATATAATAGCATTTATCTACCTTACTTATCTCTTCACTAGATTAATATCTCTCACTCTTTGTTATCTACCGCTCTTTGTCTCTACTTCATTAAATAACTTATCTCTCATTTGATTGACAACTTCTCCACTTCCTCATCTTCCTCTCTTGAGCCTTTTCTAGACAATTCCATATTTGAAATGTCATCTTAGACCAAATCCAACTAACACACCATCCACTACCATACCAACATAAATTTGTGTCAAGATATGTAGTTATCCAATCCTCATGTTTCTTTCTACCATAATTCCCTCTATGCTTACTAGGTACACGTGGATGCTTCTCCCTAAGTCCTACCATTTTGTCATGTAACATGAATTAGCATGGTTATCAAAACTAACACTATAATTTCTATCAATTTTGATTAAGTTACATGCATAGATTATGTGGATTAGATTGCCCATCTCTCAGCTAGTAGTGTTAAACTTACTTGAAGCATGAAAGTGTGTGCTTATCTAGTACTTATCCAATTTCAAGGGTCAGCATCACCCCACACTAAACTAGTTGTCCATCCCTAGATAATGTGTTTTTATCATGATTGGCTTCCTTGTGATATATGTCTACCCTTTAAGTTTCATCATAATCAATTATTTTTTTTGGGAATGCATATTTTTGTAAGCCTTTTTTACATGATACTTTATGAGATGCTTCCTTTATTTCCAATGGTATCTCTATGTACCTTTTAAAATTTACTTTGAACTTTCCCTTAGGATTTATTCCTTTTGGTCTCTTCATGGTCCTTTACATAGGTTGATGTACTTTATGACTTGTGTGTGGATCAAGATCTCATCTCATGATGATGGGCATTATCAAGGCATGAAACTTTACTTTATCCTATACATTTTGAATCAATAAATGGCATCTAATTTTCCTCCAATACAACCCCAGAGGGTTTTATTATGCCACATTGATATCAATTTGGTCACTTGATAGATTATCCTCACATATTCTCATGGGAACCTAGGTACCCTATCCTCACCATGTTCTATTTTATTTGTAAGATCTTGCATACTAGCCTCCATCACTAATTAGGTTATTTATGCCTTAAATAGATAACTTATTTGGGGTTATATGAGTAAAATTCATCCCTTTTATTACTAATATTGGTGAGGTTCATCATCCACTGAGTGGATTTTAGAGGTTTAGGGTACAAGTCCCAAATAAATTAATCCTACACTACCGAGTTGTGACTTTATTTGAACCTCAAATGGGCCTAATGATTAAATACTTGGAATGGTAATATGAAATTACACCATATTTATACTTTGAATCACCACCATATTCATCCATTGAACTCGTGCTTTCTATCAAATGGTCTGCTCCATGATGTATTGGTCAAGTCTATAATGATACCAATTCTTATTAGCACTAAGATGTGCTTTTTGACCTCTCATTATTACATGGTTTTTTCTAGGTTGGGTTCATGTGTGAGATCCTCTTGATACATATACATATTATATAACACTATATGACCTCTATTTATCCATACATGATGGAGGTCCATGACTTTATCCTAAGTTATTTTTTTTCTTGGATCTTTTACCTTTAGCCAATGCAATCCTTATTTCTTCTCCTACTACATGCAAGTATTTGGCTTTCCTACGGTATCCTAAAATAGGGTGACCTTCCATTATGTGTCCTCCCTAAAATCAATTGAGCCTTATCCATAGGGAAGTGAGGTGTCTTTAGCTCCTTATCTCTAATTCCTCATATCCAACCTCTAGATCTTTGACCTCTTAGTCTAATTTCCTCCTTCCTCATATGTATTTATCCTTTCCTCTTATCTCTTTGGTATATATCTTATCAAGGATAACTTTTAAATTTCTCAATGATATCTTTCAATTTTTTTCTAATTTGACAAGTTGTACCATGGCTATCCTTATCACACATATATAGGTGTAAAAATATTAACTAGTTGATTCAACTAATAGGTTGATAACTATCCACACCACCACCTATTTACATGTAATGAATATGACATATTATCCAAGTCATGATTCAAATATGAAAATTGGAGAGGTGACATATCTTTCACATGCCCCAATCCTTCTCACACTTATCCGTCCCTAGGTGATTCACTTCTCTCATCTCTCGACTTTGATATAAATAACTGTAGATTAGGCCTTAGATCATGTCAATTATTTTTTATGTAAATTAAATCATCATCATTCTTCTCTCCATAAAATTTGATAACTATTCATACCTTGTTATTTATGTATTGATGTAACACCTATTTTTTCATGTTATATCTTTAACTTGGTCAACATACCAACTACTTCCACATGTTTTTATTCCTTCTATGCACTTCCCAGCATATATCTATTTTTAATTTCCTACCATATGTCTTTGTTATACACCTTTATTTTCCTCTTCTCAGTATTACCTCCTACCCCATACTAAAATCTACATCTGGTCCTATAGTTATATGTTATGTTGAGATGTGTTTGTCTAGGTGATGCTAAAAACTTTATTTTTGGTGGTGTGAACACTCATTTTATGATATTATGCTAATCCCAACCTCACCAATGATATTTAAACATATAACATGGGTATTATCTATATAAATTCATTGTTTTACTCACCCAACTAGATATTAAGAGGTGAGTAAGGGTTATTACCCAAAACAACTTATACTACCAAGTAAAATTGAAAAAATAATGTCTAAGGAATCCTTATTACACTATGGTGTCAAACACTTTATTAAATGATGGATCCAAGGTCTCCCAAGACCCATGTCAATGAAAGAATATAAATTTTTAGGTGTTGGTAAGTGAGTGGCCTAACCTCATGTTATTGAGTATCTATCAAGACATAGAATATATCCTAATCAGTTCATCAGAGAGATAACCTTTGCATAGAAGTAAAAAATTTATCCAAACTTTCCTTTATGATTTAGGGTAACTTTCTCACCTTAGGTGTGTGTGGAGTGACTCATTCATCTCTAGTCTCAAAATATTGACTAAAGGAATGAAAACATACATGAATTAAACTATTGGGGTGAAAATTTGTTAGTTTTGAGATGATGTTGAAAGATCAAGCATTATCTTATTTTTTGAGAGTGTTGTCCTTATGAATCCTTAATCATGACCATCTATTTCTAATGGTTTGATCAAGGTTTGAACTAGTTTTTCATATGAATCAAGATCAAGGGGGAATTTAAACAACATCATACTACATCCCAAATCAACTTCCTCATTATATTATCATATTAAAGGGGCACATTTGATCTCAGCTAGTGTTGATGTAGGTCACATCTTGATTTCATATTAAGTAAAAGGTATCACATGCTCCATGGTTCTTATTGGGTAATCCTTCTTTAGAGCACAAGCCTTTTCTCATTTTCCATCCCTCACACATGGGGAACCTATTTCAAGTGTTTCCAGAGTACCTACTCATGGGTACTCAATTTTAACTAGTTCAAGCCTTACAAATTCCTAAGAATGTCAATTAGAGGGGACATAAATTGATGTTATAATCATATTGAGTTATAAATTAAGTACATATTATCTCCTATAGGAAAATTAAATCTCACTTCACAAGGCCTAGATGATTGATATAGCCTCATATAAGACTTTTAAATGTCACACCTAGTTAGAAGGGTGAGTATGTCGGTGTAGATCAGTCTGTGATATGCTCACATATTAATTGGTATGGGGCACAAATACAAGCCTAAATTTATATGTGGCTTTATGTGTGTAACATGACTTCCTATCCATATTCCCTAGCCTACTACATCTTTTAAGTTTAACATAGAGGTCAAGACATTTTTCTACCTTATGTCATTTTCAAAAATAGGCATAGAAATTATGGGTGGGATAGTTTTAATATAAATTATCTAGTGATCTACAATTATAGAATGAGTGCAGATAAAACCATTGTCTTCTTTGATCCTTTCCTAGGCAACATTTCTACGTAGATGACTCTTGGTGGTTCATAGTGCTAGTCCTTCTTATTTCCATCCATCATGACCTATAATCCTCACATTATCACTAATATTATTCTTATGGACATGAAATCACCTACGTGCACCATGTCTATTAGGTTTGTGATCACTATTCCTCATTTTAATATTTTTTGTATAAATAACTTACTACTACTACCTCGTGATTGAAACCTATGTTTACAAACTTGGTCAATCTTAGTTGGCCATCTAATGTCTAACTTTGGCTTTGATCATGGTTCTAGCACCTATCAAGTATTAGATAATGTAATCATGGGTAAAGCGTGTTAGATTGGTAGGAATCGCCCTTTAAAAAACCACTAAGCATGATCAAGTGGCTAGAGGGCATACATGAGATTCAATACCAAAGTGTTAAACCTTGCTTCATAGGCATGTATAGTATCTAATGACTCATGTTGTATTTTAATGTGACAATGTCTAGATGCTCCATCTTTGGGACATCAAACTCCCTCAAAAATGTAGTCTTAAAGAGTATGAATTTCATGATTATCTATGTTAGATCAATCTTTTGGTACCAAGTTAGTGATTTCCTTTAAAAAATGGTATTAAAATGATATGCCTTAAAATATCATTATAAAATCCATCAAACCTTCCAAATGAGCTTGCACCTATGGACATGGTATAAATCATCTTCCATTTCATAATACTTTGGAAGGTTTAGATTCAAGGCATAACAGATCTACTAAACTAATGTGGGCATAGTCTACATCAAGGAGTTTCCCTAGATAAAACACAAGGGTTATCCTCCTCTCATGGTGGTCAATCTATAACCACATATTTATACATAAGATCTTATCATAATCATTCTCATTTAATAGAACATGCATATTAGTTACAATGTTTTTGGTTCAAATAAGGAGTCATGAATCACCTATCTAGGTGGAGTCCCAATTTATGATTCATCCTCCACTTATTTTGGATCTTGAAATATATCTTATAACTCCAAGATAGATGTATGGGATCATGTTTTGGGATCATGAACATCAGGTACCTCTTCACTAATCTCTTAACACCTGGTCCTCACTTTACTCTTTCCATATCACATTCCAACTCTATGTCATGTTTGATCCTTTCCTTGAAGCATGTTCTCTATGGAAAATATTCACCCTCATGCCTTTTACTTCCTTCAAGTGTCCTTGTAACATTTATATCATTGGAATCTTCCCTTTTTCTAAGGTCTTTCTTTGCCATTCACATTTTCTAGATCTCATCATATCTACACCTTTTGATTTCTTTCCTATCTAGTATTTACATGCTAAATTATGATCCACTCATTATGAAATGCATATGTATAGAGATATAGATGATAAATTATGAGTATCCCACATGCCTTTCTACAATCATAACAAAAATAGATAACCCCATACCAAGAATGAAACAAAAATTTTGTATGAGTCTATCTCAATACACCTTAAATAAATTACCCTATTGATATATCATGTAGGGAATAAAAATACTATGAGTTCAATTGAGGTGTGAAGCAATGGAATATGTGGTAAGGGGTTATGTTAGTTACATTCAATGGGAGAGTATTTTATAAGAGGATTAGGAAAAAGATATAATTGATAACTTGGGTAACACATACCAATACTATTAGATAATGATACAATATAAAAGTATTCAATATTATATTTATTATAACCACTCTCTCTCTATTAAATACAAGGGTAAAATTAATTTAGATAACATACCAAGTATTCTCACTCTAAAATATAGAGCATACTTAGAGATATTATCTCTCCCTAGTATAATATAATGTCATTTATCTACCTTGATTCTCTCTACTTTGTCTCATTAGATCTCACTTTATATTGTCTACCACTCTTTGTCTCTACTTCGCTAATTGGCTTGTCTCTCATTCCACTGACAAATTCATATCTTTTTCTTCCTTTTTTGACCAATTTTCACCCAATCTCATATTTGAAATGCCAACTTAGCCTAAGGCTAACTACCACATCATCCACCACTATACCACCATAACTCTATGTTAGGATCCATATCCAGCCAATCCTCCTATCATTTTATACCATATTTCTCTTAATAGTTCCTAGGTCCACATGGCTACTTCTCCCTGGGTCCTAACACATTTTTATGTAGCACATGTTGGCACCATTATGATAGTTGATGCCTACATTTTTAATAATTATATTTAATGTGCACACATAATTTATGTGATTTGGACTACCCATGCCTATCAACTACTGAAATTGAACTCACCTAAAACATGCAAGCACACACTTGTCTAGTACTTATTTGATTTCAAGGATCAGTAATGATATTTTAATAAGATGTGACATTGATATTTATGGATGTTTTAGACTATTATTTACTTATTCTATGCATCATTAATGATATTAATTTTACATTATATGTTATCCATTTACTTGTGTATTGTTCATGGCCCTTATCCTTGTCTAATGTGACATATTTATGTCCCTTGTTTGTGACATATCTATGTCCCTTGTTTGTGGCATATCTATGTCATTTACATATGGCCCTTGGCCTTGTTTGATGTGACATAATTATTTCCTCTTTTTATGACATTTTTTCCCCTGGAATGTGGGCCTTAGCCTTGTTTAATGTAACATTTTCATGTCCCTTTTATGCATCCTTTGACCTTTGTATGACACTAAATCTTAAGCTTGTTGATCTTGTTACACTTTTTGAGCTTACTGAGATTGATTGGCACCATTATAAATATCGTGCACCTTTACATAATTATCTTATCTATTTATCTTTCAATCATGGTTATTAGTGTATGCTTCATTGATACATCTATGTAGATATAAAATTTTATTACCTACATTATAAATGTTACATATATGCCTTGATTTACATATACATTATTGTAAATACATACTCACCACAAGTTCACATGTTCCAATTATTATATATGATGTTATCATTATACATGAAATGGTAAAATTAACACTTCTTTTGATATGATTAACTTACAAGATACATCCTTCATCTCAAAAGGGGGGAATTATAGTGGGATTTTCACATAGACATAATCCTCTATGAATATAAAATTAGATTACATATTTTGGAGATTAAGAATAGTTTAGATATCTAATGGTTTGGTCACATGACATATATTGCTACATTAGTATAGATTATGGGGTTATAAGCCATAAATATGAACTTAATTTATAAAGAATTGAGTATATATTCATACACACTTAGGTACATATGCATGGGGAAATGTGCATTATTTATAGGAATAAGTATTATCGGTTTACACATACACATATATTTGATATATAAGATCTAAAATTCAACATATATACACAAATTTTTATATTATTTCATACAAAGTATGGGGGAATATCCCATGCATATGCACTCACATTATAGATACTTAAGTATAGATTCATACACACTTGGGTGCATATGCATGGTCATATGTGCATAATTTATTAGAATTATAATTATAGATTTAGATATGCACATGCATTTGAGATATAATTTATAAAATTAAACATATAGACACATATAATTATATATCAATTTTTACATATTCATGGGGCATACTATTGGTTCATACACATATTGAGACTTTTATATTTATGAGGCATGAAGTTGGTTCATGCACATAGAAAAAAACATAATTTAAAAGTTAAATGACAAATTATTGTCATTATAAATCACACTTATTGAAACTTAGATCATGAATTGGGAATGAACATTGTTTATTATCTTTTGATCATGAATTTATTATGCATTGAGAGAAAATATACAATTGATTATATAATCCATATATTATGTTTAGTTCAATATTTTAGAGAACCCATCTTATGGTTCTATTTTTATTTTATGAGTGTTAATTTGGGTTAGTACATAATTTACTTATCCACACATTTATGAGGGTTGGGTCATGTTTTATTTCCAACAAAATGGCTTTCATAGTTACATTTAATTAGGGCACAATCACCCCAAATATATATTTTTTTATAAAGGAAGAATGATTTATCCATGGATCAACAAGAGAAACCACTTATAAGGGTGACATGATTCTCACCAACAAACAAGTGTACTCATTCCTTTCTATTAATTTTTAAAATTTAGATTTCATATTTCAATTTATTGATATTGACTACATATGTTTTTTGTAGGTTTTGCTATTGAGTGACCTCCACAATTGGAGTTTCCTATGCAAGGAAAAGTATGTTGTATATACTCATGTATACATTCTAATTTAAGTATAATAATTCCATTGATATGATAAAATTGGGGCATTTTTAGATACTAAAAATGATAGTAAGTACTTGATAATGAAAAAATTGACATACATTTACCACACATGACTTGTGCACACAAATAGTCATAACCCAAGATTCTCTCACACTTGCATGATAAATTATGAGTTTCATCATTATATTCTACTGAATCACACCTAAAATAACCTCACTATCTATTTCAAACCTTATTACTATCATATAATGTCATCCCCATACCTCAGTTTAGTCCTCCTATTCACATGTCAGTAACATCAGATTAGGTTAGTATCATAAATCAATATTGACCTGAGCTTGATATTACTGACCCTTTCCCAACACCAGATAATTTTTAGAATAAAATTTATCCTTAGGGTATCCCCATATACACATGTTTATGGCATAATAAATTTCCCAATTGGAATCATATGTATATAAATCAAGGTCTCACTTGAAAGGAAACTTGACACTTATCTGATACACATATATACACTATTGTGTATCAAGAAAATATGCCATATTATTCCCAATTTACAAATAACTCATTAGGATTATTTATAATCCAAATTAAGAATACTAAATCCATGTCAAAAAAATCATTGTCAAGTATCAAATCTAAATCATTAGCTACATTCATATATCAAAGGTAATAATTGCACAATCATACTAGATAAGATAACTACATGTGGCTTTATTTCACTCTTTAGAGATACATAGGAAGTGGTTAATAATTAAAAAAGGGTGATTTGGTTTAGATAAACCCATTATACTTTTATAATTTTTTATTCCTCACAAGCACACATACAATTTCAAGGTGAAGCAAACTGATTTCCAGATTTATGTGAATAGTGAAAGCTCAATTTGACACATACAAAGCTTTAAATGATAGGAAAAGGTAATTGTATTATCATAGGATATCTGAACATAGGTCATTACTGACCACTTATGTAAGTATTGATAATTTTTACTAACCAAGATCTAATAGAACCAGCCATATGTAAAAATAAATAGAGTTAAAAATCCTAATGAACACATATCTATTTTAGTTTATTTTCCATTTCTAGAACACAATCACCATTATCTAGTCAACAATAAAATATAATTACTCATACTTTTGTTTTATTTACTATAATTATCATATACCACTTGTCAAATCATTCTAATTAGTTTTATTATCTTACATTTAGATGTATGCTTGAATTTCATATTTAACAATATGAATTATTCTAGTAGTTTATATCATATTAGGGTTTAGAACACTAAATTAGGCTTAAAAAAGGCATCATCCACACATAATTTTTTAAAAATAGTATTTTACATATATTTATTATTATATATGTTTTTCCTACATGTGGCATGCTCCTAGTGATTTTTTCATTCTTCTATCTTCTTGATTTTACATTAGTGCTTGATTTCTATTTTTTATATTCTTATAGATGATTGTTTCATGTTGTTTTTTATATTTCATTTTCCTCATACATTTTATTTTTTACCACTATTATTATCACTTGCATCTATTTCCAAATGATGATAACATATCTATCGGTAATTTCAACCATAGCATGTATTGATTTCTAAGTGAATACATAGGCTTCTTAGAACCTTCCTCATCTTATTATTATGTTTTTTGAGAATTTCCAATCTAATTATCATATGATTCACCATGAATTATTGTGTTAATATCATATTCCTTAATATATTACTTTAAAATAAAAAATGCTGATTTATTTATGTTTTATCTATCATATATTTGCCTATTGGGGAATCATACCTACATTTGATCCTTATTGAGCATATAATATTCATCAAATGGGGGCATGGAATCCAATGTTTATATATTATATCATTTTTTTATATTTTCTTATCATACCTACACATTTTTATTATCAACATATCTTGTGTATGGAATTTATTATGTTCATTTTACTTAGGCGTCTACATTTTTTTTATTAAAACTCTAGATATTATAGTTATTGTGACACATGACAAGTAATCACTCAAGGTACATTTTTTACATGTATTTATACTTTTTAGTTATTATACATTGGGGGGAATTGGTATTCCTCATGCACACCATCATAATTATCTAAATATCTATTTACTTATAGTCTTCACCACATATCCATCTATATAATGTGATGGTGGAAGTTTACTATCATCTTATGATTGGGGTTTTTATTATAAATATGTTACTATTTTAACATATTTTTAATTTATAAAATAATATCTTGTACTGATAGGTGTAAAACTAGACAAAGATTAGAATGTAAAAGATATACAAATACTAATAGTTTTGATTTAGTAACTTAGTAAATATGCAAACTGTTCTTTTTGGAAAACACTAAGAAGAAATTTAATTAGCTTAAATTTTATTTTTTTACTATTTTAGATATTTTATAGGGGAATAAACATAATATTATACTATGACTATGTATAATTATCAACAACATTTAAAACTCCTTTTGGATAGATGTGCACTTTTTAGATAGTGGCATAGGCCAATCATGTCTATTTATTACAAGATTGTCCTAGTTGACTATGACTAATAACTGATAGTGGAAATCAAATAAATATATAAATTTGATATCACTATATTAGAGGCAAAAAATAGGAATACTCTCAGATAAAAACACTCTCCCTCAACAACATAGGCCAAACAAATCCTTTAATTACAAACTTATTCTTATTGAGTGTGATGAAACTATACGTGTTTTTTTATTTTGTATATATGTCTAATTATCATAATGAGACTATTAAATTAAAACTATGTCACACATATCATTATTTTCCTTATTTTCTTTAAAAACCCCTAGGGGTATTCTTGACAGTTTAAAACTTACAAAAAATATAGGGGGAGTATAATGGGTTAAGCTAAATTGAATCACCCTTTTATGATTAAACACTACCTATGTATCACAATAATTTAAAGGGATGATTTAAAACTACCTATGTATCACAATAATTTTAAGGGGGAAATCAATTTACACATAGTTTTCCCACCTAGAGTGATTATACAATTGTGCTCTTTTATTATATGTATGTAGCTAGAAATATGGCTTTAATACTTGATAATGATATATCTTGACTTATTTTGAGATGATTTATACTTGGATTGTGGGTGCTCCTTGTGAATAATATTAAATTTGAGAGGAATAGGGTAGATTTTTCTCAATTTGTAATAGTGTGTAAGTTATCAATAGATAATGACAAGTTAGGAACCCACTCCTTTTGAAATGAGGTTTTGATTTGCTTATATAGTGAATTTTTTTGATAATTTCATTTATCTAACCTTATGAAACACAGATGAAGACCCAAAAGAGAATTTTAAAATTTAGAAACTAGTTGTTACTTGGTGTGCGATATAGCCACTCTAGGTGGATAGGTATACAATAACAAACCTCTATACCTAGTGAAGACCTATCCTATAGAATCATATACAACTATTCTAAGTTGGATATAGTATGAGGGTAGTATAAATTAGTTTGATCATATGACTTTGAATTTTTTATGTAGTGGTGGAAAAATAAAAAGGTTTTAGTCAACATATAGATAAATGTCTTAGAAATGGATAATAATAGTCATGTGTTTGGGCACAAGTCAAATGGATTAGGATGTATCAAGAATTAACATTTTCAAATACCTATGATAATATTTAGGCATTTACATTTTCCATCCCTTTATTATAGTAATGAAATTTCTAATGTAAAGGATACATAATTAAACCTAACTGTGTAAAACACAATTTTTATTTGTGAAGAAACTCCAATTATGCAGGGCACTCCAAATTTAGTAAATATTAAAACAACACATGAAGTATTTATTTGTCCATATTTTAGAATTTGAAAACACTAAAACTCTGAATTTGAAATACTAAAAATAAAGCAAGGAAAGAGTAAACTTTTATTATTATTAAACCATGTTTCTATGTTACCCATAAAATATGGATAAATATGCTCCACTGTCAAAGCTCTTGGATAATTTAACCATTGCAAAACTTATAATTATTAAGTCTCAATTTTTAATAACTGAGTAATCCCTCTAGTTGGAAATATACATATTCAAAATCTCATGAATGGGAAAAAGTAGTCAATGTATTAATCCAAATAATGTGAAACCATGATGGGTTTGATAGAAGTGATTCCAAGGCCATTAATTTTCACTATACTCAAATGTACATCATCCAAAAAAAATATATAGAACCACACAATGGATTCATTAGAAGTAATGCCAAGGCCACTACATGTTAATAGACTTAAATTTACATTATTGGTAAGAGAATGAATCATATTATTATATACAAATATAGATTATAATTTCATGATTAAAATATAATGAATAATATTCATACCCCCATCATTACCTTATTGTAAATATATTTTAATTTTAAATCACAACCATTTGTATTTAAAAATATAAATTTTGAACTTTTAAAATGTACATGAATAAGTGTCATGCCTTTTGAAATTTTAAAATGTTCATGAATAAGTATCATTCCCATTAAATCTATGTCAAATGATATAAAATTCCATGCACCTATATTCTTAATTATAATTGTATTTTAAACTTTTAACTTTTGTTCATTTAACTCTTTTGCACATGCCAGTGCATATACATTAATTGTGTACAAATATATATTTAAGTCTTCTAAAAGTTAGTGCATGTGAATGTCACATGTGACCATAATATATATATATATATATATATATATATATATATATATATATATATATAGTGTGTGTGTGTGTGTGTGATAATATATGCCATGTATTTCTAAAAAAATGAATTATTTGAAACTTGAATCTTGGAACCATGTATTCTATCATATAATATGATTTCATTTAATTAATTTGAATCTTTCAAACTTATATTTTTAATCTTTGAAAAATGTACTTAGTCCTAACACTATTTTTTTCTATTCATGGAGTCCTATATCTATAATACCAACCCATTGTGGTGCCCCATTTTTATATGAGGGATGTATCTTGTAAGTCTCTCACCTAGAGTTAATTGTATCATGTGATAAAGATATATTCACATATCATTATGTCATCATGTCGAAGGTATGTCATCAGAATAATATAACTGTCATTGAGGCATGTATGTAGCATATTTAATGCTAATATTTCAATTGTCATATCTATATAGATATAAAAATGAGGCATGTAATAAAATTAACCAAATTTAAATAAGATTATGTAATAATTTTGCATGATATATATCATGACACCACTAATAAATATCAATAATCATAACAAACACACCACACCATGTTACATAATATCAAACATAAGGTCAAGGGACATGTTAAAATGTCACACATACAAGTAAACATCACACATATAACGACAAGTTCCAATAGAAATGAAATTATTCAAATGTAGCACAAGCAAATATTGAACACATGAGGCTAAGGGATACAAGCAATGAACATGTTCAAATGTGACACAATAAAATATTACACACATAGGGATAGGGCCATAAGAAATTGGACATGTTCAAATGTTTCAAAATAAAATATCACACACATTGGACCAAGGTCCATAATAATTAATAAAGTTATTTCTAGTCTACAATGTAATAAATTAATAACATTAAAGGAGAAAATAATGAGCAAAAATAGTCTACACCCATATGTATTAATTTCACATCATAGAAAAGTAGCATAATGATGTAACATAATGTACGATATGATTAATTTTCAATATATTTATTATATATGTAGCTCAACATCATATAAAGATCATAGTTATATATAATCTATTGATAATGTAACCTATAGAATATGATGCCCCCAACATAGGCATGGCCACTAGGAAAAAGGGTATCCAACATCTAAGAATCCATGAGAAATATTTATGTCCTACATCACACTAATATACATCATTAAATGAAAATGTGTATGACAAATAATATGTTATATACCAAACATGTGATAAATAACATATGTAAATAAAAAAACTAGAAACTCATGCCATGCTTAGGTCTTGACTTTTTATTTTTTTAGAATATTTTGAATGTTTTTTCATTTTTTGACATATATGATTTTTTATTTATTTTTCACATATTTGAATTTTGATATATATTCAAGATCTAATATCAAGAATTTTTAATGGGATGGATTTTAATAAGATAGAATATGTGTAAAGGTCAATTGTGCACTATATGTGATAACATGGCAATGTGGATAAAGTGAAAGAAATAAGTATTCCCCCATTGTATATATGAATCATAAAAATGCATCTCAATGTCATATTTGGAGATAATAATCAGCATGCCCTAGTGGGAAATAATTTGTGTGCTCGTGTAGTACACATATGTAAGATTATGTAATCATGTATGCCCAAATGGAAGCTAAAGTATGTGTAGATAGTTAATATGCAAGAATGAGAAAGTAGAATGCCATAAAATATTTTCACAATAATCACTATAGAATGAGTTTATTATATTTCTATATTAGGATAATCAAAAGTAAATATCCAATTAAAACAAAGTAAAGGGGAAGAATAAAGTTATATGTAAGTACATGTGAACACATGTGTGACAAGATAGGAAAATAAAGTAGATGAGAAAATAAATCAAGCATAAAAAATCTATGTACAATATATTTTTGTTCATACTAACAAATTATTCCATAAAAAAAATGTTCCATGTAAGTCCTATATCAAATAAGGGAATGACCACTTTTAATGATCAATTAGAGGTATATTTCCACTCATTTCCATCATATTATGAATCCTTCACTATATACATTTTTGAAAAATCATTGATTTGATTGATTTCATCTTTGACACTATTATGTACCAATCCTCAATATTATCATAATCATCTTCTTGGTCCTAAAATTATGATATTCCACTCTTATCATCTTTTGCATCTATATACATAAAACCAGCTACACCATATGTTGGTATTATATTATTGGATTTTCATTTATTTTGAGTATGTTCATCATTATCAAGATCTTGCATCTCATTTGTAACTAAATAATAATTAGGTATCACTACTTGAATTCTAGGAAGATAAATGGTTTATCCTTTGAATTCTTGACTTGAATATGCAATCATAAAATCTTTAGTGTTGGCCTTATCATGTTTATCGATGCATGAATTAGATATTGTGTTTTAACCTATAGAAAACACATTTTTACCATTCATATTGTTTATGAACTTTTGACGACTCTATGGGTACCACAGATGTCCTCAATGTTCAAGAACACTTCTCATTTTAGAATTTTAGGAATTTAAGTCATGAATAATAGGTTATGTCAACTTTATGTTACCTATGGGGAAAGAGCAATGAAACAATGTTTAACTATCCAAAAAAATTTATAACAATTTATGATTGGGAGACATCATGGTCCAATCTATAAATCACAAGTATCTTAGATGATGCTTAGTGAATTATGATCTAAACTTAAGTCACAAATTAATCTAGATGGATATTTACAATGAAGTTTAAACTATAGTGATCTGATGTAAAAATAGGAGAAAAGAGAAGGGTAAGGTAGAAATAAAATGAGTGATTACCTATCTTAGTATCAAATATTATGACAAAGCATTAATAATAACTGAGTATGCATTCAAACCAATATATATTGCAAAATAGCCTAAGCTTAGATTTCATTATATACCAGGCAAACTTTGAAGGATAATTTAAAAAAACACAAGTAAGAAACAAGTTGACTTTTAAAGATTTACTACTATAATGAAATAACATTTTCACATCTAAATACAAAGAAAAATGAAGTGAATCAAATATAATATCCTTCAACTAATTTATCATATGCACAAATTAAAAACCCTATGATTAGAAAATGCAACCCAAAAATCAAAGAAACTATTAAAATTTAAGACATAAAACTACCAATTGAGAGAAAAGCTATGTTAGCAATTGACATATCAAATATGGAAAATCTTTGTAGAACTCCTTGATTATATTAATTTTTCCAAGTTTATAAATTTTTCTAAAAATTATTTGTCTTTACAAGATGGTGATACATGTCTTTTATAGAAAGATAAGGTAGTACACTAATTAGTTATAACATACAAGTGTACAAAAGACAAGGATAATTGTCCTTCCCTAGAAAGATCTATAATACACTTGTCTTTCAAAAGTAGACTGACCTAAGGGCAATATGATAACAAACTAACATATGCCTTGCAAAAGAATATTCCTATTTTAAATATTACAATATTTTTACAAAAGGAATATTACCTACTGGGTGGACCCATTGCTTTGGGACTCCCCTATTGATCTTGCAGTAGTTCCATAGCCTTTTGATGTTGATCCTTGATTAACTCCAAGTACACAATAGGATTCAAGAAGTAAACATCCGCATGATCAGCTAAGTCGTTAAAGTATCTATCATCTTTGGTCATAGCTTCTTTGATGCTCTTAGCCTCTATAATCTTTTATTAAATTGTGAGGATCATGTCAAAGATTCTACTATTATCCCTATCAGACTAGACTTGGCTCCTCTTAATTAAATTCATTATGAGAGTGACCTTGTGTTTATATTTAGCTTCATCAATTATTCCAAGGGTTGAGGTCTTGGTAAGGTTGGCCAACATAGTGCCAAGTAGTTGCTTGATTTGGGAAATCATCTCTTCATCATCCCTAAGGAGTATATCCAAGCCTTTTGACCAAGTACTTAGACTCTATATTTTGTCTCTCACTATTTATGATGCAACATTAAAGAGGCCTAAGATAATTGGTTTGAATTTGGAAAGCTTGTTCCTAATCCATATGCTGATGAGATCTATCAACTTGGTCTCTACCATTTGCAATTATGTTATCATTCCTTTGGCCATTTCACTTTGTTGGATCAATTCATCTTGCCTCATCTTCCTAGATTGCATGGAATTTAACATATCAAATAAGTCTTCAAATAAGTCTAAAATAACATCAAGCAAAAATATAATAACCTATCTCTAGGTTCTCATTTTCTTTTTCCAAAATCTATATCCTCTTCTTCATTCCTCAAAACCCAACCTTAGCCAAATCTAACTGAGCATCAATTAAGATCTAAACATCCTCCTCATAGATGTGACGTTGTCCTATATTTTACCCTTCAATTAGGGTCAGACCTAAAAATGGTTCAACCATTTGGAAGGTGAACTCCTTAGTTCCTATTATTACTTTCCTCATGGTGATCTTTTCTAGTCCATTTGTCTCTAGATTTAATTAGATAATGGTGACTAGCTTTGTGTATGTTGGAGGATCTAAAACCTTGACTCCTATGTTGATATATGTTCCCATACCATATAATTTCTTACTCTCTATTCCTACAATGGCCACTATCCTCCTTTATTCTTCTTCTCTCATCAAAGCCTTGATCTATATCTTGATGTCATCATGCACCTCTATGTCACCATCCTTTTTCAATGCCCATGAGTGGGAGAGAGGGGATCTTCTACAATTTTCCATAGATGAACTAATCAAGGATGATTGGTCCATAGATGGGGAATTCCTCATTGAATAGATTTATCTCACTGATGGGTTAAGTGAGGGTCAATCTTGTCTTCTTCCTTGGTATAATAAGGACCAATGCCTACTCTACCTTCCTCTTCTCCTAGGGTGCTACAAGGACTATGTCAATATCAACCCCTTTTCCTTCCTCCTCCTTAAGCTACCCTAATTAGACCTATGTCTCTTCAATCTTCTCCTCCTCCTTATCAATTATATATGTCTCAATAATATCTCTAAGGTAACCTTCAACTATTTCTCATAGATCTAGGGAAATCATGTCCAAATACTTAACTAGAAATGGATTTTTTTGGGGTAGTGTTGAGTATGAGTATCCCTCTCTAGGTCTCTATTCCATCTTCTCCTTGCCATGTCCTTACATAATTTATCTCTAGGATGGTGGTTGCACCATTTGTGCTTGCTCCTAGGGTGGTATAGAAGATGAGGGTAGAAAATGATATTAGAGAGGATGTATCTACCACACCTCTCTAATTGGTTTATCATCACTTGCTAGCCTATGATCTAGCTTAATGTTGTACCCATTGAGCCTAGCCAACACTTCTTCATAGTTCTTTGCCTTGATGTAAATGGTTTGATAGACACCTAGATGATTCACATATACTCTTTTATGGAGATACTTCACCTTTAAATGATCACCCACTCTATTCTTGGGATCCCACATTTTTAGCTCATCCAATTAGAATCCAAATGAGTCCCTATGCTTAGACATGGTATCAATTTACTTCCAATATTGTAACATGGTCCTTCCAATGATTAGAGGAAGGTGGTGGAGAAGACATTTCCTCTTTTCCTTATAGACCCAACTAACAAAATTGATGAGTTAAGAGGAAATTTCTTTCTTTTCTAACTTACTAGGATCATACACAGGCAATCTTTAGGGTTAGGACATGATTCCCTTAGTTTGTATTACTGTGTAAAATAGATAAAACTAGATATCCCCCATCATCTCTACATATTTCTTAATCAATGGGTACACCCCAATCATTGGATAACCTGTGATGGCCTCCACTAGAGTAGGATATTCATAGTCATAGAGGAAATACATGTGGTTCCTATATTTGAAGATGTGCAATTTTGAATAGTGGTTTTACCCTTAGGAGACTAATTTCTAATTCTTAGGAAGCTGATAGAGGCAAGTAGGGAATCTAGAAATTATGACATCATATAAAGTTGTTTGGATATCTTCCTTTTGATAGTGGTGAATTTATTGGCTAAGAAGACACTAATAATGTATCTAATTAGAGGGGTGAGCTTCTCTTCCACCATAAAATATACATAAAAGACCTAGGTCTTATTTAAATATGTGGTTGAGGGGGATATTGATGCTTTTTTTAATAGGTTCATTATTACCCTAATCCTTTCCCTAAATTAGATTATTGGATCTTACCCTCAAAGTCCCTAAAGACATCATTCCCTTGGTACAACCATGGTTTGAGGATAGTATCTAGGTCAAGCTTGCTGGTCCACTGCCTAAATTTAGACAAGTCTACATGGGGTATTGGGAGCTTATAGTATTTTTCTAAGGACAAAGGGGAAATGTAGGCTACCTTCTTATAATTTCCTTAATGGATGATCCAATTATTGTCTACCCTATAGTCTATGAAAATTAGAGCAAGTACATCAATGCAATGAAGTACCTATGGATTCATAGTAGCATAATGAAGGCCAGTCATTTGAATAGTGACTAGGTCATAATACTTCCTACTAACCATGGAAATTATTTGTTCCTCCTTGGTGATGGGTTTTATCTCTTTTATGGTGAATAAGAGTTCATACCAATTATTATTTCCATCGTTTAGGGCCACAATGTCTAATTTAGTGTCCTTGAAGATTTTCCCTTCATTATCTATGGATAGATAGAGCTTTGTCTCCTCTAACTATTGCCTATAAGCTACCATGGATTTTTCATGCAAATTATTCATTATCAGATAGTAATTGATCTCTACAAAAACTCTTTTGTGCTTAAAAAATAAATTAAGCTTCTCTTGGATTGAATTCTAACTAAATGAATCCAATTAGGGTCTCTTTTATGTAAGGTTTAGGGTTTTTGAGATTTAATGGTAGGATATATCTAGAATTTAGCTTATACATGCCTGGTATTTGATTTTTACCTTTTCCTTTATACTTTTTCATTTTTGATCACACAATATCTCATATTTTGTCCTTTTTTCTTGTGTGGTGATTATGTGGCATCTATCTAGACCTTTTGTGGCATTTTTTTTGTAAATGCATTTTGAGCACTAGTTGTTGGAATTTAAAAATGCCCCCATTTTATTTTGCACCATTGGATGAAGATCCTATGGGTGATTGTGAACCATTGATATTTATTTAGGCCCAGGTCTTATGATTGTCTCCTTTTAGTATCAAGACTCGTAGTTATACCACTTAGTATCTTTGTGTGCCTTTGAAAAGTATTTAGTTCTTTCACACCATTGAATTTAAAAGTGCAATAAAGCATGAACCATTGGATCATCTATTTATTATACTTCAATTGTGTTTTCACCATGCATCGAGCCCACAGGATCTCAAAACTCCATTAAAAATTCTATGGGGTCTTCATATTGTTAGATCATCCTCCCATGATGAAGCACGGGCCATTAATCTACAAATATGCCCAAGATTTAAGCTAGCACATTATTAAGGTAAGAAATTAGGCTTAAAATTATTATGCTAAGGTTTATTTCATGTTTATTAAACATGAAATAAACTTTAGACCAAAGTATTTATGCCTAATTTTCTAGAAACATACCAAAAAACCCATGGCTAAACATCTTAGGCTAAAGTTTATGCTGTGTTAAATAAACACAATATATACTTTGGGCTAAAATATTTATTTCAAGTCTATAAAACATTCTCAAAGGTGTAAAAATGATCAAATGTCAAATACAGTCGTATTGCATTAATAAAGACACTAAAACCTTTGCTTATAAGCATTTGGTCTCAGTTCTACATCGCAAAGACTTTTTTAAAATGAGACTTAGTATAAGTCTATAGTTTAATGTTCATGGTATTTAAACGAAATGTAATATGGACCTGAAGGTATAGACTTAGACTAAATTTATTTTACAATAATTAAGGCCATAATATCTTTTCAATATTTGTAGATTGGATATTTCTAGTGTTTAAGCATCCTCCAAGGGATTCCATTAGTCTGCATGGCAATCTATGAGCTTCCTAGCAACATTTTGGAGTTTATGCTAGTCATGAGAAAAATAATTCATTATATTAAATTTCATGATCTTTTAAACATCAAAATGTCCTTAAAAATTTTGAATGATAGTTGTGCAAGTGTAAATTTTAAGCTAGTAAAGCTTTTAATTTAATGGTCTTAAAGTTGATGGTTACACATGTGTCAAATACATCCTCATAAATGTCAAATGATGATTGCAAAAATGTCAATTTTAAACTCATAAAATACCTGTGACCCAATATAAGAGTGTTACTTGGAACCTTTGTTAGCCTTCTCAGGATCTCAAATTTAATGAACTCCATTAGATCAAGGTCTTATAAGTAATCAAGAGCTATACAATCGTGATCTGAGAGCTTGCTCATGATTGGTTATTTTTTTTAGGAAGGACACTTTTGCTTTTAATCCTTGAATTTAAGGATGTCATGTGTTGATCCTATAGGCCTTCTGTAATCCTTTGACCATTCAATTATACCTCACTCCATTTGATCAAGTCTTTGTGATGAAGTGAGAACTATTGGATGTAGGCTAAGGAGGCAACTTTGTTAGGGCATTCATGCCATTATATCATTTTCATATGATAAAGCACAAATCATTAGATCTTTTAAGATGCATACTATTTAAGTTAGAGTATTAGTCTTTCTCACTCCATTGGATCAAATTCCATGATAAAGTAAGGGTCATGAGATTTGTGAGAATCAAGAAAGTTAAATTAGGATCTGTAGTGAATAAAAGACTTAGGATAAAATGTTAGTTCTAAGGTCTCATTCGTATTAATAAACACAATAGGGCCTTAGGATTAAAACATTAGGCTAAACTTATGAATCAAAGGGGCCAAGTTAGGAAATATAAAAAAGGGACCCTGCAAAATGAATATTAGACCTAGTGAGTAATATAAATAACATTAAGGGGGAAATAATTTGGGGGACCCAAGCATATTTTAAGCTAAGCTTTAGTAGTGTTACAAAACATGATTAAGCTTTGAACATGAAGTTATGCTTAAGTCCAGAATGGATTTTTAAAAGGTTCCCACCAATATAGTTCCTTCCAATATTCAAATTTGAACTAAGGGTTTACCAAGGTTTTGGTACATGAATTTCTCAATAACACCATGGAACCTATAACTAAAATCCATGAAGATCATTTATTAGAAATGCTAGATAATATTAAAGTAAAACATAATAAGTAAGCTTGCCTTTGATGAAGTGGATGATATTCAAATTATATAAATGATCCTAACATGCCATATTTTCATGTTTAATCTTTAAGGTTTCTCAAGGGTCCCAATTTTTAAAAATGGGGGTTATGTTGGCCTCAATAAATGGTGACTCATGGGGGAAACATAGCGATATGTTAGAACCTAGAGAATTTGATTTAGATAAATAATTTGGTCATCCACTCCACTTGATCAATATCATTATCCAGATTATATTATGGTTGAAACAAACCTTTCACTTGTAGAATTAGTGTCAAACATCAAGAGATAACCACACTATATGTGTGATTTAATTCCACTTATTGCTTGCCATGGGGTTCAAGAAACAACTTCCAAGTTTTATGTCCTTAATAATTAACACTAACTTAGAGCATGTTTAGATATCTATTAATAACTATGGTTTTTACTCAAGGAAGGCTTGGGCATTACTCTACTACTAGCCAGGCATCCATAGCCCTGATAGAGATGCCTTTGATTCCACTCAAGGCTTTGTTCCACTGCTAGCCAGGCATCCATAGTCCTAGTGGAGATGACCATAATTACCTATTCTTAAAAATCTTTTGATTGTGCATTAAATCCTTATTTTTTGTATTTTCTTTAGACCTTTATACTTTTGGAAAGGTTGGGAACTAGGGTAGCCAAATTTTAGGATTTGGTCAAGTGTTTTATTTTTAGATAATCACATATGGCTACAACCCTTATCCCAGGTAAGGATGTTGATTAAGTGCTAGTGTGGCTATACCATGATAGTTTGAGCTCTCATCCTACAAGTGCAAATCTTATTAAAACAAATTTGAGGTCTAGAAAATGTCTAAAATTATTATGAAATAGTTGGCTTCTTTTTGTCTTTAATAGTTTATTCACATTAAAAAATTAGGCTTACATTCTAAAACCAAGGTCAGCATATGTATGAGGTACACCCTTACCTTTTTAAATTTTGGGAATTTTCAAGAAAATTTCCTTTATTTGATCTCAAGATTGTCCAAGAGGACTTATCATAAAACAAGGAACCAAGCAAAAAGAAACAAACATGAAATAGAAAGCAATGAGAATAAGAAAGTGAAAATAAATAAATATACACAAGCTTATATACAAAAAATGGATAAAAATGAAATAAATTGAAAGAAAATAACCAGCCTACTTATACTAAATCTAACCATATTAAATGTTAATCCATAAAGACCTCAAGAGGAACAATAAAGTAGTGCTTGAGGTACTATGCATTGGTGGGCAATGTGAACTCTTCTTCTTGTAGATGTTTGAGCTTGAAGGTGTTGTTCCCCAACATTTATACAATTTGATAGGGGCCAATCCACAAAGGTGTGAATTTTTCATGTTTACCCTTAGGCTCAAATACTTTTTCCCAAAGGAGAACTAGGTCCCCTTATCTGAACACCTTAAAATTTGATCTTTTATCAAATCATCTTTTCACTGTGGTTTGATGCCTACTAAAATCAGCAAAGGCTTTCTCCTTTGTGCCTTCCATATAAATTATGTCTAGCAATCTTGAGTTTGCTAATTCTTGACCCTCTTCCATATATTCCTATATGAATCTATATGTGTTCAACTTAAGAGTGATAGGAAAGATTGGTTCCTGGCCATACACCAATATAAAAGGTGATGCCTTTAATGCTTGTTTAATCCTAATATTATTTGCCCATAATGCATACTTGAGAAACTTGTGCCAAGTCCTAGGTTTGTCTTCAATGGATTTCATGATTGCTTTCATCAAATTTTTATTAGTATACTCAAAAACTTCATTCCCTTGGGAATAGTGGTTGGATGAATTTTTTTGGAAAACACCATTATCATAGGCCCATTAAATAATCTCTATGGAAGAAAATGTAGACCCATTATCACACACTAGAGATACTAGAGTTCCAAATCTATTGGAAATTTTTTCTTCTGGGAAATTGATCACGTCTTTCATCTTGCATTATTTAGTGGTTACAACTTCAGCCCACCTTATACAATAATATGCGGTATTCAAGATGAATTTTGACCTTTAGATGAGTTTGGATCGATCACTCCTATAATGTCCAACCCCCATTGTACAAATGGTTTATCAACCATGATTGGTTGTAGAGGCATTGCTACCATAGGCTCCTTGGTTTAAAATTTGGAAAGAGTGGCATTCTCTCACATGCTTATGAGCATATTTTAAGATAGTTGGATAATAATAGTCAACTATAAGAATATTATGTGTATTAGTATTCCCTAATGGGTGTCTATTTGAAAAATTCTCATGGAAGGTACTCATGATTTGAGTAGCTTCTTTTCTTAAGACACGCCTAAGGTAGACTCCCTCAAAGTTTTTCCTATGTAAGACCTGATTATTGATTATATAATGATCATATTTGAGCCTAAAATCCCTCTATTTCTCCATTTTCTATCTTATAAGATAGGTAACATTAATTAGAAAATGAATAATAGAATCATATCATTTACTAGATTGAAAGTTCTACTAATCAACTTGCATAATTCCTAGCCTAGGGATAGTATTAACAATCATTTGGATTAGACTTTGGCATCTTACCATTTTTTTATTTTCATTTCTATGTCATACTCCTACAAAATTGACATCCACTTACCTCTACATTCTTCAATATCATTCTAACTTAACAGAATCTTCATGGAATGGTCATGTTGAATAGTATGCACCTTATTTCTAATGATATAATACCTAAATTTCTTCACTACCATTATTAATGCATATTCCTAATTATCAATTAATGAATATTTTAACTCAACATTCTTAAATTTAGTGATTATAAAAGCTATTGGGTGATCACACACATAAATTTTTTAATTCAATACAATAACCATGGTATGATTAGAGGCAAATGAATAGAGGTATAATTCCTTTGAAAAGTTAAGACATATTAGGATTAGAGCCTAGATAATGTCCTCCTTAATGTCATTGAATGCCTTTCTAGATTCTTCATTCCATGATATCTTAGCATCCTTCTTCAACATGTCATTTAATGGCTTGACAATCTTTACAAATTTGGAAATGAATTTCCTTATAAAGTTTATCCTACCAAAGAATGATTTTAGCTCTTTTATACTATTTTGGGGCTCTATTTTGGATACAGCCTCTACCCTTTCAAGATTTATAGAGATCCCATCCTTCATTATAACATGTCCCAATAGTTTTCCTTCACTAACAAAGAAAATAATTTTCTTGGAATTTAAAGAAATCACATACCTTCTGCATCTTTCAAATACTTGTTAAAAATGCATGAATTAATCTTCCCTATTTTTAGAAAAAAATATTAGATCATCCATATAAATAATGATGCATTTACCTATCTGGACTTAGAAGGCATACTCCATGGCCCTTTAAAATGTAGCTCCTATGTTTATTAGCCCAAAGGATATTCTCTTATAAGCAAAGGTCCCCCACTTTGTTGTGAAATTTATCTTCATCCTTTCTTCTTTGTCAACCAACACCTAGTTATAACCTAAAAATACATCAAAAAAGGCATCATGAATGAACCTAAAATAACTTGTATAACTTAGTCAAGAGAAGGGAGAGGGTGATTATCCAAATGATTTGTTTAATTTCTTAAAATAAATACAGATTCTAATCTCACCATTATTCTTCTTAGTTGGCACTAAACTAGACACCCAGGTAGAATTTTTGATTGGAAAGACTATCCTAGCATCTAGTAGTCTCTTAACGTCTTTAAAAATCATTGGCTTTAAGATAGGGTTTACAATACTATATTTTTTATTGAATGGTTTCTATTTTTCTTTAAGAGTGATGGTGTGAGTGATGGCCCTTGGATCAAAGATCTTTAAGTCATCATAAGACCATGATATGACATCCCTGTATTTGATAAGGAGTTTTTTGGATTTTTTGTTCTTAATGTTTGTGTAAGCTTTTCTAACATTTACTAGATGGGGTTGATCTTGGATAATAAGGTAAATAAAATTATAGTCTTTCCCACTTACTTTGTGAATCTTAGAAATCTCAACTAGTTTATCTTGATCAAACAGTCTCTCTAAAGAAATAATCCCCTTAGGGATCTTGTTTTCATTAAACTAAATGATTTTACCATCAAATTTTTCTTCCTTAGATACGTTTTCATCAGTCTCATCAATAATATGAGCATAAAATTCTCTATAATTAATCAGGAAATCCAATATTTTCTAATCATCACTAAAAACTTGAAAATGGTTAACATTATCAGGCACTAAAGGATAAGGGATCAGCTCAATGTTGAAATTGGGAGAATCTTCGTTAAGCATGAGGTTGGATGGAGGTAATGTTAAAATAATAAAAGGACTCAATCAAATCCCAAACCCTAAACTTATATATTTTAAGGTATGAGAGATTACATTGGTATTTATTTCTTACTTGGTTGACCACTAGTTTTAAATCCCCATAAAATAGTAGTTCTTTGACCTTATCTTTATAGGAAATTATAATTCTAGGATAATGGCTTCATATTCAAAAAGATTGTTAGTGAAAGGTAATTGGATTCTATAAGAAGCATGGTATTATTTACCAATAGGGTTATTAAGGACAATTCTTACTCTAGATCCAACCTTACACCTTGAACCATCAAAATGCAATTTTCATAGACCAAGAACAACATGAGAATTCTTGGGATCACATACCTTATTATTCTCCAAGGTGAAAAACCCTAAGTTTGAGTCAATTATGTTGACCCTCTCATTCATATTAATGTACTCTATTATCATGTGTTTCATCCTTGGTTCTCTCTCAACCTTGATTTGATTATGAACTCCCTTCCAAGGTAGCCACAAATGTGAGCAATATATAGATATGTAACTATTTAGGGCCTTGGTCCACTCCATGCTTGACAAGATTATATAAAAATTAGGTATATCAAAAACTTGAATATCAATGAAGTATTACACTCTAGGTTCAAAATCTAACTGCATATGAACATTTAATAACTCTCCAACCACTTTAACCCTAGACTTATCTAATTAGGTGACAACCCTATCAAACTTTATAGGTATTAAACCAAGATATTTGCATATACCTATAGGCATAATATTGGTATATGAACTAGAATATAACAAAAAATTATGCAAGTTCTTACAAAACATCGTAATAGTGAGCAAGAAAGTAGGAGATTCTATCTTAGCCTTGTGTACAGTCAGATTAGCATGGTCAACCTTGGGTGGATCTTTATATTTCTTATACAAAGATTCCAAAAAGAGGTCCCTTTTCTTTGTAATCTATGTAATTTCATGCAAAGTTATGTTAGCCTTTATTTTCTTCATATCCTTAATAATGTTATATCTAGTTTTATTAGAAGAACTAGGAATATCAATGTTGGGCTTAGAGGTACTCCCTTTAGGTGGATCTAGATTGTTGCTTGAAGAGGTGTTTAGAGGAGTTCCAAAGTTTTTTAGAGGTTTTAAGGTATTCAAGGGTTGCCTCTACTATGTATTCCTCAAGGGATAACTCTTATTCAAGAATTTTTGAAAGGCATAGATCTCTTTAGGGATATCATTGGGTTCATTATCCTCTTGAAAGGGGAAATACAATGTCTCTACCATGAAAGATTGATTACATGACTTGGATCTAAAAGTACTTGCACTATTATCCTTGTTAAGGACTACTTTAAATGTATCTAATTATTCTTAGAAATCCTCAAAAGCTTTGAAAAACTCAATGCAATCAATTTCACCATGTTTTGTTATACAATGCACTCTACAATAATTAGGAAATGCTATATTAGTAAGGTTAATGTCCATATTATTATTGCAATAATATGGTTCATTAGCCTTGTTATTGTAGAAATTATCATTCTAGAATCTATTGTTTGGTCTATTTAACCTTTAAAATGAGAAATTCCTACCATAGATTTTAGCAGCATTTCCAACTTGTTTTTGTAGTTAAAGAAAATTAGTGCTCAACTTTTGGACCATTTTTAGGATAGACTCATTCTCATTTTTAGGAGTTTTAGAATTATGTACCTAGTTATTTTTAGCACCACTAATTAGTTCTAAATCTCTTTGATAATTTTTATTGAAGCCATTAGTAGGATGACTCAAGAATCCTAAATTTTAGTTTTGAACAACATGACTCAAGGGCAATTGATTGAGGTTTGGGAGTTGATTTAAGGCTAGGATATTTTGGTTGTTAGTAAATATGTTTAGAATGGGAATATTTGGGTTAATTTTTGGAATATAATAGGCCATTTGTCCCTAGGGATCATCTGATCATTGATGGTCACTCCTCAGAATAAGCCTTAGCTAATAAAGTTATAGTTGGCATGGATATCTTAAAAATTATAGAGGTCATAGGATCTACTGCATCCTTTTATATTTCTAGAGCTAAAACATCATCATGATTATAGGGTTCTATGGTCCTACTATAACTTTTTTAAAATATAACATTGAAGGGTCTATTAGGCTCACTTGCATCTCTTATAATAGTAGTGAACTGATGGTAAATAACACAAGGACTGACAATCTTATCAAATTGATCTAACAAAATATCAATGAAACCATCCCAACTAGTGATTTAATTATTAGGCAAGTTCAAGAACCATTGATAAGCAAAATACTTAAAGGTAAAGGGGAATAACCTATAAGCCACATCTTCATTCACAATAGTTAGTAACCTTAAGGTAGCTTTAAGAATTTTATGTGATCTTTAGAAGTTACTATACTGATTAGACTAAATGTAGGAAAATACTTCTTAGGGTTATGTGGGAGATCATGTACCACACCTAGCACATTAATTAAAGACTCTCCCAACCAAAAAATACCTAGATGAAGTTTGAAAGCAAAGGTACCTTGAAGAGGTGAAGTTGGTAAAGATTTGGATCTCTTGCATCTACCTTTGTCATGCCTAGCCTTTTTGTGAACCTCAAGTTTAAGCAAGTGTTCCCTTGTCTTTGAGTGTGATCTGGTTTGAATATTTGGGAATTATATCTTAAAATTTTAATATCTTATTTGAAATACAATGTATCAAGCTAATCTACTTAAGGAACAAGGATTAAACTTTTGCATTAAGCTCATATTGTAAATATTGCATGAAGAATAGTAAAGGACATTGATCTTTACCTATAATAACTCAAAGATATATCTAATTATGTGAATATGATCTATATTTATAATTCTAAGCATAAATAAACTCAAATATATGAAAGATATACCAACCTTTAATCAAAACAAGCTGTCTTAACCTCAAATACTATGGATTTTTAAAATTCAAGTTAAATTTACCAAAAAAAAGCATTAATATCTTGAATAACCTAATTTCTGTCTAACTACTCACAAAGATACATTAAAAATTTAAAATATCAATTATATTTACACTTATAATCAAATAATTACTCAAAAGTGCAAAGATACCATCAATCTTAGATCAAAACATGTTAAGACTAACAAGGATTCAAGGAATTCACAAAGATGGCCTTCCTTCTAGCACTAAGAGGGACATGTTGATGCCTCTATGTTTACCAAATATGTCCTTAGTTTTTAATAAAACTTCTTATTTTAGAATTCTATAAATTTAGGGCATAAGTAGTATGTTGTGGCAACTTGATTTTACCTACAATGAAATAACAATGAAGCAATGTTTAGCTATCCACACAAAGTTATAACAATTGATGGTTGGTATCCATCATGTTTCAATCTATAAATTTCAAGTATATTTGATTATGATTAGTGAATTATGATCTAAACTTAAGCTAAAAATTAATCTAGATGGATATTTATAATGAAGTTATAACTACAATGATCTTGTGTAAAAAAAGGAGCAAAGAGAAGGGTAAGGCAGAAATAAAATGAGTGATTACCTATCTTAGTCTCAAATATTATGAAAAATCATCAATTTAACTGAGTATGCATTGAAAAAAATATATAATGAAAAATATCATAAGCTCATATTTCACTATATACTAGGCAAACATTGAAGGATAATGTAAAGAATCACAAGTAAGAACCATGTTTAATTTTAAAAATTTACTACTATAATCAAATAGTATTTTCACATTTGAATACAAATCAAAATGACGTGAATCAAATCCAATATCCTTAAACTAATATATCACATGCATAAACTATAAACCCTATGATTAGAAAATGCAACCCAAAATTCAAAGAAATTATTCAAATTTAAGACATAAAACTAGAAATTGAGATAAAAGCTATGTTAAAAATTAACATATCAAATATGTAAAATCTTTGAAAAACTCCTTGATTATATTAATTTCTATAAGTATAAAAATATATATCAAAATTCTCTCTCTTTAAAATATGGTGATATATGCCTTTTATAGAAAGATAAGGTAGTATACCGATCAGTTACAACATATAGGTGTACAAAAAATAAGGACAACTATCCTTCTCTAAAAATCTCTAGAATACACTTGTCTTTTATTATTATACTAACCTATGGGAAATATGATAATAGACTATAATATTCCTTAAAAAATAATATTCCTATTTTAAATATTATAATGTTTTTACAAAAGGAATATTAACTACTAGGTGGGCCCATTGCTTTGTGACTCCCGTGTTGATCTTGCAGTAGTTCCATAGCCTTTTGATGTTGATCCTTGATCAAATACAAGTACAAAATAGGCTTTAAGAAGAAAAAATACTTATGATCAACTAATTTTTGTAAGTCTCTATCATCTATGGCCATAGCTTCCTTAATGCTCCTAACCTCTATAATCTTTTCATTAGCTATGAGGATCATGTCAAAGATTCTACTATTGTCCCTATTGGACTAGCCTTGGCTCTTGATCTTAAATAAATGTATTTACCAAAGTCACCCTATATTTATATTCATCTTCATTAATGATTCCAAGGGCTAAGGTCTTGGTAGGGTTGGCTAATATAGTGTCAATTAGTTACTTAATTTGGGAAATCAACTCTTCATCATCCTTAAGGATTCTATCCAAGCCTACTAACTAAGTATTTAGACTCTATATTTTGTCCACCACTATCCCCAATGCAACATCAAAGTGGAATAATCTAATAGCTTTGAATTTTGGAAGCTTTCTCCCATCCATATGTTGATGAAATCCCTCAACTTGGTCTTTTCCCCTTGCCATTCTGCTATCATTCCATTAGCTACTTCACTTTCTTAAATCAATGCATCTTGCCTCATATTCATGGACTATAATGAATTGAACATATAAAAGAAAGAGGCTTATAATAGGTCCAAAATAACATTATGAATAGATAGAATAGAATTTATGTCTAGGTTTTCTTTTTCTTTTTCCAAAATCTGGATTCTCTACTTCATTCCTTAGATCCCAGCCTTGGCTTGAGCTGACTAAGCATCAATTCAGATCTCAATATCCTCCTCATGGATGGTATCTTCTCCTAGATATTGTCCTTCAACTAGGGTTAAACCTAAAAATGGTTCAAACTTTTAGAAGGTGAACTCCTCAGTTCCTATTATTCCTTTCCTCAAGGTGACCCTTTTTAGTCTAGCTATCTCTGGATTGAATTGGATAGTTGTGACTAGATTTGTATATGTTGGATGGTCTAGAACCTTAAATATTATGTTGTTTTATGATCTTAGAGAATATAATTTATTTATATTTTTCCTTGTAATGGCCAATATCATCCTTTCTTTTTATTCTCTCATCAAAGCCTTGATCCATGGCTTGATGTCATCATGCACCTCTATGTCACTATCCTTTGTCAGTGCCCATCAGTGGGAGAGAGAGTGGATCTTAAACAATTTACCATAGATGAATAGATAAAGTATTATTGGTCCATAGATGAGGAATTCCTCATTTAATAGATTTATCTCACTGGTGGGGTGAGTGAGGGTTAGTTTTGGCTTCTTCCTTGGTCTAACAGGGACCAATGCCAACTCTACCTTCCTCTTTTCATAGGGTGCCATTAGGAATATGTCAAGAGTGACCTCTTTTCCTTTCTCCTCATTAATCTCCCCTACTTATACCTATGTATATTCAATATACTCTTCCTATTTATCAATGACATATGCCTCAACAAGATCTCTAAGGGCACCTTCAACTATTTCACCTAGCTCCAGGACAATCATGTATAAATACTCAACTAGAGATGGAGTCCTTTGGGGTAGTGTTAAGGATGAGGGTACCTCTTTAGGCCTCTCTTATATATTTTCCTTACCATGTCCTTGATCAATTTGTCTCTAGGATGGTGGCTTCTCTATTTGAGGCTTTTCCTGGGGTGGTCTAAAAGATGAGGTTAGCATATGATATTAGAGAGGATGCATTTGCAACACCTCTCTTATTGGTTTATCATCACTTGATAACCTATGATCTAAATTAATGTCATACATTTTGAGCTTGGCCAACACTTATTCATATTTATTTGCCTTGATGTAAATGGTCTTATAGACACCTAGCTAATGTACATATATTGGATTGAGGACCTGCTTCACCTTTAAATAATCATCCACTATATTCTTGGGATCCCACATTTTGAGTTCATCCAATTAGAATAAAAATGAGTCCCTATGCTTAGATATGGTTTCAAATGTACTTCCAATCTTGCAGCATGGTTCTTTCAATGATTAGAGGAAAGGGGTGGAGAAGACCTTTCCTCTTTTCCTTACAAAGTCCATCAACACCATTGATGAGTTGGGAGGCAATTTTTTGCTTTGATAACCTACTAGGAACATACATAGGCAATCTATAGGGTTGGTACATGATTCCCTCAATTTAAATTACTATGTAATCTAGATAAAAATAAATATCCCCCATCATCTCTATATATTTCTTGATCAATGGGTAGACCCTAGGCATAAGACAACTTATGATGGCCTCCACCAGTGTAGGATATACATAGTCATAGATGAATTACATGTGATTCTTATATTTGAAGATGTGCAATTTTGAATAGTGGTGGGATATAGTAGTTTTTCCCTCAAGAGACAAATTTCTAATGCTTGATTTTGATGGAGGAAAATAAGGCATATTTTAAGTATGAAATCATATAAAATTGCTTGGCTATCTTTCTTTTGATAATAGTTAACTACGTAGCTTGGAGGACACTAATCAAGTCTCCAATTAGAGGGGTGAGCTTATCTTCCACCATTAAATACACATAGGGGACCCAGGTCTTGTTTACATATGTGGTTGAGGGGGATCCTAATGCTCTATTTAATAAGGTCATGATTACTCTAAACCCTTCCCTAAATTGGACTATTGTGATCTTACCCTCAAATTCCCTGAAGACATGGTTTCCTTGGTGTAACCATGGTTTGAGGATAGTATCTAGGTCATGCTTGCTGGTCCACTCCCTAATTTTGGATAAGTCTACATAGGGTATTGGGAGCTTATAGGATTTTTTGAAGACCAAAAGGGAAATGTAGGATACCTTATTAAAATATCCTTCATGGATGATCCAATCATTATCTATCCTATAGTCCATGAAAATTGGAGCAAACACATCAATATAATGAAATACCTTTGGTTTTGTAGTACCATAATGAAGGCCAAGTATCTAAACAACAACTAGGTCATAATGTTTCCTACTAGCCATGAAAATTCTATATTCCTCCTTGGTGATGTATTTCATCTCCTCTATGGTGAAGAAGAGTTCAAACCAATTCTTATTTCCATTATTTAGGGCCACAAAATCCAATTCAATGTCCTTAAAGGTTATCCCTTTGTTGTCTATGGATAGATAGAGCTTTGTCTCCTCCTTCAACTATTGCCTATGAGCTGACATGGATTCTACTTGTAAATTGTTCACTATCAGATAACAAATTATCTCTATGAAAGATCTTTTGTTCTAAAAAATACAATTAAGCTTCTTTCAAAATGAATTTTAACCAAATGAATCCAAATAGGGTCTCTTTTATGTAGGGTTTAGGATTTTATAGCTTTAATGGAAGGATGTATCTAGACTTTGGATTATACATGACTAGGATTTGATTTAGACCTTTGAATTTATACTTCAACATTTTTGAGCACATAAGATCTCTATTTTTATCCTTTTATTCTTTTATAGTGCTTATGTGGCATCAATCTAGACCTTTTACAGGATTTTTCATAAATGTTTTTTGAGCTCTAGTTGTTGGCATTTAAAAATGCCCCCCTTTTATTTCACACTATTGGATGAAGATCCTATGGATGACCATGAATTTTTGACTTGATTTGGGATTAGGTATTGTGATTGGATCCTTTTGGTATCAAGCTTATAATTGTGCCACATGGCATATTTGTGTGCCTTTGAAAATTATTTGGTGTTTTTTCATTATTGGATTTTGGTTTGATAAAGCACAAACTATTGGATCATCTATCAATTATGTTTAGATTGTACTTTTTCCATATGTTGAGATCATGGGCTATCAAGACTCCATTAAAAAGTCTATGTGGTCTTCATGTTGTTGTATTATATTCCCATGATGAAGTGTAAGCCATTGAACTACAAAGATGTCCAAGATTTAGGTTAGCACATTATTAAGGTAGGGACTTATGATTAAACTTCTTAAGCTAAGGTTTATTTCATGTTTATTAAAAATGAAATAAACTTTAGGCTAAAGTGTTTATGCCTAAGTTTTTCAATTCATACAAAATATACCATGGCTAAATATCTTATGCCAAAGTTTATGCTATGTTAAATAAACACAATGTATACTTTAGGCTAAAATATTTATGTCAATCTTATATAACAAGCTCAAAGGGGTCAAAATGATCTAATGTTAAATATAGTCTTATTACATTAATAAAGACACTAAAACCTTTGGTTATAAGCATTTGGTCCAAGTTTTACATCACAAAGACTTTTTTAAAATGAGACTTAGTATAAGTCTATAGTTTAAGGTTCATGGTATTTAAATTAAATGTAATAGAGACCTTAAGGTATAGACTTAGACTAAGTTTATTTTTGATGAATTTAGACCATAATATCATTTAAATATTTGTATATTGGATATTTATAGTATTTAACCATCCTCCAAAGCCTTCCATTAGTCTGCATGGTAATTTATGAGCTTCCTAGAAACATTTTAGAGTCTATGCTAGTTTGAGAAAAATAATTCATTATCTTAAAGTTGATGGTCTCACAGATGTTAAATACATCCTCATGAATGTCAAATGATGATCATATGAACATCAATTTCAATCTCATGAATATTTTAATTTAATGGTCTTAAATTTGATGATCACACAGACATCAAATACATCTTCATTGATGTTAAATGATGGTCATGTGAATGCCAATTTTAAGCTCATCAAGTTATTGTGAACTAATGTGAGAGTGCCACTTGGTACCTCCATAGGCCTTCCCAGGATCTCAAAATTAATGCACTCTATTAGATCAGTGTCTTGTAAGTAAGTGAGAGCCATAATATGTTTATCCAAGAGTTTGCTCATGATTGGTTATTTTTATCAGGTGAGACCTATTTGCTTTTAATACTCAAATGTAAAGATGTGTGTCGATCTTATTGACCTTCCATAAGATTTTGACCTTTCAACTATGCCTCACTCCATCTGATCAAGTCTTCATGATGAAACAAGAACCTCTAGATGTAGGCTAAGGGGTAACTTTATTGGGGTCTTCACACCATTATATCCCTTTCTCATGGTGAAGTGCAGATTGTTAGATCTTTTAAGATGCATGTTGTTTAAGTTAAATTTTATCTCTTTCTCACTCTGTTAGATCAAATGTTATGATAAAGTGAGGGTCATCAAATCTGGAAGAAGCAATAAAGTTAAGTTAGGATCTGTGGTGAATAAAAGACTTAGGTTAAAATCTTAGTGCTAAGGTCTCGTTCATATTAATAAACATGACAAGGACTTAGGATTAAAACTTTAGGCTAAGCATATGAATCAAAGGGGCCAAGTTAGGAAATATTAAAAAGGGACCCTACAAAATGAATATTAGACCTAGTCATAAATATAAATAACTTAAAGGGGGAAATAAAAAAGGGGACCCAAGCATATTCTAGGATAAACTCTAGTATTGTTACAAAACATGATTAAGCTTTGAACATGAATTGTATGCTTAAGTACAAATGGATTTTTAAAAGGTTCCTACTAATATAGTTCCTACCAATACTCAAATTTGAACTGAGGGTTTGTCAGGATTTTAGAACATGAATTTCTCAGGAAAAACACCATGGAACCTACAACTAAAATCCATGAAGAGCATTTATTAGCAATGTTAGACAATATTAAAGTAAAACATAATAAGAAATCTTGCCTTTAATAAAGTGGATGATCTTAAAATTCTACAAATGATCCTAACATGCCATATTTTCATGTTTAATCTTTAGGGTTTCTCAAGGGTCATAATTTTCAAAAATGGGGGGTATGTTGGCCTCAACAGGAACATATTGTTTTGGAACTCCATGAAAAACCCTTTCTTAAACATGTTTTCTTACTTATCTTGTGTTTGTTTTTAAAATTTATTTTTTCGTAATTGATATTTTAGTATTTTTCTTGATTTAGCTTCTTTTGATGTAACTTTTATTTATGTAATTTATCTTTATGCAAATTCTCTTTAAGTAAATTTTACAAGATTTGTTGTTCTAATTTTTTATTTTGTGACCTTTCTTGTCCTAATTTTTCATTTTTTAACCTTTTTTGTTTTATTTTTTCCTATTGTAACCTTTTTTGTTTTGAATTTTCCTTTTTTGTTTTTTTAATTTGTTCCTTAAGAGATGAAATCATAGTTTAAGTAGTTTTAGTGATTGATTTGTGTAGTATAGGATGAACACTATATTTGGTACCTTGTATTTTGCTCTTCAGATCCCAAAAATTATGTATATGATACTGATGATTTTTATGATATGCATAATAGTGTTTAGATATATTTATATGATGCATAAGAGCTAATGTGATCAACTTTTTTTAAATTATATCTCTTATAATCTCACTTGAACTATTATTAGCCTTAGATTCATTTTTTGAATCACTAGTTATAGATATATCCTATTTTGGCTTTTAATCTTGATATGAAGTCCTTTTAGGTAGAAAACATTTAGATGGGGAAGTAAATATATGATCAATACTCACATTATTTAGACTATTTATATATGTAACATTATTTTCAAGTGATATTATCTAAAAAATGTAATATTTATTTTACTTTTCTAACTCTTCTATGGATTATCTAGTGAGTATTTGATCTTGAATGGGTTCACAAGCATAAGCCTTAGGTACTTATGATTGAATAAGAATGAACACACCATCAAGAAGATATATGAGAGGTGGAGGGGTTTGACTAAGGACATGTTGGTTACCTTAAATTTTGACTATAGGGTGGGTCACTTGGGGTTACATAGAAGATGTATTATGATTGATTAAAAACTTGAATTTATTTTACATTAGTGTTCCCAAATTTATTGCATTATTATGAAATGTATTGAATAATTTGATCTGAAACTATGAAACTAGAAGAGTTATTACTTGAATTATAAGTTATGCACCATGAATATTTAATATATCCATTATATGATATGCACAATAAATAACCAACCACTACAAGTGATATATTAGGTATTTGTGAAAATCAAGAAAGGGTTTTGATAGAAATCATTTAGATGGAATTTATAAATTAATATAAAAATAAATACATTTTTGTCCTCAAGACCTAATTTAATACAAACATTAAATTACAAATTCCAAAAAATATATACGATGTTTTGAAAAACAAAATCAATTTTTTCATCCACTATTTGTGACTACAAAAAAAATTGTAACATTTGAAAAATAAAGTCATTTTGATCCAAATACCAACATATCATGAAAATAGATAAAAATTAAGGGAAAATTGTTATGCAAATAGGCAAGGTGTGTTTGATTTATAAGATTTTAGATATACTGATCCTAGTTGTAAAATTATGAACATGACCTAAAGGCACTAACTTGGATGATTACATCATCCTCTAACTACACTATCCCATCTATAAGGTACATTGAGTGTAACTTCCTAGGTTTAACCATTTATTGATTCATTACAATAACAAATGATTGGAGGTTTCTAATGGTTGAAAAATAAAATTCATGCATTTTTTATAAATCATAAGGTATGTGGAAAATAAAATCCATATATAGTTTATTCTAATGGAATAATTAATAAATCAATACCCGTCACACTATTACTTAATAAAAAATGAAGACCATTTTACCTAGAATGACAACTCTTATGGGTTTTAAGAATATTAAAACATACTTATTAAAAAACACAAGAAATAAATCAACACAAATTGAAATTTAAAATCAAATCAAAAGAGAATATTTGTATGATTATAAATCATAAAATAATCCAAAACCATATGAAAAAATTAGAAAAACAATGCTAAAAAATGTATTGGTACACCGGTATTTTTTACCCTATTTTTTTAACAATTAATATTTGTGTCTAATATGTGTAAAACTAGATAGAGATTAGAATGCTAAAGATATATAATTCTTAACAAAAATTATATATAAATTCATAAATATGAAAATTAGTATTTTTGGAAAGCACTAAGAAGAGATGTAAATATTTTAAATATGTTTTTTTAATCTATTTTGTAAATCTAAAAGTGTAAATTATTAAGGGACTAGACAATGAATGTGCATGATCAATAGCAATCTTTGAAACTATTTCTAGACAAGTTTGCACTCCTTAGAAAATAGTTTAGGATGATTATGTTTGATAATTGAAAACTCGTCCCAATTAACTATTATTGATTACTAATAATGGAAAATAAAAAATAAAAACTATGACAATGCAAGATAAAGACTAGAATATGAGAATATTCTTAGATAGGATCACTATCCCCAAACAAAAATGCAAGCTGGCATGTCATTTGACTACAAACTTATCTACATTGATTGTGACAAAACTATAGATGTTTATACTTTTACGCATGTCTATTAATTGGGATAAGATGATTAGATTAAGACTATGTTGCATAAATATTGTTGTTTTCCTATTTGTTTTAAAATCCCTAAGGTTATTCATGAGTGATTGAAATCATAAAAAAAGGAGAGTATAATAGGTTGAATTGACCCAAACCAGACCCTTCATTATTGGAATTTGCCTACATATTTAGATACTCCAAAGATAGAAATCAAGCCACACATATTCTCCCACCTAGAGTGATTATGAAATTATACACCTTGACTATATGTATGTAACTAGAAATATGGCTTTGATACTCAAAAAAGATAGATCTTAAATTTATTTGAGATTATTTAAACTTGGTTTGTGGATACTCAATATGAATTATCTTGAAGTTGAGAGGAACAATGAAAAGTTTTCTCAATGTGTAATAGGGTACAAGTGCTCAATAGATAATGTCAAACTAGGAACATAGTCCTTTTGAAATGATGTTTTGATTTTCTTATATAGTGAAATATTTTAAAATTTTCATTTATCTAACCTATGAAACATGAGATAAGACATAAAAGCATATTTTTAAATTTGGAAACTAGTCATTATTGGGTGTGGGATGTGACTGCTCCAAGTGGATAGGTCCATGGCAACAACCCAATTTGACAAGCACAAACCTTTCCTAGAGAATCAAGGATAATTGCCTTGAGCTAGAGACAATTTAAGGGTAGTATAAATTATTTTGAGCATTTTACTTTGAAAGTTCCTTGTAGTGGTGATGAAGTATAAAGGGTCAAGCCCATATATACATAACATAGAGTAATGACAAATAAGAGTCATGTATTTGGATGTAAGTCAAATGGCTTAGAATGTGTCAAGAATTAACATTATCAATTACTTGTGACTAGATTTAAGTATCTACAATGAATTTTATTATTACATTGATGGGGTTTTATTACCTGCACATTAGATTATGACATCATATTATATATGCTATTTATAGTATTTCCAATCAAAGGGTAGGATCTCATGTTACAAAATTTTAAAAAAAATGAGAAATTTAAAATTTAAACAACTGTAAAATGATCAAATTTGAAAAATATTTAAAAAATTCAAAGATTAAAAACGTTAAAAAATTAAAAAAATCAAAAAAGTTAGAAAATTTGAAAATTAAAATATTTATCTTTACATGGTTACATATTTACCTATGATATATGTCTTAATATCCATGGTTTACATATATGATGTTTATGTTATTCTTTTATTGGGTGTTGTGCATATTCACAAGTTACATGAAAATGGACTTCATAATATTTTTCAACATTCCATGTGGCATTTTAATTAGCATAATTCCCTATATTAGGGGAATTTACATTTAATGAACCTTTTAATGGTGACATATATCCTTATGTTTATTAATAAAACTCATATATATTTAATTGGTACATCACATGGATATATTCATTGTGATTATCACATTATTACATTTATTTTTGTTGTGAGAATTATTTATTGCATGTAAACTCTTATTATTTGTGTGTCCTTGTCCATAGATTATTATCTTGTCCTCATATTTTATAGGTCTCATCCTTGTGTGGCATCACTAAATTATATTTTCACATACTTTGGAGTGGTCACTAAAATGTATGGTCCATTATTTTATTCATTGCCTATAGCCATAATATTAATCATGCATTATTCTATCCTATGTTTGTAACCAAGATATATGTCATGCTTATTACATCATACTTTATTTGTGCCTACATTATCATGGTACATACCATGTATCTAGGGGGGAATTATATATATTTTTTGATCTCATTACTATATATATCTCAATTTTGGGCACACTATATCAATTTTGGTACGTTCTAGTTATTCCCATCTTGATTTACATGCAGAGTCATTTTAAGCATTTTCACTGTGCTTGATATGGTATTATATTTCCTATGATAGTTTTAATTTTTATACATATATTCATAAAAAATTAATTGGTATCAACTATATTAAAAAATTTATTGCATATGTTTAGGATTTTTATGCTTCATTTATATTATTTTTATAACATATGTGGTATTTAACATTATTTTTTGAGATGTGTGATTAAAATATTGCTATTCATACCTCACCTAAAAAGTTTCAGGGTATATATAAGCATTTAAAAAAATAAAAAATGGAGTGCAATTTATCATCAAACTTGAAAAAACTTGTCTACATAATTGATTAAGAAGTGGATTTGGCACTAGTGACTCACAAGAAGTTTTTGGATATATTTCAACACCTATCAAAATTGTAGTTATAGAAATGGATGTATTGAAACATTTGGATCAAATAATAACCTATCATATTCATTTATATGATCTTTTTTATAAATTAAAATATTAAATTTATCAAATATTAAATAATTTAAACTTTAAATATATATCATGAGTATTGAATACTTATAACAATTGGCACTATTTTGGGTTCATCAAAAATATGTGTGGACAAAGGGTTATCTTGAGTGTGCATAACAAAATAATTCATTTTTACATAGATAAGAGAATATTTCTTATTCAAATATATTAAATTTATAATTCAACACATTTGGGAACTCACTCACATTCTTATTGACACATCAAAATGGGGGAATTATGTAGACATCTAAATTTTTCACAAGAATATTATTCCTAGTGTTTTATTCCCACTTTATACTATTAGGAAAAAGTGTACATATTTTATTTTTGATTTATCTATTTAAATTTGAATAATGTCCCCATTTATCCCTTGAGCATTTAAAAAATATAACACTCACAAGAAACTCTCCATTACAATCATTGGTATATACATCACTTGTTCATTAAAATCTACCTCATAAATAGAGAATTGTTATCTCCAAGTCAAACTCAAACTTTATGCCTACCCATATAGGTAAAATATGTACCATGTGTGTTCTTATCCCTTTTTATCTTATGGTACCTTCTTCCTATTTTTTCATTAATTATGTACCTCTAACATCGTACATTTTGAATTTGGCTAATACACATAATTTGTCCTACAATAACTTATTTATACAAGGTCATGTCTTGATATTTAGAGAAAATAAAAGAGAAATATAAAAGATAATAAAACATAAAAAATATACATCATCAAGGTGAAGGCTTATAATATTCATAAAATATATTTCATCCTACTTTAAGTTAAACCATGGTGAGTCATATGTTATACACTAATGACAAATTTGATTTTATAGGTATCTCATCATTCCCATTAGGCCAAAGGAAGGAATTATCTTGAGTATAATTGTATTTTTAAATTATATATAAGAGGAGGTTAAAACCCATCACTTAATTATTTCATCCACACACCCATATAACTACATTTAGGTATGACTTTGAGTGTGTAGGATATGTAGGTTACAATGTCACTTTATCAATTTCCTAAATCCATACATTTTTTTTGGAGTTGCAAGCTAGGTCAAAGAGGGAAAAAATAAAATCTACATATTCTACCTATAAAAATAGTGAAGTAAAGTTACATAAACATCATAAAATATAACTCACACTAGTGATATAAAAATGAATTTGTAAGACACTATTTATGTCAAACTTGGTAACATAGAGATAGGTTCGGTAAGAGTGATTCTAACCATGACACATTTGACCAAGGTGAACCCATTCCACATAAATTTATACACAAATGAGGTTCAAAAGTCCCATATTTTAGGATTATGATCCAAACAATCTATATAATTATTTTGTAGATTCAAAGTTCCATAAAAACAATTTGGTCTAGTCATTCCTAAACATTTTTTACTTATTGTGCATAGCCTTGTTTAATTTTTTGCATTTATAATTTTTATTTTAACCTAAATTATTAATTATATTTTATGGATGTATGTTTAGATAAGTTTTTAAATTAGTTTATAATAGGATTAAATTTTCGTAAATTACATATTTATAAGCATATTGGGGAATTATTTTGTCATTGCACTCATTATAAAGTATATTTTTACACTCTCGAGGATAGTGAATTGTACATTTATTTGGTGCACATATGGTTAAATCATTGTCCTTATGTTTATATTTTTTAATTTTTACACACTTTTGGATTGTGCAATGTTTCTTTCAAGGCCCCTTTCTTAGTTCTTTGCATAGTTCTCTAGACACTCCTTCAATACTCATTATAACCTTGTAATTAATTTATTAATTTAAATGGATTCATGCATTGATTTAAACACACTAATGAAATAAAATAATAGCTTTTAAAGTGAGATTGATATGTTTTTTTTTGAGGTTTCTTTATTTTAAGAAGGCATTGTTTATTTTATAGAGTAAAACCAGGCCCTTAAAGTGTAGAATGCACTTATCAAAACACTTGAAAAATTAAAATCACTCATTCAAACTTTTTAATTGTATTTTTCACTCTTGTAATATTATGATCATATGGAACCCAACATGGCTCGACCTATTCCAGATTTAATATATGTTTTTGACTGTAACATGCACCCCTTAGATGCTCTTTTGGATATTTATCCATCATAAAATAAGTATTATTGTGATCTTGATATAGTTTTAGGTCCCTTAATCATAACCCACACTTATAATGATCACATTATTAATGTGCTTACCTATTTTTAGAAGCACACTACTAGTTTTGGTTCTTGTATTCTCAATAGCATGGCTTATTCTAGTATAAGTCTTAGAAATTAAGAACAAGGAATTTTTTCACCCATCCATCATGTTCACTATATTAGTCACCATGACTTTGGTTATCAATAATTTTATTCCACTTCTTCTTTGGGACTACTTTATAGGAGCTTTGCACTATTTTTTTTCAATCTAATCTTTTAGAGGAGATTTAACGACACATCTCTACTAATTCTTAGCATTCATAAGATATTATACTTAGGAATGATATTATTAATCCATATTTATATTTTTTTAGGCATGAAAAACCTAACCCTTTACTTAGGCATGTGATCTATGATATTATTTCTATAAGGCTTATGATACCTTTCCCTTCACTCAGGCATGAGAGACCTAATCCTTATTATGTTGGGCATGATATTATTAACACATCATCAACTTCACTTAGGCATGAGAGTCTTAAATTTGTTAAAAAAATTTAATTACACACACTACTTATGCACATGGAACTTATTCACTTGTAGGAATATTATTGTACCATTCATATTCATTTGGGATGGATTGATGATCAGTTATGGTAGTGATCTCAACACTCCTTTCATGGACTCTATCATCATGGTTATTCCAGTGTCTAGTTACATCCTCCATAGACCATTTATACTAATTATTAATGCTCCCTTATTGGAAAAAAATTATGGTTTTGTAATGGATTATTGGATAGATTCACTTCTTTTTATAGTGAGTTATTTCTAGTGATCCCAATATGTATTCAATTATTTAGTGTTTTTTGTGGATCCATAAATAGGGTTTATAAGAATTGATAATAATTTTCTTGTGGAATATCTCCTATTTTCATGTCATCATATTTATTATAATATTTTTCATCCACTCATCCAATTCAAAATTAAGTGGGGTGTTATGTACTACTTTTTGGGTGAGTTTCTTGAAGTGCATCTCACTATTTTTTGAAAATTATTCTACGTTATTTTACTAATTTATGGGTGAGATCATTATGACACATCTATTTTATAAAGTATTATTTTTATTTTATTGTATATGGGTGCCTCATTAGTCCTAAATCCATGATCCATTTCAGATGTTTAGCCTCATTTTTATACATGATCCTAAGTTGAACTTAAAAGGGTTTGGGGGTGATGTTGGTGTAAATTTGTAATCGCCTTAGTGAGTAAGTAATTTTTCCTAGGATTTACTATTTTCTTATTTGGAAAATAAATTGTACTTGAACTTGGAAACTTACATTAAATTCCAAGTTACACACCTACATGTTAAAATACACTAAATTTCAAATTACATACCAATGTGAACTTTTAGTATCCACTCAAAATCACTTACATTTATTCAAAAACATATATTAATACAACCACCTATATTTATGAGGTTTTTAGTACTTTATAATAGAAATTATTTCCATCAATCTCACATTTCCTTGATTTTTCTATTCATTTCATTAGTATGGCTTTATAGTGGCATGGTTAGATTGTGAGAGGTCATTGTATTATTAAATCCATGCCTTAGTGTTAGTATAAAACTATACCCAAATATTATTCTCTATTTTATTTTCATAATGTGATATATGTTGAAATATATTATACTTGATTTTGGCTAGTCCAGATTTATAACATGGATATCCTCAAAGTTCATGCCATATGTGATGCTCAATAAGAACTCGAATCTCAATGCCATCACATTTTCATGTATTGACCATTTCTGAACAAAATAAATCAAAATTTTATTGATTTATTCCTTGTCAATGGATTCTTGTTTGTGATATAATTTTACACATGCTTTTATCCAACCCCTAATTCCAAGCATGTGAGAAACCTAAATCATTTTAACACATATTTTGGTTTTATGTTTGTCCTTAATATGATTTGAATTATATTTATTTTTTATTCAACCCCCATATACATAAGAAATTCACTTGGAACATATTATTATTAGGGGATTCTACCTTACTACTCAAAAAATTAAAGCAAATTTGACATATATTTTGCATTTTATTTTTTTATTTGTGGAAAGAAAGAAATTATAATAATGAAAATTTGGAGAAAAATATTTAATTATAATAAATATTTTTTCCTTATCAAAATCTATGATACAAATATATGTCCAAGTATATAATGTGGCCTTTGAGGTGGAACACATATATACTTTAATTTTCCATGGAAGTAATGCCCCTTGTGTATAAGCATAATACCTCTTGACCCCCTTCACCATAGCACCCTTAGTCAAGGGCATGGTTAAATATAACATAGTAGGGATCAATATAATTATATTTGTTTCTAATCATTTCATGTATACATTCTCCACATATGAAGGATAAATTTCTCCTTAGAGTGGTTAAGGATCAAGTGGGTGGGTTATCTTCTGATGAGAAAATTTATTGTATTTAGTGTTGGAAATATTTTTACAAAGGAAACAAATGGGGGAGGATAATTAAAAATAATAATGAGGTGAAAAAGAGGCAAGCTTCTACTTAATAAAATAAATCATGCTAGTGGTATTGAGTGTGGAAATAATATTGATGATTCTCCTCCATCAATGACCTTAATTACACTTGTGGATTATTTTTACTTGGTTATAATTATTTTATAGATATGTGCCTTTGGCATGTTGACACTTTAAAAAAAAATTGTTATTATTTTTAGATGATATTAGTGGATTTTAGCCTTTTAATTTAATAAATTATTATATCCTAGGCTCAATGTGAACTATGAATCCTGGGTGTGATCCATTACCACCCAATTTTGTAAATGAGCATGTATTTTTTTAATTTTTAGGGATGAAAATGAAAATTATAACATATAGAATATCCATTACCAATCTAATTATTTTTATTGATTCACTTAATTAAATTTTTTTATGAATAAATTTATTTAAATCAAAGTCTATAATAAATATCCATATACATGTAACTAGGCCTAAACATATGTACTAAAAAATAATTAACATTCTATAAAATAAAGAAATAAAGATGAAATGTATGTATATTGAATATTTAGAGATTTGATGATAGTCTATGAAGTATGATAGTGCAAATCAGTTTTTTGTGGAATGATAATGAGAATATCAAAGACTTGTGGTGAAAAAAGGACCTTGTCCAAACTATAAAAAACCCATTTTTATCCCCTACAACTATAGTTATTATTTTTTTGGCAAGAGTTAGGATGTGTGAAAAAAAAATTACAAATGTGTTTATTAGATACAAGGCTATAAAAACTTCACATATATTTTTTATTTAGATATAATTCTCTAAAAACATCACATATTTTTTGAATCTTAACTCCAATGACTTGTAAAATGTATTCCTTCTCCTTGTTCTAGTTAACCATACAGATTAAAAAATGATACAAAAAATAACATGTTTAGGGTTTATGTAAGTCTAGTTAAAAACTAAGATTTTAATTTATTTATTTTATGATTAGTGTTATTTAAATAAGTTCAAAATTATGATATTTATATTATGTAAAATAGGAAAATAATAATATAAATATGAATGAAAAATGATAGATTGATATTTCATTTACTAATTTTTTAATAGATAAAGCAATATAAGAGAGATGCACTTTATTGATTTCTTATTTTTTTTGCTCTCTATATGCATCACATATCCTAAAAATGATTTGTATCTTCTATTTAACCACTAATAAATCTCAAACCCCTATGACAACTAGTACTAGTTAGGCTCTTCTATTAATACCCTAGTTGATTGTGTAGGATTTCACCACTTTATATATGTTATGAATTAAAAAATCCAAACACAAAAAAGTTTGCAGTCCACAAAAAAATTTAATCACACAATAATATTTTTCTATTTTTATTAATCATTTAGGACATATTACAAATATATAAGAATATGATTTCTATAATTTCTCTATCATTTTCTCATCCCTATGATTATGAAAACATATATATGATATATTTTTGTAACTTATAACAATATATATCAATAACATAGTATACTAATATATTATCTTAATATTGTTATACAATAATATTATGATAACTAACTATTACCAAATACTAAATAACTAATGAATTAGTATTTACCTCTTGGTAAATACCCACAATGTAAAATATAATCCTTGACATTCCCCCCCCATCCCCGCCCCGCCCCCCAATAGTTTTTACATGGTGAAAAAACATTCACACTCTTATTTGTAGTATGGTCACCCATTATATCATGCCCTACTTGGATCATGACCTTGATACAAATAGATCCTCACTCCTCCCATGGTATTATAGGTTTACCACAAACCTTGAGATGAACAAAATGAATAAAATTCTATACCACTACATACTTTAAGGTTTACATACTAACAATGCAATCTTGTTACACATGACCACTACTATGCAAAATAATGCATACTACATTTACTTTACATTAAAAAAATAGATATGTCACTGGGGTTCATCTCCAAAATTAATTAATGAAGTTGTGGGATCTCTATAGTAGGTATTCTCTTGACTATTGCCAGAGTACTATTCACCTCCTTTGGTTTTCTTGATCTCTACCAAAAACCCTTTAAATATCTATGAGATAACTTACATTGGTGCATTCTTTCCTTTCACAATGTTTTTACATCAAGAAATTATGTTTGGAATTATACACAAATTACAAATCTTAAACATGCATATTCTTTTGTTCATATTTTGAAAACACAATAGAAACTATAAAAACACACCACACAAAATGTCACCAAAACATTGGTTTGACCCTATCACTAGAGACTAATGAGAGGTCATTGAACCATCCTTCATTTTTTGAAGCTACTTACTTCAAAAATATGGCTTTGAAAGTCAACCATTACATGCCATTTTTGAGGACAAAACTCTCCCACTGACACATATAACTCAAGACGTCAAGTTCTCTTGATAATGCATCCATACAAGAGATTTTTTACTTTAAAAATATGATGACATACAATATTAAAATTATAAAATTTTGATACTTTTGAATTTTGATAATAAATAATATTTTGACACTAACTAAATGACAATAGCCACTCAATTAATGAAATTAAATCTATTTGATAAAAATGACTTATTATATGACTATAGAAACTAAAAAACTTACCTAAATATAAATTGACACTAATGACTAATATATCCATGTTAAAAAATAATAATAAAGACTACTTTTTATATAAAAAATAAAAAATAATTAAGAGCCAAACTATATGTAAACCTTTTGTATATACCATTGACTTAATAATGAGACTTTTTATAAAGATGCATGCACATGCAAAAAAAAATTAGATAATTTTCATGGAGATCAAATCTAAATGTTGGTGGAATAATTGGACTGAGCATATCAATAATATTGAAATGAATCGATCAACTATTTTTCAACTCTTCAAGAGATCCCACATAGAATTCTATGTTATCATGTCGTGATAGGCTGAGCAACTTAGTAATATTATTTGACACTCTTACTCTATAGCTTTGATTATGATAATTTTGCCAAATATCAGTGTAATTCTTAAGTTAAAAATGGTTATGCATAATATTTGAATCATTGAAATTAATCACAATATGTTGAGAATAAAGGGGTTGAGTTATGTTTTTGGTAGAGAGGTGTAAGGTATAATCTCAAGATCTTGTTTGTAAAGATTTGAAGAAGAATGAGAATAGAATCTACATCATATATAAGTAGTATAGGTGTAGGATCCAACTTTTGACATGAAATTACTCCTAGTTCCAATGATAATAGATCTTTTGCACTTAGGTCAAAAGAAGATCAAATCATGCTAGATCTGATTTACTTTTGTAATTTTTAGATAGAATAAAGTAACTCTTTAGGTTTGGATTCTCTTTAAAATCATGTATTAGAAAAAAATACTGTGTTCTAATTGATATCACCAAGTGATGCTTGTAAAAAAATAATAATACACACTTTATCTACGAATCATAGTTTATATGAGACAATTATCAATAAATTAGTTTTAGGTTGATTGCTTGTTATGTAGAAAAAAGTCTTTAGGTTGATCAAGGAGACTCAACTAAAAGATTTAACCAAGTGTTGAAGCCAACATAAATTAGTATAATATAATTAATATGTTCTCGAAGCCTTTAATACCTTAATATCTCAAAAATAACTTCAAGATTTAAAAAAAGTATACTATGCATATTAAAACAAACACACTCTTCACATAACTTGATCTCTCATCTTCCAGGGCAACCATAACTTGTATTGGATCTGACCCTTCACATAGTTAATAGATAATTCTCCTACTCTGATACCACTATAATGAATTCAAAGAGCTAAACACAAATAAGTTTGTATTACATAGAAAATTTTAATCACATAATAATATTTTGCCATTTTTATTAATCATTCAAGACACATTAAAAATATATAGGAATATGATTCCTATAATTTCTCCATCCCTTTCTCATCCCTATGTTTATGCAAACCTATATACAATATATTTTTGTAACTTATAACAATATATCTCAACAATATAATATACTAATATATTATCATACTATTATTATACAATAATATTTTGATAACTAACTATTACCAAATACTAACTAACTAACCAATTACTATTTACCTCTCGGTAAATATCCATAATGTAAAAGCTAATCCCTAAATATATCACCATAATTACACATGTAGATGACTTATGTATATGTGGTCACCCTATATTGAGTGTTTATCCTTGGTTTTCTTCTTCTTCATTTGAAACCCTAATTTTAATTTTGACAAAAAATGGACCTTGAAAAAGGGTTTATAAATATGGTTTTGATATCCCTAACCACTCTTTGATAAGTTATTGAACATTATTTATGTTCCAATACTATGAATATGTCTCAAAATACATGTAGTCATCCCACATGAGTATGTGTGTGTGTACTATCATGATCATGGTAGAATATAATGCAATTTTTGGCTTTTGGCACTTAAAGACATGTAACTTTGACCTACATATGTAATTATAATTAGATAAAGGGATAATCATTTGAATGGGTTTTATATGTATATTCCTTCATGATATTTTCTCAAGAAAGTGTTGATTAATTTATTAATGTGATTTTCAAGTAGTGATTGATTGACAAAGTTAGTAAGTGAGTAAGACCTTAGGTTTGAATTGTATTTATATATTAATATTTAATATTTATCACTATAACCAAACCATGAAACATGTAAAGGGAAACATAATGGATATGTCTCAATTTGAAAACTATTTTTGAGTTTTATTGGACACTACCAGTGAAAATAGACAACTACAACAAATTACAATTATCCAACTATTCCCACTACTATCCCAAGGATCAAAATCAGTGACATGAGATATGAAAACAATTTGTTTAGGATTTTGTATTGGTTTTTCATAAATGAGGGTGATATTTAATGTGTATATAGTAAATTTCATTAGTTAAGACAATAGTTGGGTAGATAGACAGGGGAAAATGTGCACAAGATTCAAATGTGTACACAAATTCTAATTATGTCAAAGTTTTCTAAATTTTATGCTTCTATGTGTCTAATATAAAATCTAGGTGTATCAAAATGTTCCCCTCTTAGTCCAGTATTCAAAATGTTATATTAAAATGATAGAAGAACAAATTTAATACTTTTGATTAATCACACTTGGATTTTATAGGTATACCATAAACATCCCATTTGATCCATGAAAAACCTATAAGGAAACATGTATAGATAAATTTCCACTTATGACATAAATCTAAAATAATATAAATCATTAAATTATTTGAAATTAAAAATCAAGGAATTAATACACCTAATGGTAAATGAACTAAGTAGACACTCATTGAACTCATTAGGTGAACTCCATGGGTGATTATTACCCAAGGATATGAAACTACTAAAACCATGTGTTGTGTTTTAATGCCTGTAGAAGTTGAGTGATACAAAAACCTCAATCACATTACTCTAAATATCATCATAATTTTTTTGGAACCTAAAAATAGGTTTATATGTCTAGAAGGAACTCAAACATAGGTTTTTTTTGAAAGGTGAAACCTTTAAATAGGTTCATATTTAAATTAAAACTTTTAATCAAACATTATAGATGAATTTTAAATACAAAGTGCTTATGTAGTTCCATCATTCCCCATCAATATGAAATATAAAATATATAAAAGTGTATAAATGAATAACATTCATGCCCAAAATATGATCCATATATACCTTAAAGTGAAATATAATGTTGTTATAGTTTATTTAATCAACTCAACCTAATAAATATGATTAAAAAAAATTCAATCTGACCCATGTAACCTATCTCTTAATATCATAAAAGGTGTCAAATATTCATCAAAATAATGTATAATTCCCAAAATATTCCTCAATATATCCAATATGTCACATATTAATCACATAATCTGATCCAAAGTATGAAATATCTATCTATCATTGCTTGAATTTGTAAGGCAAGATCACTATATGTCACCTTTTGATATTATAGATAAAGCATGTGAATCACTCGTATCAAAAGAGACATATATGAATACCATGTGATATATGTAAAAATATATTAATTTAAAGTATGTATAAAAAATTATAATAGATGTCATCATATGAAAATTTGATCATTCAATTGTGTATGAATTATGTAATCCAAAGAAATGGGAATACAAGTCTCATGTCAATTAGATATAGAAATTAGGAAGGTAGTAATAATCATATTTGTATATGAATGATATAAATCATGGAATAACACATGATAGAATAATGTGTGATATAAATCATGGTACCAAGATCAATAAAAATATTATATGGATCCATACATACTGAGAGACAAAAATCATGTTCATGATGCACACAATCACTCAAGACATGACATGAATCTTAATTGACTCTAACCCAACATAGAAAACATGTCCATGACATATATGAGAGGATATTATAACATAATAGATGCATAAAGTGAAAAGACACAATAATTAACTCATAGAACAAAAAATATATCACACATTAATGATCACATAATTCAATAATAAAAAATACCAAGCACACACAATCAAACAATTTTATGATGCATAGTCAATTAAAATCATCATCTAGATTTATAAATCACAATATTTATATTAAATACCACCCTATAAAGTATATGAAAGATTAATTCATGTGTATATTCTACAATTATTAATGGATTAATATATAAATATATAACTTGATAAGTGTGAAAAGATTCCCCTAGTGTCAGCATGCCCCAAATACAAAAAGGTAGACTTTAAGTGTAAATAATGTCATACATATATATGTCCATGTATCATATATAACTTTTATATACTTCATTCCATTCATATATTCCATGAAAATCATATGCATAGAAAATGAACATTTAATTCACCATTATATGATAAACAACATCAATGAATCATGTATACTAATAAAGCACATCATGCATAGGTATTGGTTTTGTATTTTTTTAACATTTAATTTTATTTACTATTTTTATTTTTTGATTTTTTTTAATATTTTATAATTTTGAAACATGTTTATATCTAATATAGTAAGTCTTAGAGATAAAGATTAAAAAATAGAATAATATAATGGATATGAATAATTCATATCATATAAAAACACATAATATTCACCAAGAGTAATAAAAATTTAGTTGTGAGGAAGTGGAAAAAATTAATATGTCCCCATTATATATGTGAATATAAAAATAATGTCTCAAAAACACATGTGGAAATATAAATATGCATTCCCTTAATGGGAAAGAACCTATGTATATGAAAATGTCATAGATATATGTATATTTTGAATATGGGTGATTGTGTAAGCTCAATGTATGCCATAAAAAAGTAATCATATATAATAAATATGGAGTGGTGGATAAGTATTATGGCATAAAGAATGTGCACTAAGATTAGAGTGTTGTAAATAATACATCATCATAGGTTAGTTATCATGAATGTTTAGATCAAGATAACCAATTAAAATGCAAGTACCAATGAGAAATTTATAACTACATTAAATACAAGGTATATAATAATAATTAATTCAAAATAATATGTACACATGTATGTCAAGATGGAAAAATAAATTAAGAATCAATTCACTCTAGAGAAGGTGATCAAACATGAAAATAATAAGAATCTATTTCCATTAGATTCTATTAGAGCTACCTAATTATTTAATTAATGGGATAGACATATGTATGTTATAAATTATCAGAACAACCATGCATATATAATACATAATCTTAACATTTTACTTTATGTGGAGTAAATTACTCTAATTCTTGAGTAATTGAATTATATGATCTACTAGTTTACCTATTTAAGTATTATAATGATCTAAATAAGATGAAAACATTGATATTTAAATTATGTAAAATAAGGAAATACTAATAAAAAACTAAATGTAAAGGATAGATTGATATTGCACTTACTAATTTTGTGATGTACAGAATAATAGATGAGAGATGCACTTAGCTGATTTTTTATTTATATTATTTAATGCATGTGTTATAGTCCTTGAAATGTTTTTATTTTCTATGTAACCTTTAAGATCATAAAATATGATCTCAAACCTTGCATGGACCTTGATATCAAATATTAAACCCATATGATAACTGATACTTTCTAGGATTTTTTGGTATTGTCCCAATTAAATATATAATTATATATGACCTCATATCACTACAACTACATGTGTAGATGACTTTTTTATGTGACCTTACACTTTTTATTGTATCTATGCTTATTGTTATTTTCCTTAATTTAAAATCGTAATTATAGCTTTGACATAATATGGACCTTGAGAAATGGATTATAAATATGGGCTAGATAACTATAACCACTCCCTACTGAGTGACTGAGCATTTCTTATGTTCTAATACTCTAAATAGGGATCAAACCACACATAATTATCCAAACTAGGTTTATGTGTGTACCATAATATAGTGATAAAATTCAATGCAATTTTTTTATTTAGGTACTTGAAAACATGAAACTTTGACCTATGTTTGTATTGATTTTTTTTTGAGGAGATTTTAATTATGTATGAATTTATGATAACATTTGAAGAGAGTGTTAATTTTTTTCTCAATGTTATTTTTAAGTAGTGTCTATTAGCACTCCAAGATGCACCCTTTTAAGGATATATTTCAACTCTCTTCAACATGGGATTGGTCTAAAGGTTATGGGTTACATATAGGAATACCAAATCTCTAATTTATGGGACTAGACCCCTGGTACATATACTTAATATCTCTAACTAAAACCTACTGATTTTGTGATGAAAAGAAATAGAGTGAAAACATGAAAATAAATGTATTCTAGGATGGTGATGTACTAATATTCATTTATCCTCACTTGAGTGATCTTCAAAAACACTTTATGGATCAAATAAATGACTAATGAATAAAAAAATTCTTGATGAACTCCTAAACATAATTATTTCATGTGGAGGATATGTATAATGTATGAAAATTGAAGGGAATGGAATGAATGCCTACTTGAGACACTATCAACCATCTCACTCTTCAGTATAACTACCACATTTTAGCACATCACATGATCTGTATAGGATGAAAATATAACACTAGGTGAAAGAGAGGACCTAAAAAGTAGAATTAAAATCATAATTTATGATATTAAACAAATCATAACACACACTACTACTAACAATGAAGTCTACAACCAATCCTTTCTTATTGATTTTCAAGGTTCAAGATATAATCTGGCAAAGTTTTACTACACCCAATTGAGGGATAATAAACAAAGGCCTCAAAACGTTAATATATATAAATTTGATCAAGATATATAAGGTAATATTGGCATATAAGTTTCATTAAGAGGCCATAATTTTCATCACCCATTCACTCAGTAGTTCAATTAGCCCCTCACAGTCCATCATGTGTTGCTCTGGTTGACTAGTGCCTTGAATGAGTACCTTTGGGGTGTTAGAGCCTATTTTTGGTAAAGTGTGACCCAATTAGATTGTATTAATTTTATACTTCATCAATTACCTCTCCTTTAATCATTTACTAAGCATTGAAAATGTACCATTAGGTTTTATTTATGAAGAATTAAGTAGCTGCCTTTTCTTGCATGTTGACCATGTTCAAGAAATTGTCTAACTCCTCCATAGTTTTAATTGATATGGATTTTGATCACCTTATGAGATATTTGAAGAGATTTTATTATAAATTATTAACTTCATAATGGAATTCTATGCCCATGATATTATGCATTTTTTTGGCTGAGTAGGCTTATGGACAAGTAGCCTAATCTCTTGCTCATTCACTATTTAGAGAGTTATGAGAATTGAACCAGACCTTCAAGATGTCTAAGTGATATTTATTTAAACCTAAAAAATCTTAATACAGCAATATTTTTTCCTTTAAAATAGTTTATACATGAAACCTTACTCCACTTAGGTGACTAGGTCACCTCTACTAACTTTTGTAGATTGGCTATCTAGTAAGGATTTATAGAAGCATTTACAGGTATAATTTTAGAAATTTAATGATATTAGAAGGTGAAATAAGTATTAAAATACCAAATCCATTAATTTTTAACCTATGAACAAGTATTTCACTTCATCTCTTTCCCAAAAACTAATAAACTTGTAGTTTCTAGAGGTGTCCATATATTGTCTGTATAGACTAGTACCACAACTGAGTCCTCCTCCTTTGAGTGGACTATATGACCCAAGTATTTACCAGGTAATTATAAATAATTTGGATGTATTTTTATAAATTATTTCTAATTGGGTCCTTATTAGGGTTTTAGGTAGGTTTAAGAGAGTTTTAGACTCTTTGTAATGATTCATAGAGGTCAAGGCCTTAACCTATAAAATAATGCCACTAATCTCTTATAGAAAAATCCCCTCACCTATCATAAAGTGATAATATAACCATGTAGTAGTTACATATAGTTTTAACTTGTTAATTTTCCTCTCAGTTGAGAAATATACATTATGGCCAGTCTCAAGGTGTCTTCAAGCCAAAATGAGTAGTTGTGACTTATCCTCTATAACTAAAGTGGCTTACACATCTGAAATAACATGATAAACATCTATATGAAGGTATAAGATGTAAATTGATCTCGTTTTGTCCTATATTATATATTTCAAGTGAGATTACCTTGAATAAGGTGTTAGATCAGTATGTTTTATTGAAAAGCTTTTAAGTTTTGACCCTAATCTAGAGTTATGAATCCCTTAATCACTTTCTTTGACATGAAAATCACCCCTAAGGGCTGATAGAACACCTATATCCTTTTTATAAAAGTATTTACTTTATTTTGTATGCATACAGTCTCTCACTTGGACACCTAAGTCTCTCTGCAAGATTTAAAAATCATGGAGGCCCATGTATGTGGCTAATGCAAGATCATTGAAGAACTTTGGGTTCTTCTCTTTCCTAAAAAACCTATGGTATATGCAAATCCTTCTCAAATCCTTGTTCATAGACTTAAAATGGCTCTCTCATTATTGATACATATAATATATCCCCTACACATACTAGATAGTAAGTAACTTTAGCTGATAAGAGACCTAGGGAGACCATTAGGACGTTTCCATAGACCACCTACTTCATTTGGATTCATTTTAGGGAATAATTATGTCATAAAATTTGGGCCAAGGTTTAGGAAGGGTTTTGGAGGTCCATCATCTTAAAAAGGGTTCATACAGTAAGAACCTAAAAACCAAAACATCTTATCATGATCTTTTATCCTAATGACCCCTTCATCTATCGTAAACATTTTAGATTCCCATGCAAATTATGTATGGAGATATGAGTAGAAGATGTTGTGATTTGAGATCTTTACCAAGTAATTTGTATATTTTAAATTATTAACATTCATGCATATACTAAGGAACCTAAATCCCACTCACTCCATTAATTTTAAGACTTTAGGGATGTCAAAGTTACCCTAAGAGCCCTGGGCATGGATCTTTTTATGGTGAGAGATATAAGTGTTTGAAAGTGCAACTCGACATGGTTGCTCAAAATAATAAAGCTCTGGAGAGGACTAAGACCAAAAAGAACTATCTAATGCCATTCCTTTTCTATAAATACATTATTTAGTGACTAAAAAATATTCATATACCCCCATATTACATTGAGTCTTCCTAGAGTTTAATATTTATTCCTAAAGTGAATATGGGGTCTTGAGACCTAGTTGTGCCTTTAGGCTTTGTAGGGCCAGACTGAGTTGTGGGAAATCTACCTCCCCATAGATGTATTTATAGATTCAAAATTTTCAAGGAAATCTCCTTAGTCCATATTTTATTTCCTTCAAATACTCTTATCTATTTAGACCATCTCAACATCCCTACTCTCTCTTTTATCCTTCCTTATACATCATTATCTAGTGTATGGGCATAAAGAAGTTAACATTGAAAAATTGAAAAGTATCCTTTAGCTCCTTATATGGATTAAGTTAGGTATCAAACCTCATATCTCATGTCTTGACTATATTTTTGAGTTTCATTTTCTCCAAATATATCAACACACTTGTATGTATAATCATACCATATTTTGAATGTTCTAGGTCTGCAACTCAGACCAGATAGTTTCCTTATTTATGGAAATCATAAAATAATACCTTAAGGAGTTTTTATATGTATAAATCTCCTTGAGACTCTCCTTTTGAATTTTCTATCTTTTAACACTCTTTTTAGTTTGGCACTTTCACATTTTAAGTAACCCTGACTGACTCTATGTGCTCAAATCAATCCAAAATGCACTCTTACAAATTTCTTTACCTGTGGTGAGATGGCCTCCATTTTCTACCTTCTCTCTTAGTTTGAATTTTCTCCCTTTATGTAATATTTTATGCTTGTTGACTATCAATAGATTATTTGAATAGACCCCTAATTTATAAGAGAGTCTTTATTGTCATACTTGAGATCCATATGTCCCTCCTTATGTTTGAGTCCATCCTTTAAAGACATACATATACTTAGCCATAGCCTTTTTTTATACTTGAGACTCATGTGCATATAATGACTTTGAAGTATTTTGAAAAGTGGATTTGAGTTATCTATTATAGGTGGTGATCATTCTCTTTCAATAAGGATCATAGCTATATGGGTTCATTTCCCATAGCATGGATGAAACTTAACAACCTTATGGAGTAGTTGGACCTTGTTTATATGTCATGTACTTGTGTAGAGGGTAGTGACCTATGGGTGATGATGTGTAACACCACAAGGAGATTGAGACTTGGGATTTGGGTCTCGAACTGAAGTAAGTTAATAGTGATGATGTTATCAAAAGGTAGAGGCTTTTTGAGGGCCCTGATTAAACTCTAAAATCACACCCAAAATGATATCCAAGGACCCTAGTCATTTCCATAAACATAATAAAATTAAACATTTTGAGGTCATTAATGAGGCATATGCAATAATGAATGGAAACCTAGTATTTTATGAGTACCTTAACTTTTTAAAATAACCTTAACATCTGATAAACAAGATTGTTAAGGTTTTTGTGAGCTAAATGGTGGTTTATTGGCATATAATGAATATGATAGGGTATAAAATATTTATAGGACATTTTGGTATGAATACAACATTACTAATTGTCCCTTACTATGTTTTGATAACCTATAAACCATCATCATATAACATAATTACTTTCTTTGTATTATAACCCAAATCTAAAGTCAATCTCATTTAGAAGCACAATTTTATAGGGTTGGAGATCCATCTGAGTATTAAAGATGAACTAAGGAGATGAATGACTTTAAGACACCATTATTTCACCTTCAAACACTAATCACCTTTAGAAACATGCATTGAATGCCCCATTATCACCAGTGAAACATTCATTTAAACCTATAGATAGTGTTGGATTAGATATTTATCACTCTTATATGCCCACACATGTGAACCAGAGGTTGAGGATGCCATGGAAGGACCCTGAAAGACTAGTTTTATCAAATAAGATAATAATGTCTTGAAATTATTAACTTTATTTTGTCTTATATAAATGAATATGATAAAAAAATTTACTCAAATTCTTATAATTTGTTCATACAAAAAAAAATAATAATCCTAACACCAATGCCCATGATTGGAAGGCCATCTAGTCTACTTTCTTTGGTGAAGATCCTGGACCCTCACTACCTCTCTCTTGTATAGACTGAACACAAACCTAAAATGTTCTCCATGATTGATAAAGATATATGTGGATGAATTGAACCTATTTTTGGCTCTTTGGGCCCTAAAAAATTTATATTTATTCATCACATGCATGTTTTTAACTCCCATTGTGGACCCGTAACTCCATCTTAGAAAATTTATACTTTATAGATCTATATCACTCTAAAAACTCCTATAACCTACAAATTTATTGTGTTTTATCATGTTTCAAACCATAAATTATTATTGGTGAGTAGGATGATGGAAAATATGGGTCAAATAATGTCTAAAATTTCATGGTACAGCTTGGGGAGTTGAAGGGACATGTTTTCACATGAGTGGAGCCCATTTAGTGGAAATTAGAACTGATGAATTATGAAAAGGACATCATTAATATATGAAATGCTTGGTTATGGCATAATGGAATTAATGAAGTATTTTTAGGACGTGAATGGTGGTTTTAGTGGCCTTTTAAGGCCAAATAGAATCACATTAGGGTCAAATACTCCACTTTAAGACAATATTCTATGGTTACAAGTGAAGGCTTTAAATGAATAAAATTTCAATACTTATTAAAAGTCCCTAAAACATGATAAATAATTAAATTATTCTCCCATTTAGATTCAAAAAAATATTAAAACTTTTATTCAAACCATACCTTGCACATATTGAATACACTAGAAAGGTTCATGATAAATGATCATCTACATCATTTAGTCATATCCACCATAGCATATTTATGGCTGTTGAGACCACTGAAAAGCCTATTATAGACCTTCACACATATATAAACACAATTATGACACTTGAAAAAAGTTGAAATAATTAAAAAGTGAAACCACCATGATGTTTTATGACATGACAAGACATTGGTCCTACTATCCTTGATGTGACAATCAATGATCTTGCTTTGGATTATCCTAACACCACAAGAACATTATAAGGGTGACCAAAAATAATTTTTTTGGTTATAATACATGGTTTTATTCCTTTATAGGCTTGGGGGTATAAATTAATTAACATTATTTTTGACTCTAAAGGCTATGCCTACCTACTGGTCAAGAGGACCTAAGATCTCCTTGCCTATCACTCTTTCTAGGTGAAATCTTGTTTGACTACACTAATAAAAACTTTAAAAAATTTAGGAATAAAAAAACTAAACAAGACACAAAAAATAAAAATAAAAAAATAGACATAGAATCAATCAAAAAGATAAGCAAACATCTAACAAACATGTGCTACATCACTTGGAGGAAGGAAACTACCTACTATGTATAAGATGAATTTTTAATATAATAATAATAATTGAGGAACATCCCATTGACAAGGATAGTGGTTAATAACTAATAATTTTAGATAATTTTAATTCCTTTATGTCCTTATAGTTGGTAATGATATATGTTACACTCCAAATACTATCTAATTTTAAATGCTTAACTAGCTTGACATTATCCTCATCCCACTTAAGTATAATGTCACCTTGTTGGAAGGTATTTAAAGAGTATATATTATCAAATGGCCTCTTAAATTGATATTTTTTGGACCACATGGCATGAATGGAACCATATCGTGTCTCAAAAAATCCTTCAACTCATTCATCATCACTTTTATTGCATCACTTTCCATGAGTTCAAGTTGGTGTGCAAGTTCCAAGGCTGGCAATTCAAGTGAAATAAGCACTCTTTCTTCTTTACCACAAATAAATAGATAATTAGAGTGGATAGTATAATTATTTGGAGTAATCCTATCTTACCATAAGTAAGTCCTTAACTTGGTGTGCTACTCTCTTTGGTTGTCCTCCATTATCCTTTTTATGATCCTAATCAAGTTCTTATTAGTGGACTCTGCTATTCCATTGCCATGTGGATAGTAGTTAGGTGAATAAATAGGGTATATGTTATTATTAATGGCCCAATAACTCAAATTATCACTACTAAAGTCTAATTTATTGTCTAATATAATGGCGGAAGGGACCCTAAACCTAGTCACTAGGTTATCATAGAACTATAAAACTGAGTTCTCATTTGCCTCCTTGAGTGTAGTTGCCTCCACCCACTAATTAAAGTAACTATTATATATAAAAATACACTTATTTAGATCAATTTATTGGGGTTTAATCATACCTATAAATTCTATGTCCCATTACATGAAGGGTTATTCAACTTGGGTGGGTTTTAGAGGTAAGGTAACTAGTCTTTGCTTACTAGTGAACATAACACATTAAGGACAACTCCTAACCCAAGCATGGGAGTACCTAAATAAATTTGGAAAAAAATAAGCTGATATTATGATATTTATTTATATGGTTTTGGCTCCAAATTACCCCCTATAGGCCCATAATGAAATTGCTCTAAAATATTGTCAACATGACTAGTCTATACACATCTCAAAAGCACGCCACCAAGGTCCTTCTTGAAGATTGCCCCATAAAACAAGATGTAAGGAATATATTATAGTTTTAAGTACCTAATATTTTTCCTCTCTAATCCTATAGGACATTATCCCATTTGGAGTAACTTCACCATGTCTTGGGTCTAGTTAGAAGTAGACATAGTTGCAACTATTTGTTAACCATCTTAGACTATGAAAACCACTTATTTATCCTCCTTAGCATCTACTACAAGGTGTTAAAAAATTCCCATACCTCTGATCAACTTATTAACCTTCATATCTATGTCATAATCCATTTACATGATCACTCAACCAACCTTATTTTCACTTAAGCCTCTATTAAGGATGAAATCCTTAATGCTATGCTAAACCACCATGACAAATATCTTATTGTTAGACACCATGTCTCTGAACTTCCTTAGGCCTCTCATGATTGCAAGATTTTTTTTTCAAAAATTGTATACCTCTCCTCACACCCCTCTAAATCTTGACTAAATAAGGCTATGGGTTTCTCTAGGCCTTAGTTATTTTGTTACATGAGCATAGCATAAATAGTATAGCTTGTATAGAAGGCATACATGAATAGATATTTTGTAAAATCAAGATTGATGAGGGTGGGATATTAGTCAATATATTTTATTTTTTACTCAAAACTTATCTTACATTATTTGGTCCATGATAACTCCTTGTGTTTCTTCATCATGTGAGTTAGAGGCTTCACCAATTTTTCAAATCTAGGAATGAATCTTTTGATGAAGTTGATTTTGCCCAAGAAAATTTTTAATCCTTTTTTATTTTTGGGAAGTGAAAAATAAAGGATTTCCTCTATCCTCTTAGGTTTAATGGATAGGCCATACTTTGAAATAATAATTCTTATAGGTCTTCCCTCATGGACTATAAATATACATTTTTTGGCATTCAATGAGACTCCAAACTACCTACACCTATCAAACACAAGCCTTAAATATGTCAATTTATCTTTGGGCTCCTTGGAGAACATAGTGATGTCATTAATTTATATTATCACTATCTCATTTATGAGCCTTTATAATGCCACATCCATTTCCCTTTGTAAGGTATCCCATATAATGGATAGTCCAAAAGGCATCTCACTGTATGCATAAGTTTACCACTTGGTTGTGAAGGTAGTTTTGTGTTGATTCTCCTCCCTCACTAATACCTTATTGTACCTAGAGTATCTATAAATCAAAGATAATGTTTGTGATACTATAAATCATTGAAGAATCTGATCTATATATGGTAAAGGGTAGTGATATCTTAGTATCACTTTGTTGATATGTATTAATTCCTCACATAACCTTATCTCCCCATTCTTACTCCTCATAGGCATAATAGTTTCCACCCATGAAGAATGTTTGATGGGGAAGATAATTTTAGATTTAATGAACTTTACCAACTCCTTCCTCATAAGGATCTCAATCTTGAGGTTGACTGGTCTGTCTTTTTATCTCAAATTTTTAGCACTCTCCTCTAACTCTATGGTATGTTGAGATAACCTAGGGTCAAAACCTTTCAAATCATGATATTCCCAAGTAAAAATATGTAAATTCTTCCTTCTCCTCTTTGGTATTCACCTTTCCTAGCTTGAGTATCTTGTCTTTGAATATGAAATTATTTTTAGTATTCTTCTTTAGTGGAAATGTTTATCTTATCCTTCCTTAACTAGTCATATTCAATCAATATGATCTATAATTTTACCAATACTTTATTTAGCTTATTTATACTCAATTGGATAATTTAGTCCCCATATTGATGTTGCAATCTACCTTGATTCTTTGAGTAGAATTCTACCTCATGTTATAAGAAATAAATAATTTTCTTATCATTCTCAAACATTTGGAAACTCACCTCATTGTCAAGGATTTAAAACATACATACCAACTTGATTTTGGATTTCCCTTTGATTTCCTTGATCCCACGTAGTATATCATATTGTGCTTTAATGGTTGCCAACTAGTTTACATGTTGATTGGACTTTCTAGGAATAGAGAGAATGTCAAAAGCTTAAAAATCCTCTAAGAGGTCCCAAACCATATATTTTTATTCCTTTAGGACTAGATAATTAACTAAAAATAGGGTTATTACCTATTTTACCACTAATTCACTATATCCCATAGCTAGCAAGAGCTTGATTGCTCTCTTCTTTTCCCATTGTAGCCCATGGATGAGGGCCTCACATTTTATATTATTGAAAGTGAAACTATATTAAAACCTTAGAAATTGATTGTACTTTTTATTAAAATTGGATAAAATCATAACACCTACCTCACTTCCATTCTTAGATATAGAACTATCAAATAACAAGTTCCATACCCCTTCATGCTCTTGGCTTACGCTAGTGGGACTTGGTATGGTATCTCCTTCTTAATGCATGAAATACACACCCAAACCAACATATTTAATTAATTTTATAAAGATAATAACCATTATTGTCTCCTTCCCACTCATCAAGGAGAAAATTTGATATGACTTCTAGTGGTTCAATGGGCTCTTGCTCACTAGACTGCTCATCCTCATCTAGGATAATATAATTGACATTTGATAGGTTAGGCATGTGGGGTTATAAGTGAAACCTAGAGATTGGTTCTTAACTTATGGTAACCTTTGTCGCATAAATGGTCCTAAAAACCATATATGACCAATCAAAAGAGAGATAACCCCCTATTTTAGTAGTGAAATCCCTAGAAAAGAATAAGGTAAAGTAGGGGGAGGTCAACTACTATCACATATTGAGATATAGTGTAATTATGACAAATAAACAAGATGAGTTTAATGTCTTTAAGGACACCCACAATCTTGGTAGGAGACCCATCTAGCCGTAAAATCCCTTTTGTATTTGGTTCATACTTTAGCCCTAATTTGTCTGCTATAAACTTAGGCATGACATAAGTGCTAAAACCACTATATATCATGCATTTATGCACTAAGGAATCCCCTATGATGAATAAAAGATATAAGGGAGGTGGTTTGACTACCTTAAGTTATTGGGGCTCATGAAGTTTATTGGAATTAGTAAGGATTGTAATTACTTTTTCTAATTATTTATTCAAGAAATAGAGTTTAGAAAGTTCTTCTTAAAGGAGATATTTTTACCCCAAAATGAGAATAGTGTCCCATATAAGGATATTAACATGGGCCTTCTTCATCTAATAAAAAATGCTAAGGTGAGGATTGGCTGCCTTGGACTATAACATAGAAGGAAAAATATTATTTGTAGTTTGTGTGAACTGATTTATGAAAGGACCTCTATGATTATACTCTTTCCCATCTTGAATTTATTGAGTTTTTGGTTTTTTAGGATATGCACCTTAAGTAGTAGTCCCTTGAGGTGTTTGATAACGTGGAGAGGCTTCCCCTTCATGTCCTAAACCATCAACAAGTACCCCTATCTAATCCCTTGTATGGGCTAAAACTTAATTGTCTACCTTGGTTGTATTCTAACCCTAATTGGATGCCACTTGTTCAAAGGAGTGTTCACCTTCTTTGAAGTTGACAAAGGTGGTTTTAGAAGGTGATTTAATACCAATTTATCCTTATCAAATTGACATCTCATCTTGATTCATGAATGGGGTGTCTCTATGTGGCATAGGAGGACCTTCCTTGGGTTGTGCAAGAGGATAATTATCATGTGTTGTAAGAGATAGACCTTGTTAAATGGAAGATTATTGACACACATCACCACTTGGATCCATTTACATATCATGTGATTACCCCTATTGAGTAGGAAATTGACTCTCTTAATCATAATTATTCTGAGTTGAGACTAAGGTTATAATTGCTGGTAGAATTGGGGTTATAATTTTTTTTTAACTAAACGGGGGTAAAAATTTATTCAAAAACAAGAAAAAGCCATAGTTAAAAATTGTTTTCCTGATCCACCATGTGAATCAATTCCTGATACATACTAGTAGGGAGCATTCCCTGATCTGTAATATTCCAAGTAGGACCATTCTCTGATGCCCATTGGCATGACGATCAACTACACCATTCCATTCTCGGGGGATGTGATTGAAGGAACTTGAATTGAAAGAAGTACTTAAATGCCTAATCTGGTGGACAATAACACTTATATGCCAATCCACTTTACCTATAGGCCCATTATTCACCAAATTTATCACCACTTATGAATTAGATTCGTAGATAACCTCATAATATCCCTGTTGACAGCAGAACTTCATAGCCTCCAGAATCGCCATTGCTTCCATGTGGTTATTTATGTGACAACCTTTGTAAATCAAGAAGAGAAACTTGATATTCCTAGAAAAATCTTGAGAAATACCACCTATACCAACCTCACCTGGGTTCCCCCTTGAGGAACCATCCATATTTATTTTAACCACTCCAGCTTCAGGGGAAGTCCAATGGCCTATTCTGTTGACAGGTCACATCTTTAAGCATCTCCCAGTCATCGGCATTCTGCTCATCCCAGAATCCAAGCTCAGGCTCAGGACCAATCCCAGGCATGGGAATAACCCAACCGCTTCCAAGTCCAAGTCTACGCCATGCAAGCATTTAAACTGTAGAGTTTCCTGTACTGAATTTAGAATTTTTGTCCATAGCAAGCTTAGCTTGAGCTGCGCACCCCTAAAAACTCTCCTTTTTCATTCTAACCAAACATTCCATAAGATGAATGATGGGCCAATAGCCCAGGCACTTTGTACGATGGAACTCCTTGCTGGAGCTTGTCCCAGTTTGTTCCAAAATTCAATCAACGAATGGACATGGCGGAAGGGGATGCCCCAGGCAATCCACCACAAGTGCCAAACCTGTTTAACAAAGGGACATTGAAAGAATAAATGTGCACCTATTTCTTCACTATTATGACAGAAAACACAAATAGATGGCCCCTGAAAGCCAAGTTTGCACAAATTGTCCCAAGTGAGGCTTTTATTGTGTGTAAGGAGCCACAGAAAAAATTGCATTTAGGCCAAGATATCTGGTTCCACACCTTTTTCCCCCAATAAAACTGATCTCCATTGAGATTTTGGTGAATCAAAGTCTTATACCCAACAGAAATGGAATATTGTCCTGTCGCCTCTCCTCCCCAGGTAAGAACATCACTTCCTTGCAAAAAATTACATCCTATGGACTCGAGGATTTGAGCTAATTCTCGCTTCTCCCCCACCGTACCTCCCAGTGGCCAATCAGAAGAGTTTTTCCATCTGTAACCAATAGACAAACCTATGCTAATAGCTTCTTTATAATGCATCACCGTATTCTAGCCAGCAGCATGAAAGGAATCAGCAAGAGTCTACAAATGTGGATGTGAAACTAATATGGGTGGCGCACCATCCCATGAATCTTCCCAGAAAAAGGCTTCAGTTCCACTATTACACACCCAAAACATGCTCTGCTTCACTAATTGCACTCCAGCCTTAAGGGTGCCCCACACCATCGAGCCTCTACCCTCAAGAGGAAGTCTGGATATATCATGTGAAGCAATACCTAGAAAGTATTTTGCTATCAAGATGCGGGCCCATAGGGAGGATTGGTTAGAGCACCACCTCCAATATAACTTGGTAGCTAAAGCTTGGTTGGCCAAAATAGCCGATCGTAATCTAATTCCTCTATCTTGCTTTGGTCTGCACACCGTTGTCCAGTTGATAAGACTCCATTTCGTATTTTGTAGATTGCCACTCCAAAGAAACTTCCTAGAGAGGGCATCATATTCCCTTAGGAAGTATGTTGGAGCAACCTGCACCATGCTACGGTATATAGGTAATGCCTGAATGACAGATTGAAGGAGAATCACTCTACCAGTAGTAGATAGCCATCGGTGAGTCCAATGACTAATTTTTTGTCTTAGCTTGTCCAACACATTTTGCCAAAAAAGCCTAGGCTACCTTCCCACAACTATGGGAATACCCAAATAAGTCACTGGAAGTGTTTGAATCTGGAACCTCAGTATGGCAGCTATCTTTCTCTGAATAGACTCAGGCATATTGAAAAATAAAATTGAGGATTTATGGTCATTTATCTTTTGTCCAGAGGCCTGCAAATAATTATCCAGTGTGAAGTGGAAAGCTTCTGCTTCCCTGATTCAAGCTCTACCAACTAAGATAGTATCATCAACGAATTGGAGGTGGGTCAAGGAGGATATATCTCTCCCCCATTTCTAGCCATGTAAAATATTTTGAGAGACCCGATCTTTGAAGAGCCACCCCAGCCCCTCAGCCATAATGATGAACAGGTACGGTGAGAGTGGATCTCCTTGATGAAGGCCTCTCAAGGCATTAAAAAGCTTAGAGGGTGCTCCATTTATAAGGACCGAGAAGGAGGGCATAGAAATGCAGCTGAGCACCCATCTAATCCACTCCTGATTAAAGCCAAATGCTGAGAGAATTTTGCTCAAGAATCTCCAGCTAACTCTATCATAGGCTATGGCAAGGTCAAGCTTAATGAACATTGCCCTCTCCTGTGAAATACTCATAGAATGAATGGCCTCTGAGGCAATCACCACCCCATATAATATCTGATTTCCTACAACAAAACCACCTTGCTCCTCCAAAATAAGACAAGGGAGGAGTCCTTTCAGCCTTTGTGCTATAAGTTTAGAAATGATTTTGTAGATCACATTGCACAATGCAATAGGCCTATACATTTCCAACTTATCTACTTGTTCCTTCTTCGAAATAAGAGCAAGGAATGTAACATTCAAGGCTTTAAGCATTTCCTTGATGGAATAAGATTCTTGAATCACTTCCATCAAATCTCGCTTAATGATATCCCAAAAGTCTTGGAAGAATTTTGCCAAAAATCCATCTGGCCCAGGGGCTTTGCCTCTCTTCATACTGAAAACTGCCTCCTCCACTTCAGCCATAACAACTGGCCGCATAAGCCTCTCATTCATATCTTCATTCACTAATGTAGGAATGCAATCTAAAATAGTATTTTCTGCCCCTTCATTAGGTACTAGATCGTTGGTGAAAAGTTCAGAAAAGTACTGAATAGCTTCCCTGTTAATAGCATGGGAAGAGGTTAGACAAGTCCCATCCTGAGTAACAAGAGAGGTAATAAAATTCCTGTTACGGTGAGCTTGAATAGAGTGATGAAAAAATACGTTTTCTTATCTCCCTCCTGTAGCCAATCAATGTGGGCTTTCTGTTTCCAATATATTTCTTCTCGAAGTTCCCATTCCGCTACAGCATTTGCAGCTCTAGCCTCTACCAAATGAAGGTTGTCTAAAAGTCCATCCTCCCTTATCTACCTGGTTATTTCATCAAGCTGAGCTTGTGCCTTCTTCTTGCAACAGGCTAAATTTCCAAAGCAAGTTCTATTCCAAATCTACAGTTTTCTTTTAACATACTAGAGTTTTTTAAGAAAAGAATACATCATTGTCCCATATGTAGGGCCGCCTTGCCTCCACCATTGACCGATATAGTCATGAAGAGCTGGATCTCTAAGCCACATCAACTAAAATTTGAATGGTAGCTTTTTGGGACCCCCAATATAACCAATGGACAGCTTAATAGGCTAGTGGTCAGATCCTCTCCAATCCAAGATTTCAGAGGTGATTGACATAGCACTAGACTTCCAAAAGCAAGAAACTAAAAATCTATCAAGGCGTTCAGAGATGGTAGTGTTACCTGATCTTCTGTTGCACCAGGTGAACCATCCATTCGAAGGTCTAACATCAGAGAGGTGAAGCACTTCAACATTATGGCAAAAGCATTCTGAAGAAGGCCTTAACCGGTTCAGCCCTCCTCTTTTCTCTTCTAGACTTAGCATCGCATTAAAGTCACCTAAAACTATCCACGACAGAAATGGAAAGCACATTTGAATGTAGTGAATGTGTTTCCAGAGCTGCAATTGTCCCTCTATATCCATAGGTGCATACACTATGGTGATCAAGCACAATTCACCGGTTTCAAAAGAGGATGCCACCACAGATAAAGCTAAAATACTGGCAATCCAGTGCATGGCCAAAATTTTCCTTGGGTCCCATCCCATAGCTATGCCTCCTAAGCTACCCTGAGCACCTAAACATTGCCACTGTCCTATTGGCCAAATATTTGGCGTATAGGCAAAAAGTGAGTCTATCAATAATTTAGTCTCCTAAATACATAAAATATCTGGAGTATGTTTCCACACCAAGCTTCTTATAGCTTTTTGTCTAGGGGAGCTATTCAGACCCCTTAATTTCCATGATAAGACTATCATTGAATGGATTGGGGGAAATGCTCATCCAAGGTTTTAACAACCCCGGTCTCCACCAGCAAATCACCTATAATTTTAAGTTTGTCTTGATCCTTTCTACGCCCACCTTTAGATAGAGCTGTCAAGGTGACCTTCTTGAATTGTTTCTACGCTAATCCAAGTGCCAAAGCAGGTCCTTTTTCCTTCTTTCCAGCATCTCCTTCCTTGACCACATCAGCCCATCTGCCTTCTTTCTCTTTCCCTTCACAAGAAGCCTCTGTCATTCCTTCCTCCTATCTCAAAGCATTATCAAAAGGTGCATGGATCATCATCTTGCCCTTCATGGAGGTTAGTGAATTACTTAGAATGCTCCACATCCTCCCCCTGTTCATCCATTAGAATACCATCTTTGAGAGCCATGCAATCTAGGGCATCAAATCTATTAAACCCCAAGTCCACCTGCCTATCTACATTCCCTCATTTCCATCCACGACCTCTCACTCACCTTCAAACTAGCATGAAGCCATCCTACCCAGCATGAGTTTGGTCACCTGCCCCCTATGCCATGCTTGCATTATTTGAACCTTCCCCCTTACCCAACTTGTCCGGTTGATTTTTCACATTTTCTGGTAGGATCGGATGCCAACTCTCTTTTCCAAGATAGGTTGTGTTTAGTGCTAAAGAATCAGGTCCAATTCCTTTGTCTTTGATAGCCTAAGGACATTGATGATGCATATGTTTGTATACATGGCAAATTCTACACCTGAAGGGAATGGCTTCATAATCAATCTGCTGAATCCATGACAGGGACCCCATGCAAATCTCTATAGAGTCTGGGAGTGGGTTATTCAAATCTATATCTATGGAAATACAGGCATAAGATATCACCTTCTTGTCTAATGATTGATGTGCAATAGCTGCTGGTGTTTCCAGCATAGCCGCTATTTGCCTGAGTATATCCTCTCTCCAAAATTCTAGTGGAAGCCGAGGGAGACGAACCCAGACTGGAACACACGCTGGGAGCTCATCAACAGAATTGAAACCCACATGCTAGGGTTTAAGAAATAATCCCACACACTCATAGAAGTATGGGCCTCCTTCAAAAATATGATTTCCATCCGCCATAGAAGAAAAACTTACCAAAAAGTAGCTATTCCCTGCCAACATGAGATCAAAATCCCCTTCAATGACCCAGGATCGACGAATCCAGGCTTCCAAAGCCACCACAGGGATTCTAATACCCAAAAATTTGCAAATAAGGGTATGTGAAGATAGATATTCAACATCTTCCTAGACTGTCTCTTGAGGTATAATCAGAACCGGTCTATCCTGGCTCCTCAGTAAGCATCCATTAACCTTGCTTAGTTTAGTCCATTCACTAGAATAGAAATTGGTTTGAGCCGCCAACCTTGCCCCAGGCGTCGCTCCTTCCTTCTTGGGGCCTATCATCAGGCTACCACTTCCACCGCTACGCATAGCCATCGCTCCCCTTCTTCCAGAGAGAAGATCAACCAAGTCTCACTCAAATTTTAATGTTAAACTCGAATTGGGGTTATAATTGTTATAAGGCCTTTCTTTAGTAATCTACCCTTAGCCTTATTAATTAGGTTGATAGGTAGGTCTATTATAATAGTAGGGTTGATAAGGGGCTTGGTAGCATTCTTGATAAGGTTTATGGGGTGAAATGTTATACCTCTCCAAGGCTACTATCTTGTTGTTTTAGGCCTTGAACATCCATTTAATATTGCCCAATGTATCCACTTGATTGCCATCTACATGATTATGGTTAGTTAGGTCTGGTAATAGAGAAATGGTAGGCATAGGGGGTTGAATTTATGGGAATAAAGGCATGAGTGGTATTGGATTGAGCTTAACTTCTTGGATTAGTAAATTTTTTCCCCTTATATCCACCTCATAAAATTCTGGTAGAGTGTTTCCCCCCATGGATTGTATCATGACTGCCACATCAAAATTTAGGGACTTTAAATAGTAAAATAATGCATAATTAGGAGTGGGATTAATTACTATGGGGATCCTATCCCAATTTTTTTGAAACCTATAATTTAAATCTACCTTAAATTATTATGAAACTCTTTTAATTATGGTGATTTGTTCCACCAAAGAGAGATGGTCACTCCTATCCTCAAAATGTTTGCACAAATGCTCCTTAAATTCATCCCAAGTATTGATGTGTGTAGGTGTTAAAACCCTATAACTTTGGAGTTCCTTACCCTTTAATAAAGTGACCAATAATCTCATAGCTACATTATCTTGGGTCATAGTATGGATTGAATGCAAATTGGCTATGTTTGTAATATGTTAAATAGGGGCGGTTGAGTTCTCACCTATGAAATAGAGGAGGATTTTGAGGGCAACAATAGGAATGTCATCAAACCAATTGAGTTTTAAGGGGTTTTCACCATTGAATGACAAAAAGGATTTTAATCTAGTCTTAGCCATTAGAGGTGTAGGATTGGGATTAAACCTAGGGTATCTCTTTATCCTAGCAATGTCTAATAAAAACTCAATAAATTCAATCTCCTTACCTTTTGAGGAAGATATTTTGACCACTTTTTTATTGTAACTTGATTTTATACATATCACTAAAGTAATTTAAGCTTTATGATGTTTTTTAATAATTCCATTGCATGATCCAACTCACTTGAGTGTTAGTCCCACTAGGTGTGTCATAACTATTATGAATCCAACCTACAGCCTTTATAGGAGATAGTTCAATTATCTTTAAGCTTGGGGTAAGATGGGATTAGTATAAAGTTTGTGGGTTACCTATAAGAAGACCAAAGCTCTAGTTTATGGGGCTAGTTACCTATTATATCAACTTAGTCTCTCTTCCTAAAACCTACTGATGTTGGGATGAAAAGAGATACAGATAAAACATGAAAATAAACCTATTGTAGGATGGTGTTTCACTAATATTCATTTACCCTCTCTTGTCTAAGATTCAATAAAACTTTATGGATCAAATGAAAGAGAAATGATTAAATAGTCTTCTTGATGAACTCCTAAACATAAGAATTTCATGTGGAAGATATGTAGAAGGTTTGTAACTCAAAGGGAATGGAAGGAAGGCATGCTTGAGACACTATTATCCAACTCACTCTTCAATACAACTACCACACTCTATCACATCACATGACCTACATAGGATGAGAATATAACTCTAGATGAAAGAGAGTACTTTCAAAAGATAATGAACATAAAAATTTATGCAATTTAAAAACAATAAAACACACTAATAATAACAAATAAGTCTAAAACAAATCCTTTCTTATTGATTCTCAAGGTTCAAGATATAATTTGGTAGATTTTTACTACATCCAATCAAGGGATGATAAACAAAATCCTCAAGGCCTAAATATATAGAAATGTGAGAAAGATAGAGAATGGAATATTGGCATAGAAGTGGCATGAAGATCCTATAATGTTCATCACCAATTCACGTAATAGTTACAATAGACACTCACTCTCCATCATGTGTTAGTTGGGTTGACTAGTGCCTTAAATGAGTACCTTTGGGGCATTGGACCCTATTTTTGGCAAGGTATGACCCATGAAGAGTTTATTCATGCCATATTTAGTAAATTAACTCTAATTTCATTAATTTAATAATAATTTAAAAGGTACCATTAGGTCTCCTTCATGAAGTATTAAGTAGATACCTTTTATTACATGTTGGTCATGTTCAAGAAAATGTCTAACTCCTCCATAATGTTAATGGATATGGAGTTTCCTCACCTTAGGATATATTTATATAGGTTTTATAATGAATAATTAAATTCATAATTTCCTTCTACACCCATGATCTTCTCCCTTTTGTGGTCTAAGTAGACTTATAGACAAGTAGCCTAGTCTCTTGCCCATTCACTATTTAAAGTGTTATGAGAATTGAACCAAACTTTCAATCTATCTAGGTGAGATTTATTTACACCTAGACCAACTTGATATATCAGGATTTGGGCCTTGTAAATATTTCAAACTTGTAGCCTTACTTCACATAGGTGACTAGGTCAGCTCTACTAGCTTTTATAGACTAGTTATTTGGTAAGGATTTTTAGAAGATTTTATAGGAAGTGTTTTGGATATTTCATGCTCTAAGAAGGTGAGATATGTCTAAAACCACCCCATACATTAATTTTAAATCTCTAAACAAGTATTTCAATTCATTTCCTACCCAAAAACGTATAAACTTACAATTTTTGAAGGTGTCTATATACTATTCATATAGACCAATATCATAAATGAGGCCTCCTCTGATGGACTATATCACCCAAGTGTTTGTTAGTTGATTACAATGCATTTGGATGATTTTTTTCTAAAATATTTCCAATCAGGTCTTTATTAGGGTTTTAGGTAAGTTTAATATAGTTATGGATTCTTAACAATGATATGTAGAGGTCAAGGCATTAACCTCTAAACCAATGTGACTAATCTCTTATGGACAAAGCCCCTCACCTCTCCTAAAGTCCTCATCTCCCCATGTAGTAGTTATGTATAGTTGTGAGCTTATCAATTTGACTCTCAAGTGATAAATATTCAACTTGAAAAGCTCACAATTGTATGTAACTAATGCATGAGGAGATGAGTACTTTGAGAGAGGTGAGGTATTTGTTGACCATTTTTTTCCCAACAGGCCAAAAATTGGTCCCCTTCTTTTTTCATGTTATTCTGAGCTAGTACTTTTGATTTCTACATGAGTCTTGCAATTTATACAAACTCTGTAGGTGTAGTCTATTAGTAGATGAAGAACCAATTCAGAGAGTACAAGGTTTTACAAAGCTTCTTCAAACTCATGTTTAAAGAGATTCATAAGGAAGGATATCTAAAATGGTTCAAAGACACTTTTCCTTAAGGTTGGAAGAGTGGTTCAAAAACATGATCTTTCTAAGAGTTAGCATCTTTGAACTGTTGAACCATTGAATCGATTCAACACCTTGGTTCATCACCTTAGTTCAACACTTTTGTTCAATCAGCAAAGTTCATCACTTTGGTTTAATAAAATGGTTCATTGGCTTGGTTCAATGCATTGGTTCAACATTTTGGTTTAATGCTTCAGTTTAATCAGATGTTCAATCACTAGGTTCACTCAGTCGCTTTAATGCCTTGGTTCATCGGCAAAGTTCAACACAAATTTTGAAGGCTCAGCTCAATTCAAATGGTTCATTGGTCAGTTTAATGATCTTGGTTTAATGCTCAATTCAAATCCTTAGTTTAATAATCATTTGAAATATTGAGCCAGTTCAATGAATTGGTTTAATGGTTGGTTCAAAGGAATGGTTCAACATGAAAATTTCAAGCCTCTCGAAGGACAAGTGCCCTTGTGGAGGGTAGTTCTAGGTTTAAGAGCCCTTAGGAATGGCAAGGAGCACTTCAAAGAGGCCAAAAATAAAGTTGTGAAGGTAAGTTCTTTCAAAAAAATTCTAAGGCAAAGAAAATGCCCTTCGGAAGGGTCATCTTTAGCTTTCCCAAAGGGCACTTTTTTAAAGGCAATTGGCAAAGGCAAACAAGAAATCCTTCAGACTTTTTGTCTGAAGGAATTCCTTCAGACAAAAAGTCTAAAGGAATTCAAAAGGGCCATGAGCAAGAAACCTGAAAGAAAGGGACTTAAGGCAAAAGCAAAAGACAAAGATGATTTCTTTAAGAATTTTTTTTTGAAGGAATTTCTTTGGACAAAAAGTCCAAAGAAATTTAGGGAAGCTACAGCCAAAGAACTAGAAGGAATAACAAAAATCCTGAAGCAAGAAGTCCTGTGGGAAAAAGGTCAACAAAAAAAGCCCATAAGGAAAAGGCTAAAGTAGAAAGCTGAAAGAAAGGGCCCAAAAGAATTTCCCAAGTACGGTGACATCCCAAAAGCCATCAACTTTAAGAAGATAGACTAGCTGTTGGTTTTCAAACTGTGATGGGCCTGTGAACGTCAATTTTACACTAGGAAAAGTGAGTGTGGAAGTCACCAAGTGGCAACTGTAGAAGGCTTTGGCATGATTTTTTAAGAGCAGTGGAATGTGCCACATGTCCCTTGCAAGGCTTAGTAAAAGTTGACAAGTGTTAATACCCGCAGTCTCTCTCTTTTGTCCCATAAAAACTATGGTGGGCCCTAGATGAATAGCTAAAGAGAGAAAAAGTTGACACATGTCCTCTTCCATACGACATTCGAAGGGTGCCTAAAGCTTCCATGAGTCAAGAGGATGCTGCCATGTGTCCTGACCATTTCACAGTAGAATGAGACACGTGTCACTTATTTGAAAATCAATAGAAAGAGACAAGGCAAGCAAGAAGATTCCAAGGAACGCAGTGACCCACCAAAAGATAGCCCCTGAGGGTTGAAGGAGCTAGGAAGAGACAAGGAAAGGAAGAAGATGAAGTTTAGGAAAAGACAAATCAGTTTAAGTGGTGAGGAGAGGTGAGTTAATGATAGATGATCATCAAACAGTGCAAATAGTGAGTGGCACGGCCTACTTTCTCCATTTGGCATTTATGAGGGGACAAATCATAGTTTGTTTGCAAGAAAAGAGCAGTCTATTTGAAAAAAAAGGTGTGACCATGTTTTCACATTAATATGGAATGCCAAAGTCAAAGTAGGAACTGATAATCAAACGGTTCCCTCTTCCCAAGGCTCTGAGTGCACATGGGCCAACTTGCAAAAAGAGTGCCAAAGTCTTTCCCAAAAAGTGCCAAGTTCTCTTCCTCTTTCTATATATTGTAAATTTATCATTTTGAGGAGAAGGCATCTCTCAGCCTTAAGGCAAAACTCTACCCAAAAATCTCTCAGGCTTGTAAGGTAGAACTCTACCAGATTTTACCTTGAATCAAGACTTAGCATTTTTACCTCCATCTGGACTTGCACTCAAGCACATGTTTATGTTTTATTTTTATGTTAAGTCATTTTATTTTATGCTTCTCACAGATCAATTATAGCATGTCTAGCACATTGTGAGTTTCTTTTCTATAGGTCTGCTAGAAGTGTCTATAGTAGGAATATAGGTGCATGTGAATAGGATATCAAAGTGTGTCTCAAAACACCTTTGATAGTTCCTTCCTCCCTGTATCTCCACGGACCCCTGACTCACTGACACAGAATAGTTTTCCCACATCAGATGAAGTGTATGGGTGCTTCTTCTTGGTAAAAAGTGTATGTTTCAAGCCTCAGTGGATCAAACTTTTTTGGTGTATCACCTTTTCATTTTTAGGCTTAGGTTATGTTTTCAGCATCTCTCTCTCCCTTTTCATCCCCCCCTTTTTCCATTTTATTTTTTAGTAGTAGGAGAAACTAGGGCCTAAAAGATACATCAAAGGGAGCTAGCCCTTATCTAGAGACTCTCCCCTCTAGCTTTGCCAGTCTCACAAGCAAGAGGGGAGTTTCCATTATTACGTGTGGAAGGGAGAGAGCTAGGCATCCTACCCTAGGTGTAATCCACTGCATCAATAGTTTTTTGGCATGCCTAGTGGGACCAATTAGGACAAGTTGTGTCCAAAGAGTTGAAGAATTTTTGGTGTGTTCTTTAACCAACTAGCCTTTGGAGTCTTTTGCATTAACACCAATGGTGACTCTGAGTTGAATCTGCTAGTTAAGCAGTCTGGTGCCATCAAGAAAATCTTATTTTTGTATGTATAATTCCTTTGCAAAAAATCATGGACCTTGTATTCCTTCATATGACTTCGATCAAACTCAAGATATTTAGAGAATTACCTCAAGCAACTTTCCTAGTTGCCCTTTAATGATAAGGGAGGTGGCACTAGAGTTTGAGAAGTAGGTAATGGAGATTGACAAATTGGATGAGTAGTATGGATATCAGTAGGAGCTGATGTATAAAGAGGTGTGTTTATTTAGGCAAGCTCAGGCCTTGTAATCTATGGAGGAGGAGGTAGCAAAATGGAGGAATCCATTCATGCAAGGTAGTCAACCTTAGGCTCCCCCTCTTATCCTAAAAAAATCCCCCTCTTATGCACCAAATCCTTTCTATCAGATAGCACTTGCTCATTCTAGCTCATCTTATGCATCAATCAACCCTGGTCTTGACCCTGTGCACCCAGCCTTCAAGCATCAAATGGAATTGTAACAACCTCCCATGGAGATGAACCTTATAAACTCCTTAGATCATGAATCTTCTTTTGGGGGGGACTTTTTAAACTAGGACATCTCTCTCGAAACTACTCCTACCCATCTCTATGATGATTCCTATGAGCTCTAAGAAAGACTCTTTTAGGATAATCTAGCCAAGCAAATTGAGGATTTAGAGGCTAAGATGAGACTGATTAGAGAAAGAGAGATGGAACTTTCAGACCTTATAGAGGAGCCCCAGGACCTTGGAGAAAACAAAGTTGTTGCCTATTCATAGGAGCAAAATTCCAATTCTGAGATCCTGAACTTGAAGAAAATAGTAGAATCATGGGGCAAGAAGAAGTAGAAGAAAGGTTTTGCTCAAAATCTTGAAGAAGATGAGGTTGATCCTACTCATGATGATGTTGGTGACCTCCAAGAAAGTCTATTCTAAGAGGATATGTCCAGAAGAATTACAGAGTTGGAATCCAGAGAGAGATTCCTCAGCTAGTGTGTGATGGACAGTTCAAACCCAATGGCACATTCCATGTCTGAACACACCCCATCTACACACCTCTAAGAGAGATATCATGCCACACCTAATTTTGATGAAGTATTGACCAAATGGAAGGAGGAGAATCATTCGATTCTAGCTCAAGGACTGCCTCCTCTTCCACATGGTTTTTTCATTTCATCCCCTCTCAATGAGGAACCTGTTCTGCAAGAGGTGAGTGAGGAAGAAAAGATCCAATTTGCAGCTCTTCAAGAGGCTATAGTGAGTGACAATGAAGAATAAATCATCATTGAAGATCCTTGTGAAGACCTCATCAGCAATGGAGAAATCACAGGGCATGTATACATGCAGATGTTCCAGTAATATGAGGAGGAACATAAGCATGGTGAGCTCTCTCCCCCTTTGTTTGATGAACTTCATTATTGCTTCAATGAGGAGGATGAATACACTAAGGAGCTTGAGTTAGAGGAGGACCAGATGGATATCTTTGAACATCTATAAATTCTATTCTTTGAGGAGGAAAATGAGAGGCTGGTCTTCCTTGAGGAAAGCCTTGAAGAAGAGAGCTTTGAATAGAGAGGTGATGTTCTGTGGGATGAGCAATCAGTTTGTGATTCCATTTCAGACATCACCACAGTCACCCTTCTTCAAGAAAGCCAAGAGGAAGTAGAGGATGATTTTGACATAGTTTTCAATGAAGCAGAAGGGAACAAGTCAAACCATGATGCATTGCAAAGGGATCATGCACAACAAAGGGCTTATGGTGACGAGCCAATAGCCACAAATTTCTTGGTGATATGCACCAACATGAAGGACCAACATTCAACAAGCTTTCAAGAACAAATAGAGTATGTATATATTGGAAGCATGTTTGAATCTAATCCACTTAGATGTAAGCCAATCCAGGTGACAGGCAAGAGGAGTAGGTCATCAAATCTCCTTTTCATTCAGCCACTTTTCTGGCACCATAAGTCTTCTTTCCAGGAAGGAGACTTAAGAAGTTTTCCCTTTGATCCAAGAGGGAGGCAAATATTCCTGGTTAGTTGTATATAGTATTTTTTTTTTAGTTTCTTTTCCTGTTTTCCCTAAGTGTAGTTTGCACAAGTAGTGTTTTTAGCCTTGTGTGTGTTTTCCTTTATATGTGGGGTAAAAGGCTTCAAGTTTGATTTTGGGATCCCTCAAGGTAGTGGCTAACTCTTTTAGAGCTACATCTAACTCTGTGCCCAATGGACTAAAAGGCAACTGGTCTCTAATCATAGCAGGCATGCTTCCCCTGGGAGTCACCAATTTGTTGACCATTTTTTGCCCAATAGGCCAAAAATTAGACCCCTTCTTTTTTCATGCTGTTCTGAGCCAATACTTTTGATTTTTACATGAGTCTTACAACTTCTATGAACTCTATAGGTGTATTATTTTGATAGATGAAGAACCAGTTTAGAGAGTTCAAGTTTTTACAAAGCTTCTTTAGACTCCTATCTGAAGAAATTCATAAGGAAAGAGAGCTAAAATGGTTCAAAGACACTTTTCCTTAAGGTTGGAAGAGTGATTCAACAACATGATCTTTCAAAGAGTTAGTAGCTTTCAACCATTGAACCATTGAATTAGTTCAATGCCTTGGTTCATCACTTTGGTTCATCACCTTAGTTCAACACTTTGGTTCAATTGACAAAGTTCATCACTTTGGTTCAATCAAACGGTTCATCAGCTTGGTTCAATGCATTGGTTCAATTCTTTAGTTCAATCAGATGGTTCAATCACTCAGTTCACTCAGTTGGTTCAATGCCTTGGTTCATTAGCAAAGTTCAATGCAAAGTTTGAAGGCTCAGCTCAATTCAAACGGTTCATCAGTCGGTTTAATAAGCTTGGTTCAAAGCCTTGGTTCAATAATCATTTGAACCATTGAACTGGTTCAATGAATTGGTTCAATGGTTGGTTCAAAGGAGCAGTTCAACATGAAAAGTTTAAGCCTCTTGAAGGACAAGTACCCTTGTGAAGGGTAGTTCTAAGTTCAGGAGCCCTTGCAGAGGGTAGGGAGTACTTCAAAGAGGCCACAAAGAAAGCCATGAAGGTAAGTTCTTTCAAAAAAATTCTAAGGCAAAGAAAATGCCCTTTGGAAGGGTCATCTTTAGCTTTCTCGAATGACACTTTTTTGAAGGCAGTCAGTAGAGACAAACAAGAAATCCTTCAGACTTTTTGTTTGAAGGAATTCCTTCAAACAAAAAGTCTGAAGGAATTCAGAAGGGCCATGAGCAAGAAACCCAAAATAAAGGGACTTAAGGCAAAAGCAAAAGACAAGGATGATTTCTTTCAGACTTTTTGTCTGAAGGAATTCCTTCGAATAAAAAGTTTGAATAAATTTGGGGAAGTTGCAGCCAAAGAACCTGAAGGAATAACAAAAAAGCTCGAAGCAAGAAGGCCTGTGGGAAAAAGTTCTGTGAAAAAATCCCATGGGGAAAAAGGCCAAAGTAGAAAGCCGAATGAAAGGGCCTAAAAGAATTTGCTAAGGACGGTGACATCCCAAAAGCCGTCAACATTAAGAAGATAGACTAGCCATTGGTTTTCAAATTGTTATAGGCTTGTGAACGTCAATTTTACACTAGGAAAAGCCAAAGTGTAGAAGGTGCCAAGTGGCAACCATAGAAGGCTTTGACATGCATTTTTAGGTGTAGTGAAACATGCCATATGTCCCTTACAAGGCTTGGTAGAAGCAGACAAGTGTCAACACCTACAGTCTCTCTCTCTTTTATCCCATGAAAACTATGGTGGCCCCAGATGAATTGTTAAAGAGAGTAGAAGCCAACACATGTCCTCTTCTATAAGACCTTCAAAGGGTGCCTAAAGCTTCCATGAGTCAAGTGGATGTTGCCACGTGTCTTGCCTATTTCATAGTGGAACGTGACACATGTCACTTATTTGAAAATTAGTGGAAAGAGACAAGGCAAGCAAGAAGAGTCCAAGGAACACAGTGACCCACCAGAATATATCCCTCGAGGGCTAAAGGAGCTAGGAAGAGACAAGGAAAGGAATAAGATGAAGTGCAGGAAAAGACAAAGTAATCCAAGTGGTGAGGAGAGGTGAGTTATTGATAAATGATCATCAAATGGCACAAATAGTGAGTGGTGTGGCCTACTTTCTCCATTTGGCATTTATGAAGGGACAAACCATAGTTTTTTTGTAAGAAAAGAGTAGTCTATTTGTATAAAAGAGGCACGACCATGTTTTCACATTAATAAGGAATGCCAAAGTCAAAGTAGGAACCGACAGTCAAATGGCTCCCTCTTCCCAAGGCTTAGAGTACACATGGGCCAGCTTGCAAAAATAGCACCAAAGTATTTCCCAAAAAGTGCCAAGTTCTCTTCCTCTTTCTATATATTGTAAATTTCTCATTTTGAGGAGAAGGCATCTCTCAGCCTTAAGGCAAAACTCTACCCAAAAATCTCTTGGGCTTGTAAGGTAGAACTCTACCTGATTTTACCTTGAATCAGGACTTAGCATTTTTACCTCCACCTGGACTTTCACTCAAGCACATGTCTATGTTTTATTTTTGTGTTAATTCATTTCCTTTTATGCTTCTCATAGATCAATTTGAGCATGTCTAGTGCATTGTGAGTTTCTTTTTTGTAGGTCTGCTAGATGTGTCTACAACAGGAATATAGGTGCATGTGAATAGGCTATCAAAGTGTGTCTCAAAACACCTTTGATAGTTCCTTCCTCCCTGTATCTCCATGGACCCCTGACTCACTGACATAGAAGAGTTTTCCCACATTAGATGAAGTGTATTGGCACTTCTTCTTGGTGAAAAGTGTATATTTTAGGCCTGAGTGGATCAAATTTTTCTGGTGTATCACCTTTTCATTTTTAGGCTTAGGTTCTATTTTTATCATCTCTCTCTCCCTTTTCATCCCCGCCTTTTTCCATTTTATTTGTTAGCATTAGGAGAAACTAGGGCCTAAAAGATACATCAGAGGGAGCTAGCCATTATCTAAAGACTCTTCCCTCCAGCATCACCGGTCCCATAGGCAAGAGAGGAGTTTCCATTGTTGCATGTGGAAGGGTGGGAGCTAGGCATCTTGCCCTGAGTGCAATCCACTACGTCAACATTATTTTTTCCACAAGAGATTAGTGGCATTGGTTTAGAGGTTAAGTCCTTAACCTCTATGAATCATTGCTAAAATTCATAACTCTCTTAACATCTTAAAATCCATAATAAAGACATGATTGGGAAAATTTTATAAAAAATTCATCCAAATATAGTGTAATCATCTAGTAAACACTTGGGTAATATAGTTGACTCAAAGGAGGCCTTAGTTGTGGTACTGATATATATGAATAGTGTACAGATTCATATATAAACTACAAGTTTTTAGGTAGGAGATTAAGTTAAATATTTTTATAAAGGTTTTGAATTAATGGAAGGAGTGTTTTGAGACTTATTTCACCTTATTATATCATTAAATTTCCAAAACACTACCTAGAAATGTTTTTGCAAATCCTTACCAAATAGCTAGCCTATAGAAGCAAGTTAAGGTGACCTAGTCACCTAAGTATAGTAAGGTTATAAGTGTGATATATTTATAAGGCCCAAATATTTATATATAAATTTGGTTTAAGTGTAAATAAATCTCACTCAAACAACTTTAATTATATTTTAGTTCTCATAACTCTCTAAGTAGTGAATGAGCAAGAGACTAGGCTACTTGTCCCTAATCGTAGTTTACCAACAAAATGGAGAAGATCATGGGTGTATAATTCCATTATGAATATAATTATTCTTCATAAAACATATTTAAATATATAATAAGGTGATAAAACTCCATATCCATGGCCATTATGAAGGAGTTAGATAGTTTCTTGAACATGGCCAACATGCAAGAAAAGGCAGCTACTTAATGCTTCATGAAAGAGACCTAATGGGATATTTTCAATTCTTAGTAGCTAATGAAAAGAGATGGAATTAATAAATTATGGAATGTATACACTATTAATGGTTCAAATCTTTCAAAAAATAGGATCCAACACCCCAAAGGTGCTTATTCAAGGTACTAGTCAACCCAAGCAATGCATGATAGAGTGTGAGGGGTTGTTGTAAATGTTGAGTGAATGGGTGATGAACATTATGGCCTCTTAATGCCACTTCTATTCCAAGATTATATTTTATCTCTTTATCACATTTATATATATTCAAGCCTTGAGGCCTTTGTTTATCATTCCTTAGTTGGGTGTATCAAAACTCTACCAAATTATAAATTGAACCTTGAGAATCAATAAGAAAGGATTGGTTGCAGACTTATTTATTAGCAGTAGTGTGTGTTATGGTTTATTGAATTGAAAAATTTATGATGTTTTTTATCCTTTTTAGGTCCTCTCTTTCACCTAGTTTTATATTTTCATCCTATGAAGGTCATGTGATGTTTTATAATGGGGTAGTTTTACTAAAGAGTGAGTTGGTTGATAGTGTCTTAAGTAGGCCTTCCTTCCATTCCCTTCAAATTTTAGAACTTCTACATAGCCTCCACAAGAAATAATTATTTTTAGGACTTCATCAACATGTCTATTAGACATTAGTATTTCGTTTGATCCACAAAGTTTTTTTAAATAGTAATCAAGAGAGGATAAATAAATATTAGTGCATTACCATCCTATAATATGTTTCTTTTCATTTTTTCACTCTATCTATTTTCATCCCAACATTAGTAGGTTTTAGGAAGAGAGCTTAAGTTGATGTACCAGGGGAGATATCCCCATAAAAGATATGTTTGGTCTTCCTATAAGTAACCCATTATCTTTATACCAACCCCATATTACCCTAATATTTAATATAATTAAAGTATCTCCTTCAAAGGGTGCATCTTAGAGTGCTAATAGTTCACCTTAGCATTAAGGATTTCATCATTAATAGAGGCATAAGTGAAAAGAGGGTTTGTTAGGTGACTAAGTACATGGAATATGACATATATCTTAATTTTAATATTTTTATCATAGGTAGGGGACTTTATGAACACCTTTCAGTAGATGCTAAGGAGGAGAAAGATGTGGTTTTGGTATTCCAAGATGATCAACAAGTAGCTACAACTATGTCTCCTTCTAGGTGGACCCAAGACATGGTGAAGTTAATAAAAATGAGAGAATTAAATTTAGGCTTATATATGACAAAAATTATGTACTTTATACTAAAATCTATCCATTACATCCTTGTTGATGGGTACTCTTCAAGAAGGACATTCGTGGCATGCTTTTGAGATGTGTAGAGACTAGTCAAGTTAAAAATGTTTTAGATCAGTTTCATGATGGGCCTTCATGGGAGAACTTTAAATAAAAGACCAAAACATAAAATATAATAATATTAGGATATTTTTTTCAAACTTTAATTAGGGATTCCCATTCTTGGGTTAGTAGTTTTTCCAAATGTGTTGTGTTCACTGGCAAGTAAAGACTAGTTTCCTTATCTCTAAAACCCATTCAAGTTGAGTATACCTTGATGTAATGGGGCCTAAAATTTATATTTATGATTCAAACCCCATATATTTATAGACATAAATGGGTTTTTATAGCTACTAATCACTATAATAGGTGGTTGGAGGCATCTAAACTCAAGGTAAATGAGATATTAGTTTAAGAGTTCTATGACAACCTAGTGACTAGGTTTAGGGTCCCTTCAACCACTATGTCAGATAATGCATTAGAATAAATTATTGAAAATTTGAGTGAGTGGGCCATTGATCATGGAATATACCCAATTTCTTCATCTAACTACTATCCATATGGCAATGGACTAGTAGAGTCCACCAATAAGAACTTGATTATGATCATAAAAATGATAATGGAGGAAAACCATATAGAGTGGCACACCAAGTTAAGGACTACCTTATGGGAAGATGATATTAATCCAAATAATTATAATAGATACTAACCTTATTTCCTTTTTTATTAAAAATAATAAATACTACCTATTTCACTTGAATTGGTAGACTTGGAATTTGCACATTATCTTGAACTCATGAAGAGTGATGCAATGAAAGTAAGGATGACTGAGTTGAGGGATAAATAAGAAATATGAGATGGTGTCATTAATTACATGTGGTCCAAACAAGATCAATTCAAAATTTCATTTGACAATAAATCCTCTTCAAATACCTTCCAACAATGTGGCATTGTACTTAAGTGGGATGAGGACCATGCCAAGCTAGGTAAACTTTCAAAATTTGATAGTTTTTGAAGTGGGCCATATCTAATTACCAAATATATGGAGATAAATTTCTTAAAATTGTACAAATTGAGTGGTTAGGAACCTCTTCTCCATTTCAATGGGATGTTCCTCAAGTATTATTATTAGATCACAAAGTCCTCTTGTATAAAGTAGCTTGTCTCCTTCCTCCAGGTGATGTAACACATGTTTGTTAGTTGTTTTTTTATCTTGTTTCTTATTTTTATGTCCCTTTATTATTATTGTTATTTTTTTTGTGTCTTGTTTATATTTTTTAGTCTTAAAATTCTACAAGGTTTGAGTAGTGCAGTCAAAAGAGATTTCACCTAAGTAGGAGTGATAGGCAAAGAGATCCTAGGTCCTCTTGACCAACAGGTAGGTCAAGCCTTTAGATTCACCAATAATGTTAAATTATTTATGAAACCAATCATATAAATGAGTAAACTCATGTATTATAACCCAAAAACATCATTTTTTGTCACCCTTATTATGTTCTTGAGGTTTTAGGACAATCTAAAGTAGGATCATTGATTTTCATGTTAAGGATAACAGGTCCAATGTCTTGTCATGTCATAAAACATCATGGTGGTTTCCATTTAACCTATTTAAAATTATTTAAAGTGTCCTCATTATGTTTATACATGTGTGAAGGTACATAATATTATTTTAAGTGGTCTTAATAACCCCAAATGTGCTATAGTGGAGATGACTAAATGATGTAGTTAATGATTCATCATGAACCTTTCTAGTGTATTCAAGATGTGAAAGGTATGGATTAACCACAAGTTTTAAGAATGTTTTGAAGATAAATGGGAGCATATATAAGTATTTATCATTTTCTAGGGAATTTTAATAAGTATTTAAATGCCATTCATTTGAATCCTTCACTTGAAACAATAATATATTATTTTAAAGTGGAGTATTTAACCCTAATATGATGTTATTTAACCTTAAAAGGCCACTAAAACCAAAATTCACATCCTAAAAATCATTCATGAATTCCATTAGGCCATACCAATCATTTCATATACTAATTATGTCCTTTTCACAAGTCAAAACTTCCAATTACCACTAAATGGGCCCCATACATGTGAAAATGTGTCCCTTCAACTCCCCAAGTTGTACCATAAAATTTCAAACATTATCTGACCCATATTTTCCCTCTTCCTACCTTTCAATAATGATTTTTGGTTTTCAACATGAGAAAACATATGAAATTTTTAGGTTGTAGGATTTTTTAGAATGGTACAAATCCATACAGTAAGGATTTTCTTAGATGGATTTAGGTATATTAAAGGGGAGTTTAACACAAGAATTTAATGAATAAATCCAAGTGTTTTAGGGACCAAAGAGCCAAAAACTGGTTCACTTACTCCATAAAGCTTTTTTGGATACATGGAGAGCACTTCAAGTTTTTGCTTAGTTCTTATAGGAGAGAGAGGGTGAAGGTCTAGGATCTTGGACAAATAAAGTAAACTTGATGACCTTAAAATCATGGGCATTAGTTTTAATATTATTATTTTGTGTTATATGAACAAATTATAAGAATATAAGTAACCTAGTTATCATAGTCATCTACACAAGACAAAATAAAGGGAATGGTTTCAAGACATTATTGGCTTATCTAATGAAACTAGTGATTATTCATGTTGTCTCCAATCCTGTAGGGTCCTTCCATGGAATCCTCAACCTCTGGTTTTCATGTGTGGGCCTATAAGAGTGATACATATCTAAGATAATGATGTATATAGGTTAAAATCAAGGTTTCATTAGTGAGAAAGGGGTATCCAATGCATGTATCTGAAGGTGAATAATGTTTAAAGGTGAAATAATTGTGTTTTGAAGATATTAATCTCCTTAGTTCATCTTGAATTATCTAATGGATCTCCAACCCTATAAAATGGTGCTTTCAAGTGAGATTTCCTTAAAAATTAGGTTTCACTATAAAGAAAGATAGTATGGTGTATGATGGTGGTTTGAGGTTATCAAAATGAAGTAAGGGACATCAAGTAATGTTTTATTCATACCAAATTATTCTTATCTCAAGTTTTTTATCCCTATCATAGTCCTCAAAGGCCAAGAAACAACCATTTATATCTCAAATACCTTCATAGTCTTATTTAGTAGATGTTAAGGTTATTAAAAAAAAGTTAAGGTTCTCATATAATCTTGGTTTCCATTCTTTACTGCATATGCCTCATTAATGACCTCAAAGTGTTTTATTCTATTAGGTATGTTTGTGGAAATGTCTAGGGTCCTTAAAAATCAATTTAGGTTATGAGTTCATAGTTCAATCCAAGCCCTTAAATAACCTCTTCCATTTGACAACATTATCATTATCAGCCTACTCAATTCAAGCCCTAAAACCCAAGTCAAAATCTCTATATGACCTTACACATCATCACCCATAGGTCAATGCCCTCTACCTAAGTCTAATTCATATAAATAAGGTCAAAATACTCCATAATGTTTTTAGGTGTCATCAAGATTATGTGAAATGAACCCATATAGCTATGATCCCTATTGAAAGAGCATGATCACCACCTAAAATAGATAACTTAGATCCACTTTACAAAATACTTCAAAGTCATTATATGCACATGAGTCTCAAGTATAATAAAAATATATGACTAAGTATATTTATGTCTTGAAAGGATTGAATCAAACATAAGGAGGGACATTTGGATCTCAAGTATGATAATAGAGGCTCTCCTCTAACTTAAGGGTCTATTCAACAGACCTATTGATAGTCAACAAGTATAAAATAGTACCTATAGCTCATGATAGTTTGTGTCATAATTTTAATATGACACTTATATGCACATAAATGGAGAATATTCAAAATAAGAGAGAATATAAAACATGGAGGTCATCTCACCAAAGACAAATAAATCTATAAGAGTGAATTTTGGAGTAATTTAAGAACATACAATTAGTTAGGGTTGCCTATAATGTGAAGGTGTCAGACTAAAGAGAGTGTAAATTTATATAAAATATGAAATTAGAGTCTTTAAGGGATGAATACATATCCAAAATCATTGAGGTCTTAATTGATGGTGCCCTTAAACAAGGAATCTACTTGGTCTAAGTTGTAGACCTAGAACAAGTAAAATATGGTATGACTGTGCATATAAGTGTGTTGATAGAGTTAGAGAAAATGAAACTCAAGTCTATAGTCAAGACTTGGAATGTGAATTTTGATCCCTTAATTCATCCCTATAATGAGATAAATGATTTTTCTCAAGTTTCCTATGTCAATTGATTTAGGCCCATATACTAGATAGTGATGTGTAAGGTAGGCTACTAGAAAGAGTAGGTATGGTGATATCGTCTGAAGAGATAGGAGCATGTGAAGAGTATGGAAACTAGACTAAGTATGTTTCTTTGACAAATTTTAAGTTGAAAATCCATCTATAAGAAGGTAGAGGTCCCAACACACAATCTAATCTTGTAAGGCCTAAAAGCACAACTAAGTCTCAAGACCCCATATTCATTTTAGGGGAAAATCCTAACCTCCAAGTATACTCAATGAAATATGGGGATATATTAATATGTTTTAGGTCTTATAAAGGTATTTGGAGCATATGAATGAAATGAGATAGTTTTTTTTGGTCTTAGTCCTCTCCCAAGCTTCATTATTCTGAGAAGCCATGTTGAGTTACACTTTCAAACACTTGTATCTCTCACCACAAAGAATCCAATCTTAGGGATCTTATGGGAATTTCAGAACCCCTATGGTCTCAAAATTCATAAAGCATTGAGTGGGATTTATGGGCATAGATATATGAACTAATGTTAAGAAGGTAACCTACATAAATTACTTAGCAAAGAGCTTGAAGCACACCATCTTCTTCTCATATCTTCACATATAATTTACGTGGGACCATAAGATATTTAGGAGATATGAAGGGGTCAATAGGATAAAATATCATGAAAATAAGTTTTGGTTTGGATGTCCATACTGTATGAACCATAATTAAGATGGTAGACCTCCAAATCCCTTCTTAGACCTTGGCTCAAACTTGATAAAGGGATTATTCCCCAAAATTCATCCAAATTAATTAGGTGGACTATCAAATAGTCCTAATGGTCTCCCCATGTCTCCTAAGAACTCAAGTGACCTATTAGTTGTCACACGTAGGGGATATGCCATATAAATAAAGATTGAGAGAGCCAATTTATTTATATTAACAAGGATTTTAGAAGGTTTTCATATACCATAGGTTTCTAAGGAGAGAGAGGAGCCCAAAGTTCTCAAATGATCTCAGATCATCTACTTACAGGGGCATCCATGAGTGGTAACTCTTATAGATAGACCTAGTTGTCTAAGTGAGAGACTATTTTACAACTTTATTTAATTGGATCCAAGTGTTTTAATGGACCTAATGGATGATTTACATGTAAGAGAAAGTGATTAAGTTCCTCACAACTCTAGCTTAGGGTTAAAATTAAAAAACCCTATAATCAAACATATTGATCTAGCACCTTCTTTAAGGTGATGTCACTTGAAATATATTTCAAAGGATAAAGGGGATAAATTAAAATCTCATACCTTCATATATATTTTTATCATATTTTTTAATATGTGTAGACCACTTTAATTTATATGGGAGAAGTTATAGCTAGTCATTTTGGCCTGAAGACACCTTAAGACTACCCAGAGTGCATATTTATCACCTAAAAAGCAACTTGACAATCTCACAAATATACTAAACTAATACATATGGATCTAAACAATTTAGGAGAGGTGAGGGTATTTATCCATAATATATTAGTGGCATTGGTTAAGAGGTTAAGACCCTCACCTCTAGGAATCATTTCTAAGAGTCCATAACTATCTTAAACCTCCCTAAAACCCTAATAAGGACCTGATTGGGAATATTTTATAAAAAAAAATCATATAAATTCATTTTAATAACCTATTAAAAACTTGGATCATATAGTCCCCTCAGAGGGGGCCTAAACTATGGTACTGGTCTATATGAATAGTGTATGAACACTTCCAAAAACTACAAGTTTACAAGTTTTTTGGAAGGAGATGAATTGAAAGAATTTTTCATAGGTTTCCAATCAATGGAAGGGGTGTTTTTATACTTTTTTCACCTTCTCAAACCATAAAATGTCCAAAACATTTCTTATAAATGCTTATGCAAATCCTTACCAAATAGTTAGTCTACATAAGCTAATAGAGGTGACCTAGTCACCTAAGTGGAGTAATGTTACAAGTGTGAACTATTTTCAAGGCCCAAATATTTATATATTAGGTTGTTTCATGTGTAAATAAATCTCACTTAGAAATATTAAATGTTTAGCTAATTTCTCATAACTCTCCAAATAGTGAATGAGCAAGAGACTAGACTACTTATCCATAAGCCTACTTAGCCAACAAAATGGATAAGTTAATGGGCATAGAAGTACATTATGAAGTTAATGATTCATCATAAAAATTATGTAAATATATCATAAAGTGATGAAAATCCATATCTATGGCCATTATAGAGGATTTAGACAATTTATTGAACATGGCCAACATGTAAGAAAATGTAGCTACTTAATGCTTCATGAAAGAGACCTAATGGGATCTTTTCAATGCTTAGTAACTGATGGAAGGATATGTAATTGAAAAATTATGGTGTACATACATTCCATATGGGTTAAACCTTTCCAAAAATAGGCTCCAATGCCACAAAGGTGCTCATTCAAGGCACTAATCAACCCAAGCAATGGATGATGGAGTGTGAGGGGTTGTTATAATTTCTAAGTGAATGGGTGATGACCATTATGGATTATTCATGCCACTTTTACACCAATACCACCTTATCTCTCAATAACATTTATATATATTCATCCCTTGTAGCCTTTATTTATCATCCCTCGACTGGGTGTAGCAAAACTCTACCAAATTATATCTTGAACCTTGAGAATCAATAAGAAAGGATTGATTACATATTTCTTTATTAGTAGTAGTGTGTGTTATGGTTTGTTGACTTATATAATGTATTATGTTCATTTTATTTTGTAGTTCCTCTCTTTCACATAGTGATATATTATCATCCTATGCAGGTCATGTGATGTGATAGAATGTGGTAGTTATATTGAAGAGTGAGCTGGTTGATAGTATTTCAAGTAGGCCATACTTCTATTCCCTTAAATTTTTAGACCTTGTACATAGCCTCCACATTAAATAATTAGGTTTAGGAGTTCATCAAGAAGTTTATTTATTCATTATTATTTCATTTTATCCATAAAGTGTTGTTGAAGATGATTCAAGAGAGGATAAATGAATATTGGTGCATCAAAATCTGAGAATAGGTTTCTTTTTATGTTTTCTCTCTATTAATTTTCATCTCAACATCAGTAGATTTTAGGAAGAGATCCTAAGTTGATGTAGCATGGGATATATCCCTATGAAATAGAGGTTTGGTCTTTATATAGATAACCCACAACCTTTATACCAATCCCATGTTACCCCAAGCTTGAAGATAATTAAACTATCTCCTTCAAAGGGTGAAACTTGGAGTGCTAACAATTTTTTATAGTTTTGATCTTGTCAAATTACCTCTTAGGTAATAAATATTCATTATAGGTAGTCTCAAGTTGTCTTCAGACCAAAATGACCAGCTTTGACTTCTCCCTTACAAACTAAAGTAGCCTACATGTTTGAAATAACATGATAAATATCTTTATGAAGGCCTAAAATGTTAATTGATCCCCTTTTGTCAATTGATAACTATCTCTATGAAGGCCTAAGATGTCAATTGATCCCATTTTGTCTTTTGTTATAGATTTCAAGTGACATTCCATTGAAGAAGGTGTTATATGAATATGTTTTATTGTAGGTTTTTTATGTTTTGACCCTAATATTGAGTTGTGAGGCATTTAATCACTTTATCAGACATGAAAATCGCCCTTAAGGGACCTTATAATACATGTATCCACTTGATCAATCCATATACTTTCATTTATATTAATATAGTCTCTCACTTAGATACCTAAGTCTATTTACAAGAGTTAACAGTCATGGATGCCTATGTAAGTGGCTAATGTGAGATCATTTGAGAATTGAAGGCTCATCTCTCTCCTAAAAAACCTATGGTATATGTAAATCCTTGTCAACTCCTTATTTATAGACTTAAATTGAATCTTTCAAGCATAATCTATATGTTATATCCCCTACACATGACAAATTATAGGTCACTTGAGTGCTTAGAAGATATAGGGAGACCATTAGGACTATTTCATAGTCCACCTACTTTTATTTGGATGCATTTTGGGACACAATTCCTTCATCAAGTCTAAGCCAAGGTTTATGAATGCTTTTAGAGGTCCACCATATTAATTATGGTTCCTATAGTAGAAACCTCCAAACCAAAACTTCTTTTCATGATAATTTAGCCTACTGACCCCTTTGTCTCTCTTAAATAGCTTAGGGTCCCATGCAAATTATGTGTGGAGATATGAGTAGAAGATGTTGTGCTTTGATATCTCTTCTAATTAATATTTGTAGGTTAAATTATTAAAGTGTTTTCATATAGTTAGGCCCCTAAATCCCACTCACTCATTCATAAATTTTTAGATCATAAGTGTGCCCAACTTCACTTATGAGTCTTGGTCATAGATCCTTTTGTAGTGAGAGGTACAAGTGTTTAAAAGTATAACTTGACATGGCTACTTAAAATAATGAAGCTTGGGAGAGGAATAAGACCAAAAATAACTATAATTTAATTTATTTACTCCAAATACCCTCTTTAGGACCTGAAACATCTTCATATACCCCCATATTACATTGAGTCTTCTTAGAAGTTAATATTTTCCCCTAAAATGAATATGGGGTCTTGAGACCTAATTGTGCCTTTAGGTCTTGTAGGGTCAAAATAAATGTTGGGAAATCTATTTACCCTTATATGTATTTTTATATTCAAATTTGTCAAGGAAACCTCCTTAGTGTATTTTCCATCTCCTTCACATGCTCTTATACATTTAGACTATCTCACCAGCCCTAATATATGGGACTAAAGCAATTAACATTGGGAACATAAGAAATATCCATTAAATAATTATAGGGATGGAGTTAGGGATTAAACTTAACATTAAAAGTCTTGAATATATCCTTGAGTTTGCTTTTATCCAACTCTATTAACACACTTGTATGCATAGTCATACCACATTTTACATGTTCTAAGTCTATAACTTAGGCCAAATAATTTATTTATTTAGGGGAATCATCAAGTAAGACATTTAAGAGTTTAGATATGTCTTATTACCCCTAATACTCTAATTTTATATGTTTTAGGCATTTCCACTCTATTTATTTTATCAGCTTCACATTCTAGGCAACCTTGACTAATTATATGTGCTCAACTCAGTCCAAAATGAAATCTTATAGATTTATTTGCCTTTGGTGATATGACCTCCATATTTTAACTTATCTCTTAGTTTAAATATACTACCTATATGTTAATATAATTACCACATTAAAATTATGATATACACTATCATGAATTATAGGTACTATTTTATTCTTGTTGACTATTAATAGGTATGTTGAATAGATCCCTGAGTTAGAAGAGAGCAGTTGTCATATTTGATATCCCCATGTACCTCCTTATGTTTGAATCAATAATTTAAATACATAAATGTAATTAATAATAAAATTTTATTATAATTGATATTCACGCATATAATTAATTTTAAGGATTTTGTAAAGTGGATTTGAGTTATCTTCTATAGGTGGTGATCATGCTCTTCCAATAGGGCTCATAGCTATATGGGTTCATTTTTCATATCCTTGATGAAAATTTAAAAAATTATGGAGTATTTAGATATTTTTTATATTCCTTAGACTTGGGTAGAGGGTATTTACCTATGGGTGATGATGTGTAAGGTCATAGGGAGCTTCAGATTTAGGGTTCAAGGATTGAACTGAAGTAGGTTGATAGTGATAATGTTTTCAAATGGTAAAGGCTATTTGAGGAATTGGATTTAACTATGAATTCACACCCAAAATTATCTAAAATTACCCTATAAATATACACACACATAATTAATAGAATAAAAAAATTTGAAGTCATTAATGAGGCACATGTAATAAGGAATGAAAACCTAGTATTCTCTGAGAACCTTAACTTCTACTAAATAACCTTAACATCTACTACACAAGACTGTGAATGAATTTGAGAGTTAAATGGTGGTTTATTTTCCTATGAGTACCATTATGGGGTATAAAAATATTTATATAAGGACATTTTGGTATTAATACAACATTACTTTTTATCCCTTACTGTGTTTTGATAACCTCCAAGCCACCACCATACAATATACTACCTTTATATATAGTGGGACCCAAATTTGAAGGTAATATCACTTGGAATAACCATTTTAGATGATTTTGTTATAAAATATTGGCCTAAATACAAAACATTTTCCTAGATGGTCTATTTCATTTTCCCAAGCCATTTAATGACTCATTTTGCTTTGATGACTAGTCTCTTTCTAGTCATGACTTGATGATGCAATGCACTATCTTGGAGGGTCTTGACATGGGTTTGTGAACTATATCATGATCATATTATAGTGGGTGATCAAATTATGGAGAGATAATAAAATTTTATTGGTATAAATAAGTGTCCTTTCAATTTTTTGAAACACTTTGGCAAAGTTTAAGGTAAATTCATAAATTTTAAGGTAAAGGCCTAGAAATGGATTTTAGGGCTTTAAGTGAAGGATATAACTAGTTTCCAAGGTGTTTGACAATATAATTCCATGAATGAGAGATAATGAAATTTGATATCCAAAACATATCTTTCATAAAGTCAAAAATGGGGTCTTATAGAGCCAAATTGTCCAAAATACACCAAAAGTGCATTAGATGACTTTAAGAGCCTTCAAATAGAAAATTTTAAGTGAAAGTTTGGATTTTTGAATAAGTAATATGTATTTTGAATTAATACACGTAATTTTTGTGAATTTAACCCCTTCAAACATTTTTTATACCATTTCAAGTCATTTGGAGTAGAGGAGAGATGGTATCCCATGAGTGAGAAAAAATAGAACCATCCTTAGTTAATGAAGACAATGTATTTTTCTTTTATATTTTAGAGGATAGAAAGGTTGAGGAAAAACAAGGAAAACTATAGGTTTTTATAAATAAAATAAGAGATGTGAATTAATATATTATCCATGAAGAGTGTAATGTTTTCATGAAGGAAACAATGGAAGTTTTTATGTGAAATAAATGCATATGAGGATAATATTGTTGTAAACCATCCATTTGAAGGATAATAAAACATGAAAAAGGATGCAAATAGAAAAACCATTGAGATTTTTGAAAATGTGCCTTTTGGATTCCATCATGAAAGAGAAATATGTGAGAATACTATGAGTGAAAAATAAGACTTGGATAACATGTCCTTGTATGTGAATAAGAGAAGGAACAAGTTATTGTGGGAACTCATTATTCCCTTAATATGTTTTTTCAATGTTTATATACATCATAGATGGATATGGATATGGTGAAAATATTTCTACCAAGAAGAATAAAGGATGAAATGAGTGTTTCATATGTGGGATAATCCCATATAGATGTTGGAGGACTCTTATGAGTCAAATTATGCATTTTCCTCATATAGACAAGGAGGGTATAATTTTATTTGCACATGACATGAAGGAGATGAAATAAGGTGAAGTAAATAAGCCCATAATTGATATAAATAGTTTTATAAGTGAAGAGGAGATGAAAAAATAATAGTACTATAATGAAAGAGGATTTGAAAATCCCAAGCATGAGGAGGAACAAGATTATATTGTGGAGATGAAGGATGAGATGGGATAGACAAGTTTGATATCATCCCAAGAATATATTAAAAATCATGATGGTGTAGGTACATAGGTGAAGAGAATGGAGGCATTAAAAGAGTTCTTAAAATGTTAAAAGAGTGATTTTATTGATATTACCAAATGTGAAGAGGAACTACTAATTTATATGGCATCATGACATGTATATAAGATGTTGTTGTTGTATCAAATATGAATAAATTGCTTGACATAGCAATGTAGACAAAAAAATATCAAAAAGTAAATATTATCCTTGAGGTGATATTAGGATATATGGATTATCATTTGGATGCCCAAGAATATATTTATTTTGTTGTGATGATACTGATAATTATAGATAAGATGGTAGACATGAGAGAAGATATTTAATCAATGAAGTGTGATGTTGATAAAGATCCAAAAATAGGTTGTAAAATATGGGAACAAAGACAAGAAGGATTTAGGATAAGTTTGTTGGTTTGAATTGGATTTAATCCCACAAGGGAGTGTAATATTAAATAAAGATAATCTTAGTGGAGGTGGTTAGTTGAATATGTGTTTCACCTCAAATTAATATGCAAATCAAAAAAAGATGAGCCTTGGCACAAAAGGTTAGACTATGGTGGATATAAATCCAAAAAATAAGGAGTGAGTAGAGAAGATAAAAGGAAGAGAAAAGGTAATAAAGGACCATTTTATATAATCTAGACTTATGCCCCTCAAATTGAACAAGAGGTAATGTTAGAAAATAATAATTTTCATATATTCCAAATAAATTGGACTAGGTTTATGGTAATAATTTGGATGTTGTGCCCATATATTTCACATGAGAGAATTTATAATTATAAATTTTGAATAATTTAGATGTTTTTATAATATTTTTATTTGGAATTGGACTAGTAATAAGTCCAAATTATTTGAAATGGTTCCTAATATGAGGAATACTGAGTTAAAACCAGTAATAAGGGGCCATAAACTGAAGAAGTGTAATAATCAATTAAAGTACTTGGTGTCTTATAATGTAATTCCATGGTCAATATAATTCATGTTAAAAAAAAAAATTTCCATTTATTCCATCTATGTGAGTAGGAGCTCACATTTTATAAACCTTGGGTGTCTAATATAGGAGCATCCTAGTGTTCATGCAATCTTACATCAGCCAAAAATAGAGTGCGATGTGTTTTCTTTGATTTTTGGTTTGTGGTCTTATTTTTGTGATATTTTTTACCTCTTTGAAAGTTTTTTAAAAATTATTACTTTTCCATGGGAAAGTGTAGAGATATTTTGACTATATTTGTAAGTCTATAGAGACTATTCAATCACATAATTTTTTTAGAAATGGTTCTTTAATTATGGTAAGAATTAGATGATGAATTTTTTGATATAATATTATATGACACTTAAAATATATTTTACCAAATTTTATATCATTTGGAATCACCGTAGAGGCATACAAGCTATTAAATTGGAAGGAGGTTTGCTTAAGGCAATTTTGTGAAATTATTTGGATGTTGAAACTTGGTGGGATCATATAATCTAACACTTACAACATGTTGACCATTTTGACCATAATTAAAAATAATTCAACCCTATATATTCCAAAAATTTATATAGTGGTCTATTATCATGTTATATGGTATTTAAATATATTATTTATTGTTATTTAATGTGTTTCTAGCTTTGTCATGGTCTAATTTAATCCTTGTGTCATTTTATGTCACTTAGCAGTCATATATGGGTCATAATTTCATGAATGAATATGGTATAGTTTTATAAGGTGTCAAAATTTTCTAAAATATCTTAAAATTTCCAATATATCATATTCCTTGTTAGGAATGTTAGTCCTAACTGAAACTTATAGGTTCTTAACTGAAAATCAAGAAAACAAGTGAAAAAGAAATACTTTTAGCAGTTGTATAGCCCATAAAAGAGAATAAAGTGTGTAAAAATATTATATAATGGTTATTTATATTCCTTGACTTAATTACATGATTTACATACTTTTTAAGCATAAAAAATGGACCAAAATAGTTCTTCTTCTCCATCACTTCACTAGGCAAGCAAAACTAGTCAATAAGTCTTTCGATGCTAGAATGAGAGTTTCCAAATTTAATGATCTTAGTGGTGGATATTAAAATTGGTATAATTAATTTTAATTTTTGTATTTTTAATAATGGTTTTCTATACTTTATTAACCATTCTTAATAAGTTTATTATCTTTTTTTTCTTGCTAATCCATACACCCTACATGTTTTGCTTCTGTATGACATAGTCTATACAAATCAATTGAAAAATTTGCTTCCATAGAATGTGGGATTCATTATATTATATTTTAAATATTTGGTTTCATTTTTATAGGTGAATTTATGAGATATATAGGTAAGGTTTTAGGTTGATGCCACCATTATTAAGTTGCAGGCATATTCCACCAAGTACAAAGGTCATGGTTCTCATAATGGTTTCCTATAAATGTGATATGATATGATTCATGTTTTTAATGTCATAATATTCAATTTATTTCCAAAATATGTCTCTTAATATCATGCATTGATCAAGCACACAATCATATGTAATACATAGTCAACTCCCTACAAGTTTTTATATGTAGTCATGGTGTATGAAGGCCCTGAAAATGTTCATGAAGATGTGATGAAGATTAAAAAAGGTGTTGTACATATGATTTCAACATGATAAATTAAACTAATCCTCTCTAAGTGACATATGAATGAATTTACTAACTATTTATCATATGTGCACAAGCTTATAATACTAATATGTACCTACAGGTGCCCTAAAAGAGGATAAATATGTTGAGACAAGGCATATAGATTGTGTGGAGCCATTCAAGTTTGGAAGGATGCATTTTAAGACCTTTATAAGGTCTAAGACTAGTTAAAATCCTATATATCATGTATATTTCCTATATTCATAGTCACTACTTGCATATTAAATGTCCACCTATAGGTGACCCTACATAGAGATCTGAAGGTAACCATAACAAATTCCAAGAAAGTTTTTAGAGCATTATGAATTTTTTGGAGTTGGATAATAACATGAAAATCATGTTTGAGGTAATTGACAAACAAAAAAACTTGATAAGTCACTTTAAGTGAAAAAATCTAAGTTTAGGGACAATTTTCCCTAAACAACCCAAAATAGAGGCCTAGCCACTTTTGATGATGCCATATAATAGTATAGAATGGATATTAGGTGAGGTTGGATGCATATATTTTGTAGATTTTATGTAGGGGTATAACCTTGCAAAAGAGAGTGGGTGTTTGACTAAAGGAACATAATGTTTAGAGGCCTCCATTCTTGGCATTTGTTCATTGTAACTTTTTAGTGTTTTCTATAGGATTTGAACTCTCAAGTGGTTTTCACCCTTTGATAACAATGTAAGAGCATATCACCATGACTAGTGACTCCATTGAAGTAAAAGGGCACACTAATGCTTTGGATAATAGTTTAATTTCAAGGTTGTGACTTACATCACTACCTAAAGGTATGCATTATTATCAGATTATCCACTTATAACCTAACTATAAGTACTCACAAACCATGACATATACCTTGGAGAACTAGAAGCCTAAAAAGCATGTTTAGTTTTCAATTGGAGTTGGTTTTGAAACTCCAAGGAAATTCCATGAGGTGTGTCACAAGTTTCAATAGTTGATATACATATGCATGACCCTTTTTCACTCCAAGATGGTGTTGAGGTCAACATACCCCCATCTTTGAAAATTGGGACCCTTGAGACACTTTGAAACCTAAAACTAAAAACATGGTTTATTTTAAACATTAATATAGTTTAAAGATCATCCACTTTGATAAAGGTGGCCTGCTCATTCATGGTTTTACTTTAAGATTATCTAATGTTGCAAATATATGCACTTCATGTGACAAGTTAAAGGTTTCATGGAGCTATTTCTAATGGATCATGCTTAGAATTTATAGATTGATTCCATTCAAGATTTCACTAGCCTTTAATTTGTGAAAATTTTGGGCTTGGATTCATCTTCTAAAACCTTATGCATAAACCTTTGGTTCAAATTTGCATTTGGCCTGAATGCATTTATCGAGAATATTTTGAATATTAGACTTAATACTAATTTTATGCTAAGGCATATTCATGTTACACAACATGACCAAACCCTAGCCTAAATCATGCTTGGTCCCTTTTCATTATTTTCCCCCTTTTATATCCTTTGTTTCTAATCGAGTCTATCTTTCATGTTACAGGGCCCTTTTACTTTTTATAGTATGGTCTCTTTTATTAAATATTTAGCTTAAAGTATTAATTCTAAGACTCCATTCATGTTGTCAACATGAATGAGACCTTATTATTAAAACTTTAGCCTAAGTCCTTATTTCATACCAAGTCCTAATTTACACACTTTTGCCTTTTTTTAGATACAATGGATCTCACCTCATTGTACCCCTTGATTAGATGGAGTGAAGCCAGCATTGAAATTTAAAAGAACAAAGGAAGAACCATGAGGATGATAAATGTCATCGTATAAAGGACTCAATTAGAAATCAATAACTTGCAGGTTCTCCCAAGGGTCAATAGAGTCAAAGCTCAAAAGGCTCACAAAGATACCACATGGTGCTCCTAAATTTGAGGCTTAATGAACCAATGGCATGCACTCACTTAGATCTTGAACAATGTATCTCACTTCATCATGGCTCTTGATTGGATGGAGAGAATTTAATTTGAGATCCATGCAATACAAGAACTTTTTGAGCTTAAAATTGATGATTGTTTAACCATCATTTGACATCTGCAAGGCCATCATTGATGTCTACACAACCATCAAATTTAAGCCTACAAAAATAAAGAGATTCATGAAATTAAATTATATGTTCCCATAAACATCATTGACATCTGCATGACCATCAACTTTAAGCTTACCAAAATAAAAAACTTCATGATCTTAAATTAGACATTCTTGAAAACATAATCTAACATCTATGAGGTCATAATTAACATCTATGAGGCCATTATATTTAATCTCTTTGAATATTTTGCCTAGACAATAGGGGCATGTTTTATATCATTTGATGGGTCATTTGATATTATGCTTTAAAAATTAGCATAAAATGTTTTAACCTAAGTCTGTGGTATGTTCATTAATATGAAATAGACTTATCTAAAAGCATCTTAACCTAAGTTACCTTATATGAACATACTATAACTAAATCTCATTCATGTCATATGATCAATGGATCATACTTCCTTAGGCCTAGATGATCCAATAGCATGAAATCATTAATGACTATTTAGTAGCTCTAAGAACCCACAAAGGCAACAAGTGGCATAACCATGAGGCTAAATAAAAAAATGACCAATAACATGTGAGATCCTAGATCTTGAACAACAACCCACATTGATCCATAGGTGAATGATCAGATGGTGTAAAACCAAAGGGCAGATTTCAAAAAACAATGGCTAGTGCTTTGAAAGCATTTATGAAAAATGCCACAAAAAGTGCTAGATAGATGCCAAATAAGTGCCACATAAGCTCAAAACAAAAAATAGAAGATCTTATACACTTGAAGGTGAAAATGTATAAAGGCAAAAGTCAAAATCAAATCTAAAGCATGAATAAGTCTAGGTAAAAACAAGATACTACCATTAGAGCTTCTAAATCCCTAAAACTTGCTTAAAAGGCCTTGAGTTGAGCTTGGATTGATCACAATTAAGCTAAAATAGTTTAATTATAATTTGAGTGATAAGAATTAACCCAGATACCATTTATAATCTAATTATGAGAAATTTTCAAGTGTAGAAGCCATGGTATCTAGGAGGCAATAATTGAGGGATGAGACAAAATTATATCTATCCATAGATAGTGAGGGAAGGGTCTTCAAAGACAAACTTGGACACTACAGCCTTGAACACTAGAAATAAGAATTGGTCTGAGCTCTTCTAGACCATTGAATAAATACAACCCATTATAAAGGAGGAACAAAATATTTCCACCATGAATAGAATATATTATGACCTGGTTATAGTCGAAATGGGCAATCTCCATCATGTTATCACTAAACCTAAGATACTCTATTATTTTGACATCCTTGCTCACATTTTTAAATATTTTAAAATTAAACATGACTAGATAAATCATGAAGGGATATCTAGGAGAATTTCATATATTACCCCATTACATTTTGAAAGATACTATAAACTAGGAAAACCCCATGTGGATTTACCTACCCTCAAGGAATGGACTGACAAGAATCACTTAGACACCATCCTTAGGCCTTGGTTTCTCCAAGGGAACCATGTGATCTAAGACCCTATAGGAAACATACTAGGTGCCAAATTTAGAGAGGGGATTAGGGTAATTATGACTCTATTGAATATAATATTGGATCCCCTTCAACCACATATGCCAATAAGATTTTGGTATCCTATGTCTACTTCATGGTAGAGAAGGAGCTCACTCCCCTAATTAGAGAGATGATGAAGATCAACTTAGGGAGACAATTTATAGCCATTAAAAAGAAGACTATTGACTAATTATTTATGATGTCCTATCTATTATATGCCCTACTAACCTCCACCAGGATCCCACATATCAAAAATTGGTCATCGAAGGGTAGATTTATAGTCTCACACCATTATTTAAAATTACACATTTTCAAATATAGACACCACATGCAGTTCATTTGTGATTTTGTCTATCTTATTTTAGTAGAAGAAATGATAGGGCTCCCTATGCCAAAGATTAACCCTCTAATAAATAAATATGTAGAGCTAATGGGAGACATCTGGCTGTACCCAAATTATACTATGATTAGAATTGAAGCGATTCTAATTCAACCTTACAAGTTTCCCATCTATGTTCCCACCAAACTAGTAGATCAAGAAATTGCATGTCAACTTATTCATGGTGTTGATGGAGTGTGAAAAAGGAAAAGGAAATTCCTCCTCCATCCCTTTCCTTTGATAATTATTTAAACTATTTTATAAGATTGAAAACATATGGGCACCATTACTAGGCACATATACTCTTTTGGGTTTTAGCTAGATGACTTAAGGCATTAGAATCCTTATGACAAGACAGGTAAGAATTTAAAGAGCAAGTAGCTACCCAAGCTAGTTTATGAGAATAAAATTAGTCCCTATAATTATTTAGACATTAAGGATAGTAATTTTGAGGAAGTACTAGCTAGATTAAAGAAACACAATGTCAAAATTGAGCATAGACTAACTGTCAATGAAAAACCACCAAGTGACATATGGTAGATGGGACCTCTGTAATACCATTTTCTACATGGACCTTTTAGACCCCCTCAAGATCAAATAAAGATGGAAGTGCCATATCCCTAAGCATATATTACACAAGGTCATGGGAAGGAAAATCTAAAAGAAAGGCCTAGTGAGGGACCCTCACCCTTAGCCCTACCTCAAAGAACAACATCTCCCACTAAGTACTTAGACATGATTGCCCTAGATCTTGATGAGATAATGGAGGATGAACTCAATGTCCTTGTTGAATCATATAGCTCTGATGAAGAGGAGAAATAAGTTAAATAATCTTAGGCTTAGGTAAAGGATGATGAGAAAAATAAAGGAAAATAAGTTGCTCTAGATCTTGTCATAGTGGCACCATTAAAGAAGAGAAAAGCATAATTGGCAAATGTCATAGTTTCACAAAAGAGGCCAAAGTTGGCTTTCACTCACCCCATGAGTGAAATAAACTTATTTAGTGAGGAATACCCCATGTATGGACCATGTATCCTTGATTAGTGCATCTATGGGAAAATTTAGAATATCCCCTCCTTATCCCACACATGGGACTTGACCCAAAATATCAACATTGATGTGCATGATGACATCAAGCCATGGATAAGGGATTTTATGGAGGAGGAAGAGAGAAGTATAGTGACCATGGTAGGGTTAGATAGCAAACAAATAGATTCTTTAGGAGCATCAAGTAGAAAAATAATGGTGGATCCTCAACCTCTAAATTACATATAACTAACTACCAATGTCCAATTCAATCCTGAGATAGAAGGATTAGAAAGAGTGATGACTAGAAAGGCCATGGTGGGAATTGAAGAATTCACTTTTCAAAGGGTTGAGCCATTTTTAGGCTTAACTCCAATGGGAAGTTAGAAACCTAATGATCATCCCATCCATGTAGAGTATATTTAAGAACTAACTGAGGCTCACTCAGCTCAAGCCAAGATAGGCATCATGGGCATGAAACCAATAATATCTAACCTAGAGAAGGAAAATGAGAATTTAAAGACACAAGATGTCTTATCATTATATGGCACAATGGCCAAGATGCTTTATTAATCCATCTTTGATATGTTTAATGCTTTGAAAATAATGAAGCTAAGGTAGAGTGCATTGGTGCAATAGAACATAGTGGATAAGGGTCTAATAGCCCAATGATAGGTTTCACATGACAAAATAGTAGGATTAATCAATATATAGGTTGGAAGGTAGATTCCTAAGATTAAAACAATTAGTCTAGGACATTTCAATGCCATTCATAAAATTATTTTTGAAAAGATCCAAAGTTTGAGTGCATGGTCATAGGAACTGGAGAGAATCTAGAAAGATGATGACATAATAAGAAGAATTGAACAATTACTTGGGACCATGCTAACCAATCTTGCATAACCCATTTCCTTAAGAATTATAAGGATGATTATTTTAAACATAGGGCCACCCTGGTGATAAAAAAAATAAGAACTAAGAGTCAAGGTCATTCTAGATTAGAAAATAGTAGGATCCTATATATGATCCTTAATGTGGGAGAAAGGATAGTTGAGGCTAAGAACATCAAAGAGGACATGATAAAAAAATGGCATTGAATTAGATGCTCTAGCTGACAATGAGGAAGAGTGTCTTTTAAGACCACATATAGACTTGGAACTAGTCAATGAGTAACACCAAAAGGCTATGAACATCTTCCAATAGTAGCAAGTGACTTCTCAAGCACATGGCCCATTAATTAGTTAATATTCCATTTTGTAAAAGTATTGTAACATTTTAAAAATAGAATATTCCATTGTAAAGGCATATTATATTATGTTAGCATATTTGCCTCTAGGTCAGTCTATTTTGAAAAATCAAATGTATTCTAGAACCTTGTATAAAAAGGATAATTCTCTTTACTTCTTATGCATTTGTATATTACAAATAATCGGTATACTACCTTGCCTTTTATAAAAGGGAGTAATACCATTTTGTAAAGAGATAATTTTAGGAAAAACTTGTATACTTTGAGAAGTTAATACAATCAAGGAATTTTGTAAAGATTGTCCAATTTTATTTGTGTCAATTGTTATATGGTTTTTCTCTCAATTTCTAGTCTTAATTCTTAAATTTGAATGGTTTCATTGAATTATGAGTTGCATCTTCTATTACAGGGTTGCTAGTTTGTGCTTATGCTAGATTAGTTGAATGCTATTAAATTTAATTCATTTTATTTTCTTTGTATTAGAATGTGTAAATTTTATTTTAGTGTGGTAGCAAATATTTAAAGTAAATTTAGTTCTTACTCATACTTATTTTGTCATCCTTTAAGGTTTGCCTCATGTGTAGTAAGATTTGAGATTATGTTATTTTGCACTATATACTAGTTAAATGCATACTTAGTTTTAATTCAAAATTTATCATAATGTTTGAGGCTAAGATCAACAATCATTTATTCTCTTTCTACCTTACCATTCTCTTTTGCTTCTTTTTTAACTAGATCAATTTAGTTTAGATTTCATTATAAATGTGCATTTTTTTTAGTCTGTAGTTTAAATTTTAACTTGGATCATAATTCACTAGTATTAGCATAGATACTTACACTTTGCAAAGATTTGGACCATGATGGCTCCCAACCATCAATTAATATAAATTTTCTAGAACATTTAAAAATTGCTTTGTCACTATTTCACCATAGGTAATATAAGTTTCCAAAACCTACTACTCATGCTTAATATTCTTAGAATTCCAAAATGAGAACTGTACTTTGAACACAAAGAACACCTATGATACATTTAGAGGCATCAACAGGAACAACATTCTATTGGCACTAGAAATAGGGCCCATATTTGTGAATTGGTTGAATCTTTGAGAATCTCAGTGAATTTTGACCAAATATTGATCTTATCTTTGCACCTTTGCATAATTATTTGCTCAAAATTTTAAATATCACTGACCTTTATGGTACTTGACCCATCATGGTGCCTCTTTTCGACAAAGATCACAATTCTTTGAATTTTGATGATTAATTTTAGTAAAGATAGCTTAATATCTTAGAATCCATAGTATTTGAGGTTACAATAGCTTATTTTAATAAAAAATTGTTATATATTTCATAGCATTAGGTTTATTTTAGCTTAGATTTGAAAATATAGTCATATTTGCATAAGTAGACACATCTTTGAGCTAACTTAGTCAAAGTTTGGCATCCTTTACTATTATTTATACAAATTTTTCCAAAATTAGTTTAATGTGCATATTTAATCCTTTTTATTTATAAATATTAACTTGACACATTATATTTCAAACATGATCTTCAATCTTCAAGCTAGAATTACTAAGGATTTCAACAAGGTCACATTCAGAGACAAGAGAGCCTCTAATTGAGTTGGAAGTCCATAGAAGAATTAAGTGAGATAAAGGTAGGTGTAGACATTCAAAATCTTTGCCAACTTCACCTCTTCAATGTACCCCTACTTTCAACCTTTATCTAGGTATGTCTTGGTTAGGATAATCTTCAGTCAATGTGTTAGGTCTTGGTACATGATCTCCCACATAATCTTGAGAAATACTTGCCAACATTTAGTCCAACTAGTATTATAACTACTAGAGATCATATTAAATCTTTCAAAGCTACTTTAAGGTTGATAAATGTCACACATGAAGATGTAGCATGTAGTTTATTCCCATTTACATTTAAAGATGTTGTATATGAATGGTTTTTCAAATTTATTGATAATTACATTACTAGTTGGGATGATTTTAATAATGTTTTCATAGACTAGTTTGGAAAAATTGTTAGTCCATGTGTCATATACCACTAGTTCACCACCATCAGGAGGGATGCAAGCAAACCCATAAGGTCCTTTAATGATAGGTTATAAAAAATTTATAGTAGGACCATTGAAACTTATAAGCTTGATGATGTTATAACTCTATAAATCGACAAGGATGAAGTAGATCCTAAGACATATATTTTTTAAAGGATCTCTTCCACCTATAAATTCATTAGCCGGGCTTATTCTGAAGCAGTGATCATCAATGATTGAATGAAACCCCAAAGACAAATGGCTTACTCTATTCCAAATATCAACCCACATTTCCCCACTTTGAACATCTTCCCTAACAACAATCAAAATTTTCTAGCCTTAAACCAACTCCCAAATATGAATCAATTGCCTTTGAGTCATGTTGCTCCTAACCAAAATCTAGAATTCTTAAGTCATCCTGTTGCTAATGGATTCAATGAAAATAATCAAAGAACTTTAGTACTAGCTATTGGTACTAATAATAACTAGGTTCATAATTCTAAAACTCCCAATAATTAGAATGAGTTTATCTTGAAAATGCTCTAGAAGTTAAGCACTAATTTCCTTTAGCTAAAAAAAATTTGGCAATACTGGAGAGAGCTCTGTTAGGAACTTCTCATTCCAAAGGTTTAATAAACCTAATAATAAGTTTTATAATGATATTTTCTATAAAAACAAAGATAATTAACCATCTTCTAACATTAAAACCATGGATATTAATCTTACTAACATTGCTTTACCTAATTATTATAGAGTGCATTATACATCCAAACATGGTGAGATTGATTGCATTGAGTTTTGTAAAGATTTTAAGGCATTTAAAAAAGAGTTAGACACATTTGAAATGGTCCCTAATAAGGATAGTGGTGAAGGTAACTCATGATCCAAATCATCTGATCAAGTCAACATGGTGAAATCATTTAAATTCCCTTTTCAAGAGGATAACAAACCTGATGATGTCCCTGAGGAGATCCAGGCCTTTCAAAAATTATTGAAGAAGACTTATCCTTTGAGGAATAGAGAGAAGATTTATCCCTTGACTAATTTAACACCTTTAAATAACTTTGGAACTCTTCTAGACACTTCTTCAAGAAATGATCCATAACCACCCAAAGGAGTACCTCTAAGCATAATGTTGATGTTCTTAGTTCTTCAAATAAGACTAGTTATAATATTATTGAAGACATGAAGAATATAAAATATAACATCACATTACATTACATGAATTAGCATAGATCATAGAATAAAGGGACCTTTTTTAGAATCATTATCAAATAAATCTAATGAACCACCCAAAGCTGATAATGTTAATGTGGATTTACACAAAGTTAAGGCAAAATCTCCTCCTTTCATGCTCATAGTTAGGATATTTGATAATAATTTTCACAATTGTTTATTGGATTTTGTTGCATCCACCAATATCATGCAAACAACTATTTTCAAATAACTTGGCTTGACACCTATTAATTTTGATAGGGTTGTCATCCAATTAGACAAATCTAGGATCAAGGTGGTTAGAGAATTATTAAATGTTCACATGCAATTGGCCTTTGAGCCTAGAGTTTAAAAATTTATTGATATCCAAGTTGTTGACATTACTTATGCTTATGAAATACTTTTAAGCAAAGAGTGGACAAAGGCTTTGAATAGATATATGTCCACTAATTTTTAAAAACTATGGCTACCTTAGAAGGGAGTTCCCAACCAAATCAAGATTGAAAGGGAGCCAATAATGAATCACATGATCATTGAGTATAATGCTATGAATGAAAGGATCAACATAATTGACTCAAACTTAGGGATTTTCACCCTAAAGACTATGAAATTTAGTGATCCTAAAGTTTCTCATGTTATGTCTGGGCTATGGAAGCTACATTTTGATGGTGTTAGGTGTAAGGCTAGATCTAGGGTTGGTATTTTTCTAACTGATCCTACTAGTAAGAAATAATGTGCATATAGGCTCTAGTTACCATGCACCAATAACCTTTTTGAATATGAGGCCCTCATCCTAGGTTTGAAATTTACTATCATGAATAGAGTCAAAGAACTACTATTCTATGATGATTTAGAACTAGTAGTCAACCAAGTGAAGATTAAATATCAATGGAAACTATCATACCTTAAGAGGTATAAATTTAGGGTCTGGGATCTTATTGAGTATTTTAATGCCTTTAACATTATTTCCATCCCTAGAGAGGAGAAAAAAGTATTTAAGGAGCTAGACTCTATTGCAGCCAACCTCATGCCTAACCAAGACTCACCCAACTTCAACATTGAGTTGATACCTTGTTCTTCAATCCTAGATAATGTGAATCATTTTCAAGTATTTACTGATGATTAATAGATATTGGATTTCATGGCCAATTTTTGAGAATTTGAAACTCATGTCATTGATGAGGTTCATGAAATTATTTATGAAGAAGACAAATTTGATGGTAGATTCATTTAGTTGAATGTCAATAAGATTCCCAAAGGCATGATTAACTTAGAGAGATTATTATATAAAGATAAACTATATGAGACCCTTAAGGTTCCTAAGGTAAATTAGAAGGATTATAATACAATTGATCTTAGCTCTCAAGATCAACCTCAGTTGGTCAATGTTGGAAAAGCCTGCACAACTGCTAAAAATAAGAGAGCTAAAGAGATAATGAAAAAATATAAGGATATTTTATTCAAGGGTCAATACCCATACTATACCTCTCAAGGAAAATTTTAAACCCTTCAGGCAAAAATAAATGCATGTGAATCCAATCTTAGAACATATTATCTTCAAAGAAGTTAAGAGATTGCTAGATGCTAGAATTGTATTTCCCATTAGGAAATCTACCTGGGTGGCCAATATGGTGCCAGTTGAAAATAAAAATGGTGAAATAAAACTTTGTATTGACTTTAGAAAATTAAACAAAGCATCTAAAAAAGATAATTATCCTCTTCCTTCTCTTGACTAGGTAATATAATTTTTTTTAGGTTTAACCATGATGTCTTTTCTTGATGATTTTTTAGGCTACAATCAAGTGTTGGTTAATAAAGAGGATTAAATGAAGATAGATTTCATAACTAAGTGGGGCACCATTGCATAAAAAATAATGCCTTGTGGGTTGATAAACACAAAAGAGACTTTTCAAAGAGCCATGGACCATGCCTTCCAAGGTCTGATTGGTAAGTGTATCATTATATATATGGATGATCTAACCATTTTTGTAAAAATGGGGAAGATCACTTTGTGAATTTATAGAAAGTATCTGAAAGATTTAAAAGGTATGGAATCTCCTCAACCCCAAGGAAAGCATCTTTTGTGTTACCAAAGGCAAGTTTTTAGGCTACCTTAAAAGAGTGGAAGCTATATCTAAAATAGAGCCTCCAAATAGTAGAAAGGAGTTAAAATCATTCTTTGGAAAAATAAATATTGTAAGAAAATTCATTTTTGGTTTTTTAGAAATATTTAAACCATTGATTGATATGTCAAATAAAGATGCTAAAGTCACTTGGAATGAAGAATCTAGGAAGGCATTCAATGGCATCAAAGAAGTAATTAGCCAGGCTCTAGTCTTGATAAGTCTTGACTTTTCAAAGGACTTATATCTCTATTCTTTTTCATCTGACCATACTATGGATGAGATTTTAACTTATACCATTTATGGGTGTGATCAACTAATAGATTTCATGAGCACTAACTTTAAGAATGTTGAGTTGAATTATTCATTGATTGATAAACAAGCATGTGAATTAGTAAAAGCAATGAATAAATTTAGGCACTATATCCTTAGAAATAAGGTAGATTTTATTTTACCTGACCCTACCACAAAGCTCATGTTGAGCCAAAATGAACTTGGAGAATGTAGAGGTAAATGGATGTCATTTTTTCAAAAATATGACATAGAAATGAAAACTAACAAAATGGTAAGGTGTCAAGGCTTGATTCAAATAATTGATAATGCCAACCCTAAGATAAATATCATACAAGTTGATCAACATAATTTTTAACCTCATGAATGGTATGATTCCATCATCCACTTACTAATTAATGGTACTTGTCTTGCATGACTAACCAGAGAGCAAAAGAGGTCCCTAAGGCTCAAGATAGCCCATTATCTGATCAAAGATGGGGTTTTATACATAAGGAACTTCAAAGGTGTCTACCTAAGGTATGTATCCAAAAGAAGCCACTAAAATAATGAGCACTTTACATGAGAATTTGGGAAGTGGGAATCCATTAGGAAGGACAAAACCCCATAATATCCTTAGAGTTGGATATTATTGGCCAACTATTTTCAAAGATGCTCATAAACATGTAAGGGAATGTCACTCATGCCAAATATTTATCACCAAAGAACCAAAGGCAACCATGCCTCTATAACCAGTCATGGTTGATAAACCCTTTACACAGTGGGAGTTAGAATTTATATGGATAATCAACCCATTTCATCAGATGGTCACAAGTATGTCTTGACTACCATAGACTATTGCATAAGGTGGACTAGAGTTATAGCCACCAAATAATGTAGGACTGAAGAAGTGATCAGTTTCTTGGAGGATAATATATGTATTAGATTTAGAACTCTAGTCTCTTTGGTGTGTGATAATGGATCTAATTTTATATCCATAGAGATGATAGAATGGGCATATGATAATGCCATTTGTCTTAAGTTTTCATCTAACCATTATCCTCAAGGAAATGGAGTGTCTAAATATTCCAAAAATAACTTAATGAAATCAATCAAGAAGTCTATTACAGATAAGCCCAAGACTTGGCATAAGCTTCTCAAGTATGCCCTATGGGAAAATAGGATAAGGATAAAGCAAGCCTTAAAGTCATCACCATTTATATTGGTGTATATAAAATCCCATGTTTCTTATCACTCTCAATCTACCTATGTATGAGTTCATGCAATAATATATGAAAGAAGGCCAGAAGCTTGTAAATTTAATATTGCTAGACATCATCCAAATGGAAGATGCACATAAAGAAGCCTTTGCTAAATTTAGTAGGTTCTAAACCATGATGAAGAGGTGTTTTGATAAAAGTTCAAAGTTGAAAGTGTTTATAAATGGAGACTTGGTCCTCCTTTGGGACAAAGCATCTAAACCTAAGGGCAAACATGGTTAATTCACACCCATATCGATTGACCCTTATCAGATTATAGAAACACTTGGAAATAATACCTTCAATATGAGAGATCTTCAAAGAGTAGAATTCACATTTATCACTAATGGGAAATACCTCAAGCATTACTTTGTTACTAATCCACCAAGGGTCTTCATGGAATAAACTTATAGGATTGGTTAGAGCTAGTGTAGGTAGGCTAGTTAGTTTCTTTCTACTTTTTTCCTTCATATCATTTGTTTGTAAATATGCATATATATATATATATTTATTTTCTTCCTATATTTTCACTTATGTGTTTATTTCCCATTACTTTCCTCCTTGCTTCTAATAATTCATTTTGTACAATCCTCTGCTCAAAGATCATTTAGTTTGCTTAAAACTCCAAAAGTTTAGAAATGTACGTATGCAATTCATGCACATGTTGACCATGGATTTGAAATATGAGATTGATGTTATTATATTAAAGGAACTATCAAGGACTAATGAATAGGTTAACTATTTTATGATAATTTGAACATTGTTCTAATCTAAACTTAGTTTTAAGAAGAGTTTCACATGTGGAATGAAGGCTTGAGTTATTAGGTCACAATCATTCTTACACTTATTAAACATCCTTGCATGGGACAAAGGTAACAACCATAGGTGATTACCTAAATATAAAACACTTGGCCAAATCCTTTGACCTAGCTACCTTAGTTTTCAACCTTTACTGAAGAACCTAAAAAACCTAAAAATATAAAAAACAAGAACTTATTGCAAAATCAAAAGAGCTTTCAAGTGAAGGTGATTTTGGTAAACTCCACTGGGGTTATGGATGCCTAGATGGTAGTGGAACAAGGTTTTGAGTGGATGTATTTCTATCTATATTAGGGCTATAAACAACTAGTTGGTATCAGAGCAATGCCTAAACCTTTCGTAAAATAGAAGTATGGTCCTTAGTGGATATCCAAATATGCTATAAATCAATGTTAATGATTAAAGGCATACAACTTAGTAGTTATCCCCTAAATCCCATGGTAAATAGTAAATAGAATAAAATCACACAAATACCATGGCTATGCCTTAAGGTTTGACCCTAATTTTACATGTGCAAAGCTTGTTTCAACCATGAACTGATCTTGGTGATGGCATAGATCAAGTAAAATAGGTGACCTAATCACATATCCAAACCAAATCCTTTTAGTTCTAACATATTATTATGTTTCCCATATAGTTCATCATTTTTTGTGGTCAACATACCTCCATTTTTGAAAATTAGGACCCTTGAGACACTTTGAAACCTAACACTAAAAAAATTGCTTGTTTTGAACATTAGTAGAATTTGAAGATCATCCACATTGATAAAGTTGGCCTACTGGTTCATGGTTTTAATTTAAGGTTATCTAATTTTCTAATAGTTTCCCTTCATGTGATAATTTTTAGTTTTCATGGATCTATTTCTAATTGATCATGCTTAAATTTACAGATGGACTCCATTTAGGCTTTCACTATCCTTTAGTTTATGAAAAGTTTAGGCCTAGATTCATGTTCTAAAACCCTAAGCATAAACCCTTGGTTCAAATTTGCATTTGGTGGGAATGCATTTACTAGAAATATCTTGAATTTTAGACTTAAGACTAATTTTATGCTAAGGCTTAGTCATGTTTCACAACATAACCAAACCCTAGCCTAAAATCATGCTTGGTCAATTTTCATTATTTTTTCCCCTTTTGTGTCTTTTATTTCTAATTGAGTCCAACTTTTATGTTGATAGGGCCCTTTTTATTTTTTTAGCATGGTCTCCTTTGTTAAATATTTATCTTAAAGTCTTAATTCTAAGGCCCCATTCATGTTTATCAACATGAATGAGACCTTAGCCTTAACACTTTAGCTTAAGTCCTTATTTCATATTGAGTCTTGACTTATACACTTTTGCCTTTTTGCAAATCCAATAGCTTTCACTACATCACTCCCCTTGATCAGATGGAACAAAGCTAGAGTTGAAATGTCAAAGCCCAAAAGAAGCACCATGAGGATGAAAAGTGTCATCATCTCTAGGAATTGAATAGCGATTAATGACCTATGGCTCCTCTCAAGGGTCAAAAAGGTCAAATATTAGAAGCCCCATAAATCCACCACATGATGCTCCCACATTCAAGGCTTAATGAACCAAAGGTGTGTACTCACTTAGATCTTGATCAATGACTCTTGCTTCATTTTAGATCTTAATCAAATAGATTGAATTAAATATAAGATCCATGTAATATAGGAACTTGATGAGCTTAAAATTGATGATCATGTGAGCATCATTTGATGTCTAAGGCCATCATTAATGTCTACATGATTTTCAACTTTAAGCTCACTAAAATAAAGAGCTTCATGAGCTTAAATTGGACATTGTTAAAAATGTCATTTAACATCCATGAGTCCATCATTGACATCCTTTAGGCCATCAAATTCAATCTCTTCAAATATTTTTCCTATATAATAGGGGCATGTTTTATAACATTAGATGGGTCATTTGATATTATGCTTTAAAACTTAGCATAATATGCTTTAGCCTAAGTTTGTGGCATGATCACTAATATGAAATAGACTTAGCTGAAATCATCTTAACCTAAGTTAATTTTTATGACCATACTCTAGGTAAAGCTTTTACACCACATAAGATCAATGGATCACACTTCATTAGGCATAAATGATCCAATGATTAAAAATCATCGATGACTATTTAGTAGACCTCCAAGAGCCCATGAAGGCACCAAGTGGCACAACCATAAGGCTAGATGTAAAAAATGACCAATAACATGTGAGATCCTAGATTGCAATCAATGGCCATATTGATACATGGGAAAATGATCAAATGGCATGAATCCAAATGGTTGATTTAAAAAAAAATGGCTAGTGCTTTGTAGGAATTTATGAAAAATGCCATAAAAAGTGCCAAATAAATGTCAAATAAGTGTTATGCAATCATAAAACAACAAAATAGATCTTATGTGCTCAAAGGGTAAAATTTATAAAGGCAAAGGTCAAAATCAAATTTGAAGCATGAATAAGCCTAGGTCTAAACAAGCTACCACCATTAAAGATTTAAAAGCCCTAAAACTTGTATAAAAGGCCTTGAGTTGAGCTCAGATTGATCGTAGTTAAGCTAAAAGAGTTCAATTATAATTTGAGAAAAAAATAATTAATCCAAAGACCATCTACAATCTAATTATGACCAATTTACAATTATGGAAGCCATGATAACTAAGAGGTAATAATTGAGGGATAAGATATGATTATATCTATCCATATATAGAGAGAGAAGGGTTTTCAAAGACATAAACCTAGACACTATGACCTTGAACATTGGTAATAGTAATTGGTCTGATCTATTCTGAACCATTGAAGAAATATATCCCATCACAAAGGAGGAACAAAATATTACCACTATGAACATAATATACTATAACTAGTTGCTGTATAAATGGTAAGTCTCCATCATGTTTCCATTAAACCCAAGGTACTCCATTGTATTGACATCCTTACTCCCATTTTTAAAGATTATAGAATTGAAAATGAATGGATAATTCATGAAGGGAACTCTAGGATAATTCCTTATATTTCCCCATTATCTTTTTAAAGATACTATAAACTAGGAAAACCCCATGTGGATTTGCCTACCATCAAGGATTGGACTTGGAAAGAATGACTTAGACACCATCCTTAGGCCTTGGTTTCTCTAAGGGAGGCATGTGATCTGAGACCATTCAAGAAACATACTAGTTACCCAATTTAGAGAGGGGATTAAGGTAATTATATTGAATAGAATATATGGAACCCATTTAACCACATATGTCAATAAGAGCGGGTATCATATGTCTACTTCATGATAGAGAAGGAGCTCACTCCCCCAATCATAGAGATGATCAACATCCACTTAGGGAGACAATTTATATCCATAAAAAATAATAGGAATAACTAATTATTTATGATTTCTTATCTATTGGATGCCTTGCTAGCCTCTACCAAGATCCTGCATATCAAAAATTGGTCACCAGAGGGTAGATTTATAGTCTCCCACTATTATTAAAAACTACATATTTTAAAATATAGACACCACATGTAGTTCATTTATGATTGTGTCTATTCTACTTTAGTATAAGCCATTATAGGGTTCCCCATGCCTAAGATTAACCTTATAATCAATAAATATGTAGAGCTAATGAGAGACATCTAGTTATACCCAGATTGTAATGTGATTAAAATTGAAGGGATTCTAATTCAACCTTACAAGTTTCCCATATATGTTCCCACCAAACTAGCAGAGCAAAAAATTACATGTTAACTTCTTCATTGTGTTGATGGAGTTTAAAAGGAAAAAAGAAAAGGCCTCCTCTATCCCTTTCCTTTTATAATTGGTAGAATTGTTTTGCAATATTGGAAACGTGTGGGCACCATTATCAGGCATAAAGACTCTTTTAGATTTTAGCTAGATGAAAGGCATTGAGATCCTTATGAAAAGGTAGGCAAGTGTTTGAAGAGTAATCAACTACCCAATCTATTTTATGAGCATCAACTTGGTCCCAATAAAACTCTGCACATTAGGTCCAATAATTTTTAGGAAGTACAGGCTAGGTTGGAAAAACACAATCTTAAACTTGAACATTGACTGTTAATGAGAAACCACCAAGTGATATATGGTAGATGGGACCTTTGTAGTTCCATTTACTATATGGACCTTATATACCCCCTCAAGATAAATTATAGATGGAAGTGTCATATCCCCAAGCATAGATTTCGCATGGTCATGTGAAGGAAAAGCTAGAAGAAAGTAATAGTGAGGGGCCCTCACCCTTAACCATACCTCAAATATGAACATCTCCCATTGAGTACTTAGACATGATTTCCCTAGAGCCTAATGAGATAGTGGAAGATGCCCTCAAGGTCCTTACTAAAGCATATGGCTCTAATGAAGAGGAAGATTAAGTGGAATAATCCTAGACTCTAGTATAAGAAGCCAAGAAAAATAAAGGAAAAGAAGTTTCTCTAGATCTTATCCTAGTGGCACCATTAAAGAAGAGAAAAGTATAACTGGCAATTGTCCCAGTTGGACAAAAGAGGGCAAAGTTGGATTTCACTCACCCCATGAGTAAAATCAACTTATTTAGCAAGCAATACCCCATCTATGGACCAAGCATCCCTAATTAGTTAATTTATGGGAAAATGCAGAAGATCCCATCCTTATCCCACTCATGGGCCTTGATCCAAACTATCAACATTGATGTGCATGATGACATCAAGCCATGGATAAGGGATTTGATGGAGGAGGAAGAGAGAATAATAGTGACCACTGTAGGGTCATATATAAAATAAATGGATGCTCTAGGAACATTAATTAGTACAAGAATGGAGGCTCCTCAACTTATAAAGTACATAAAACCATCTACCAAGGTCCAATTCAATCTTAAGATAGTAGGATTAGAAAGAGTTATGACTAGAAAGGCCATGGTGGGAACTGAAGAATTCATTTTTTAAAGGGTTGATCCATTTGTAGGATTAACTCCAATGGGAGGTTAGTAACCTAGTGATCATCCCATCCATGTAGTGGGTATTGAATAACTAACTGAGGCTCACTTAGCTTAAGTCAAGGTAGGAATCAAGGGCATGAAACAAATAATATCTAACCTAGAGAAGGAAAATGAGGATTTAAAGACACATGTTGTCTTATCAATTCCTGGGGTAATGGTTAATATTCTTGATGAATCCTTATTTGATATGTTTGATGCATTGAAAATAATGAAACTAAGGTAGAGTGCATTGGTGTAGTAGAATATATTGGCTAAGGGTATAATAGCCCATGGTAGGATTCATAGGATAAAATAGTAGGATTAATAAACATCTAGGTTGGAAGGTAGATTATTAGGCTTAAAACAATTAGTCTAGGACATTTGAATGCTATTCAGGGAGTTATTGTTGAAATTATCTAAAGTTTGAGTGCATGGTCATAGGAACTAGATAGACTCTAGAGAGCTGATGAGGAGCTAGGAGGAAGAATTGAATAATTAATTGGGACCATGCTAACCAATCCTACATATCCAACTACCTTAGGCATTGTGAAAGATGATGAGTTCAAACATAAGGCCACCTTGGTGATATAAGAAATAATAACAAAGAGTCAAGGTTAGTTTGGGTTACACAATATTAGGATCCTAGATATGATCCTTAATGTGGGAGAAGGGATAGTTGAGGCCAAGAACATCAAAGAGGCCATGATCACAAATGATAGAGAATTTAATGCTCTTGTTGATAATGAGGAGTGTCTTTTAAGATGACCTATAGATTTGGAGCTAGTCAATGAGTAACACTAAAAGGCTATGAACATCCTCCAATAACAGCAAGTGAGTTATCAGGCATAAGGCCCACCAATTAGGTAATATTCCATTTTATAAAAGCTTTGTAACATTTTTAAAATGAAATATTACATTATAAAGGCATTGCTAGTCTGTTAGCATATTTACCTCTAGGTCAGTCTATTTTGAAAAAAATAAATGTATTCTAGAACCTTGTAGAAAAAGGGCAATTATCCTTACTTCTTGTACATTTTTATCTTACAATTGATTGGTATACTACCTTATATTTTTATAAAATTTAGTACTACCATTTTATAAAGAGAGATAATTTTGATCAAAACTTGTATACTTTGAGAAGTTAATACAATCAAGGAATTATGTAAATATTTTCCAAGTATGTTGGTGTCAATTGTTATATAGATTTTCTCTCAATTTATAGTCTTAAGTATTAAATTTAAATGGTTTCTATGATTTCTGAGTTGTATCATTGATTATAAGGTTGTTAATTTGTGCTTATGCTAGATTATTTAAATGATATTGAATTTATTTAATTTTTTTACTCTACATTAGAATGTGCAAATGTTATTTGAGTGTGGTATCAAATCTTTAAAGTAAATTTAGTTCTTACTTGTACTTATTTTATCATCCTATAAGGTTTTCCTAGTGTGTAGTGAGATCTTAGATTATGCTATTTTGCACTATATACTAGTTAAATTCATGCTTAGTTGTAATTAAAACATTGTCATAATGTTTGAGGCTAATATTATCAATCACTTATTATGCTTTTGCCTTACCCCTCCCTTTTGCTTCTTTTTTAACCAAATCACTTTAGTTTATATGTAATTGTAAATTTCTATTTAAGTTAGTCTATAGTTTAAAATTGGATCATAATTCACTAGTATTAGCATATATACTTACACTTTGCAAATATTTGGACCATGATGGCTCCCAACCATCAATTAATATAAATTTTGTAGAATAGTTAAACATTGCTCTATCGTTAATCCATAATAGGTAATATAAGTTACCAAAACATACACTCATGATCTAAGTTCCTATAATTATAAAATTAGATGTGTTGTTTGAACAATAAGAACACCTATGATATATTTAGAGGCATCAACAGATGGTCAACTATAGTTGACATTAGTAGGACAATGCCATAAAACATGATTGTCTTGAGGTTAGCATGGTATATTCATGATTTGATAGGTAATTGTGATTATGAAGTGACATTTATATCTTATAATTGGTCTTATATAAATATCATAGAGTCCATCTATTGAAACACACCTATAAGACTCCACGTTCAAACCAAGATAATTAAATATAGTTGATTGTGGCATGATAGTGAGCTAGAACAAGTGATTTGAAGTATGTCCTAGAATTAATATGATGAGAAAACATATATATTAATTTTAAAATGGAATTATAAGGATCCAAGAAGGCCTACAGGTGTCTTTTTCAAAGCAAGAAAACATAGTCAACACTTGTATCTAGTCAAGAGAGAGTATGCAATGAAGGGTTTAGGAAAAACTTGGAGGATAAAAATGATTGGAGTTAATTAAAAATTAAAATTACCACTTCATAAGGATAACAAATAGTGTAAATAGATCGTAGAGAGGTTTCATATAATAGCCTACAGTCTATATGTAAAAGCCTACATAGTTAAGGTTCAAGAAGCCTGCCTTAAGGTTTTCATGGTGTTTGATAGATTTATTGAGGTAACCAAGATATAAAAATTTGTACATATATAATTTATGATGTAATTAATCTCATAATACAATAATTTTTTTTACATAAATATGGTAGATACCCTTTTTTCTATCTCATATAGAAGGCATGCCTAGAATGCCATTTCCTACAAGTTTGTCATACAAATGCTATAAAGATGAACTAGGAATTGTTTAAACATTTTATGAGGATTTATTAAGTTTTATGAGATATGAAAAATCATTATAAGTGTTTCATATATTATTTAACCATAATAGGGTGGTCCAAACCCACATGGTAGCAAACATACATATTAGGTCTCAACTAGGTCTAAAGCCCAAAAAGGGGTCAATATCATATCTAAGGATAGAGGATAATTTAAATGATTTGGAAAACCTGCATGGGGATTAATAAGGTGTGTTTTAACTTTTATAATGTAGATGAAACCATAGGGACACCATTTCTTATCTCAAACCAACTCAGGCCTACACAGAATGGAAGGAGAAGCTTGAGAGCTTAACTTGATAACCTCACATAAACATGGATGATTAGCATAGGAGTATATGGAGTTTTCATAAATTTAAGGATGTCTTTAAAAAATAATTTTGTGTAATTTTTTATAATATTGGATGTCAAGATTTTATGAATAATCTTGAATGGCCAAAATGTCTCTAAACCTTCTAAAACCCTTGCTAGTGACCTGATTGGGAAGATGAAGATGGAGAGGCATCCAAGAGGGATATAATGAGAATTAAATTGATTTTATATTAAATAGGACTATCTAGGTATCCTTATAATCCATTTTACTTGTACCTTACTTATACAAACAAGGTGGAAAATGGATTTTATTAACATTTTTATGTATTATGTAGGTATAGAAAGGTTTCAAGAGATGAAGATAATTTTTAGAGATATATTGGAACATAATATAACCTCCCATATCCATTTATTTCATTATATAGACTCAAAAATTCCTTTTCTAACACTTTCATCTCAGCCAATCGAAACTGGCCTAGTGAACAAGGAATGACTATCAAGTGAGAAGATGAAAACTCCAAGTGTGTGGCATTTTAAGGTATAACTAATGGATATAAGGGAATAATTAATATTTAAAAGTTTAATACACTCTTATGTATTCATTATATTGGAAAACTAAAGACAAATTTAGTGCCAAGTGTGAGAGGTGAGTGAAAGAGGGGTGATTATAACTGTAGGTAGTGATAACTCATGTCCAAAAAAATATTGATGATTAGGGAAACCTCCAATGAATATTATGGATTATTTATAACCAATAACTCTTAATTAAATCATCTCATCTATCCCCATTATATTAAGGATCATTTTAAGGAGGTGAAATGATGAAGGCAGATTCTAAGCAAGCAAATGAAGAATCATATGCCACATTTCAAGAGTTTCATGTTTTGAGGGGCATTTAATTTTATAACCCCTCCCTCTAAGTATAATCATATAATCTATCCCTATTATATTATGGATCATTCTAAGGAGGTATAATGTTGAAGGAAATTTCTAGGTAAGCAAATCAAGCATCCAATGACACATTTCAAGATTTTCAACTTGACAAGTGTTCTTATGACTATTAGACTTCATTATCTTGTTTGATCTATAAAATTTTATTATTAATAAATTTTTTTGATCTTTTAAATGAATTTCACTCCATTTTGGTGAATCCCTACTATATTAATGTTGTACTTTACCTTTGAACAATAAATGAAAATCTAGCTTTGGTTTTTTTGAACATTTATCTAAGTGTGCAAAGTGATGTATGGTGATGTTAAGTGATAATATTGTATCCTTGCTTCTCTTTATCCTTTCATGTTTATAAAAGAGTTTATATTGGAAAATTTTGGACCACATACAAATATTATACCTAAGTGGATGAGTTGAACATAGTTCTAGATGGAATGAGTGGTCCAAAGATCACTTGCAGCTTGCAAAGATTTTGAAGCACTTAAAGTAAACTTAAAGTTTAGTTTGTTAAAATTTGAGAAATCAAGTTTTCATGGTGATCATGACTTTTATGGGCATAAACAAGGTTTCACAAGTCTCAAAGACTTATTTTAAGCCTTGAAAGTTCTTACATAAACATAGAAGAGCTAGACTATCATCATCACATAATGTAGAGAAAAGAATAAACCAATTCACTTATGCATTATATAAGTATTCTCAAGAATCTTCTCAAGCCAAAATATTATATGGACATGAATTTATTCATGCCAATATCATCTTATACAAATTTGATGTCTTGATGAGCTTACTATCTCAAGATATAAAGTGTCAAAGTTAGACTTATATAATGAGATGTTCATGGGGACATCAAGTTAAAGCTATGGCAAATATTTTTTTAAATTCAAAATTTTCAAGGTTAAATGTAGAGTTGATAAGTGTTAAAATTATAGGATCTCAAGTTAAGATCTAATGGTGAGAGAGTGATCAGTGATGTTAGTGGATCCCTAAGATCTAATGACATGTATTTGATTATGCATTAAAGATCAATGGTGAGCATTAAGTCAAAAATTTAGCATAAACATGTCGATGACAAGTGTCAAGATCTCAAGTGCTCGAGTAGAGATCTAATGGTGTGCATTAACTAACAAGTCTAATGGGCCCAAGAAGATCAATGGTTCATGATCCATCATACAAATTAAATCTATGGCTCACATTCATTTATATAAAAGTATATCAATGGAAATTTAGAGGTTAAAGAGTTAGCATATGTTGAGTATGAATGAGGAGATGATAGATGGCATAGTTTGTGAAACCTAGATCAAGATCAATGTTTAATATTAAAATTTAAAGATATGGGACTTTAAGCATAGGTCGAACATGGTTTAGGTTGAACAAAGAACAAAGTTTTCAAAGGGCATATATCACCATTAGATATTATTCAAATACTAATAAACAGACATAGTCATGGTTAGGATGGTTATGATGAAGTCCCATCACCATTAAAGCATAATATTGACCTCTGGTTCAAATATTTAGAACTTATAGAGCCTATCTTTTAGGGTTGTAGATTTTTTTAATGACTATGATCATTTATTTTTAAAGATCTATGCATACAATGAGTTCTTAGTTTCCATAAATTCTTATAGGCAATAGGTTTTCTAGGGCCTAATACAGAGATCAAAGATGGACTACTAGTTATTGAGACATGAGTATACAACTTATAGGTTTTCATTGATATTATAGCCATATGAAAACTAATAAATTAGATTGGTTTTTAATCTATATAAAATACCTATTCTCAAATGATGTAGGGGCAGATATATAGTTATGGAGAAATGTCTCATCTATCAACATGGATATATCCTCAACAAAGTAGGTACTTACCACCACTCAAAGTAGACATGGTGATGGCCCTATTATTTTTAAGATATGAATATTTTTTCCTCACAATCAAGCCAAGTGGAAGGTGGCATATAAGTTTAAGGAGAAGTTTTGGGGATTGGAGATTATAGTAGAGCATTTAATTCTTTTATAGAGCCTTTAAATATTTTCTCCAATAGCAAGATCATGACTCATCATCTAAAGAATAGACTCTTGTCTTCTAATGCATATTTATTAGCCAATAAGAAAGATAAAAGACATTTGGAGATAATGTAGGATAATTTATCGATGAAGGATCAGTCTTGATTGGATAAAAATGTGGTGAAGCATTCATTTTAAGGTGGTACCTCACTTAATGATATTGGTTAACATGTTTCCTCTTCTCTCTTCTCCCTTTTTCTATATTACCCATTTTTTCTCATTTTATAGGAGGATGCTCATTTTTTGGGAGTATCAAGGGACTCTTTGAGATATTTTAAATTATTCCCCTCTTAATTAAGGAAATCCTTATTAATAATTAATAAAAACTACCTCTTGATGCAATAAAGACTTTATTTACCTATCTCTTGCTTTGGATCTATGTTGAGTGAGTTATGCATGATGGCATAGTGAAAGAGAATCTTCCTCATCCATTGTCCTCCTTTTTAACCTCCTTTAGGGTGTTTCGAAGTTGCTTGTAGGTCTAGGTTAGTGTTATGCATAAACCTAGTCCATGAAACACCTATGCACTGAGCTATATTGTGAGGTTGTGTGAGTTATAATTATCTTCTATAGATCTAGTGTGAGTTCAAGCTTATGGGAGTTTCCCATTTTTATTTGGTGCATTACCTTTTAGTCTTCTTAGGAGCTATTTCCCCTTTCTAACCCTTTTCCCTATGACAACATTAGTTTAGGTGATCCATTAAGAGGAATCCAACCTTCTTCATAGGTTTAGCCCCATCATAGGTTACCCACAGCCAAGGGTTATCCCAATATTATGATTGGGAGTGGGGGAGCCTAAATAACTCCTTTACAAGGGTGAAATTCCATGTCATAATAGTTTTTTTCATACTTGGTGGGACTTACTAATTTTTTCACTAGTGAATATTTTTGGTGTTCTCTTCATCTAATAGGCCTTTAGAGGTAGGTGTTCAAACATCAATGGTGACTTTGAGAATCTATCAAATAGTTTAAATAGCCTAACTAAGTGCCTAATAATCATAATATGATATGTAAAATCAATAATATTTTGATCTATATGTTTATTCTGTACCTCAACATCACACTTATCAATCAAATAATGTTTATGTGTTCCCCCCAAGTGGCCCTCAAACAGCCTATCATCCCTATCATGGAATTTACCCTCCTCAAAACCCTACATATGACCAAGGTCATCCTATTTTTCATTCAAATCATTCTTCTAATTCCTCTTGTCAAGACCAAGCTTATCCTATTACATCTTTATTAGGAGTCAAGTAAGCATTATCAGTTTATATTGAGTTGATAAGGGAGATTGGTAGGGTTTTGGATTTTTCTCTATTCATCCCTATCCATGTTCTACAAGAGGAAAGGAGTGCTCTTTAGTTTATCAAGAATATATGGTTAGTTTGTGAGGGTGAAAAATGGTCACCTTATAGGAATGAGGACACAACAATGATGAGAAACATGATCCAAAATGCAAATAGTGTGTTGATATATTATGAAGAGTATCAAGATCATTTGGATAAATCTTATATGTCTTCCCCCTCCAAGAGTCTCAAGATTATACTTAAAGAGTCCCTAATCATCCCACTAGTCAACCTTGTCTAATTCCATCCTTATCAAAATTTAGAGAGGCAATACCAGACCAAGGCATAACAATCATGAAACTTAATGAGTGGGTTAAGCTTAGACAAGAATTCCCTATTCATGACATGGAGGGGATAATGATATTATTGAATAATTTTTGGAATGAGTGGGCACCCATTAAAGAGATGAATATACATAGGTTGAGAAGCAAGAATTGAAAGGGTGGGTATTATCCATTAAAAAAGTGTTTGAGCAGTGAGAGGAAGAGTATGCCAAACCTAAGCTAATCATTTTTCCCTCTCCTACCCCAATGCCCATTACTACTCAAGAGCATTAATCTATTCCATCTTGAATCTTTTCCAACACACTCAACCCTATATATGTCATGGCCTCACTTGTGAGACCACCCTATCTTATAACCATTCGAAAGGAATAAAAGGTATTTATTCCCTACTCATTTCCATCATAGAAATTAGTTCAAAAAGGAATAAATAAGAAGGAAGAGGTATTAGTTGAATTAGTTTCTTAAGAGCCACCAAAGAGACCCTGTAAGGTACCTTACTAGAAGGACACTCTCTTAAGATAAAATTAGGGTGAACCTATTCACCCTCCCACTATCTCCCTCTTGGAGAAAGAACCTATTCTATGAAGGATAGAGGAGGAGCTTGTAGTTATAAGTGAGCCATAAGAGGAAAATATAAGTGTTTATGATGAAGAGATCATGATAGGAAACCCAATTCATAGGGAAGATCTTGTTTTAGCTTCTGAGTTGTAAGAGCTTGATGAGAATCAATGAGACAACCTTCATGACCCCATGATGGAGGTCAAGGTTAGATCAAGTGATTTAAAGATCAATGACAACATTTATGCTTAGATTTATTGAGTGAAATGGAGTAGCTTAGTGTTTTAAACTTTATTGATGAGGAAAATACTCAAGTTGATAATATAACATAACTTGAATGGACCACTAAAGGTCCATTATACATAGATGAAGAAGAGGATCAAAACTAAGTGCTTGAGATTGGTCCACTTCTGATATGTTGGATCTAGAGGAATGTAAATCAGACCTTGAGTAAGATAAATGTGATGTTTTATACCTTGGATGGTTAAATCAAGCTCATTTGTAGTTGAAGAAAAAGATGAAATATTGAGTGAGGTTGATGAATGAGACATCTCAAGTTCTCATCTGATGCAATTTGATGAGCATACTAATGAAGAGCTTAAAGAGTTATGGCAATGATTCAATGCCATAACCAAAGATTTTGAAGAGGATAATTTACATGTAATTATCCCAAGAACCTATGAGCCTGCTGATATAAACATAACCAATCATAATTTACACAAGGACTAGAGGGAAGTATATGGTCTTTTGAACCACCAAGTGAACTAAGTGCAGTTTCTCTCAAGAGCCTAAATTATATCTTCATGCAAAGCTTTTTCAAGGGTGATGAATAACATCAAGAAAGTGTTCATGCAATACAAAATAAACCAATATTGGAATAATTGGACTAATATGTCTACATTAGAGACATGTTTGTTCCATTTCATCCATTAGAAAGCACATCAAAAGGGTTGGCCATCAAGTTGTCTAGTACACCAATTCTGGTAGTTCTAAAGCAAGGTATTTTTCATCTTGGTCTATTACAAGTGAATAATACTCAAAGTTTTAAATTTGAGATAGAAGGGAGGTTATTTTAAATTGATTTATAATATTATATTTATTAAATTAGATTTTATTTTTTTCTCTAAGTGCATGTATGCACATTTGTTTAGTAGTTTAGTGGACCTTCCTATGTTTAGGTTAGTTTCCTTTCCTATTGTGTGTTTACTTTTCCAAGTGCCTTGGGCACTTTTTTGTTTTGTTTATTTTTGTTACTATCACTTCAAGAGGATGTTATCTAGAGGGGTAGTCTTATGTCAATTTAGATCAGATGAGAGTAAATACTTGTGAATCCATGCCCAATGGATTAGACAAGGCAACTGATCTATGTCCTCAAGCATATTAGGCATGATTCCCTATGAATTTCTAAAGATGATGGCCAATTTTGGCCCACATACAAAGCTTCTTCCTAAATGGATGATATGAGTAGAGTTTTGGATGGAATGAAAGGTCCAAAGATCACATACATATTATAAAGCTTTTGAAACACTTTAAGTAAACTTAAAGTGTAGATTGTCAAAATTTGAGAAAGTAGGTTTTCATGGTGATCATGACCTTCATGGGCATAAATCAAGTTTTAGAGGTCTCAAAAACTTATTTTTATCCTTGAAAGTTCTTACACAATCATAGAAGAACTAGACCATCATCATCACATCATGCAGAGACATGAATAAACTAGTTTTCTTGTGCATTCTATAAGGATGACTGGAAATATTCTCAATCCAGAAGGATTTCATGAACATGAATTTATTCATGTCAATATCATCCTATGAAAATTTAGTGTCTTGATTATCTTTATATCTCAATATATAAAACTTCAAATTTAGACTAGCATAATGAGATGTTCACAAGGACATCAAGTTAAAGCTAAAAAAAATAAAAAAATAAATTCAAAAGTTCTAAGGTTGAATGTGGAGCTAACAAGTGTCAATATCATGAGATCTCAAGTTAAGATCCAATGTCAAGTGGGTGATCAATAATGCCAATGGGTACCCAAGATCCAAATATTCATGTTTGATCATGTATTTAAGATCAATGGTGAGTATCAAGTAAAAAATTTATCATAAATGTATCGATGACAAGTGTCAATATCTTAGGTGCTCGAGTAAATATTTAATAGCGCACATCGATTGAAAAGGATAGTGGACCCAAGAAGATTGGAGGTACATGATCCATCATACAAAGTAGATCCCTGACTTGTATTCATTCATATAAAATCATATTAATGGAGAGTAAATGGTTAAAGAGTCAGTGTATCTTGAGGAAGAATGAGGAGATGATATATGGCATATTTTTGGAAGCCTAGATCAAGATCGATGGTCAATATTAAAATTTGAAGACATGGGACTTCAAATAGAGGTCAAAGATAATTTAGGTCAAATGAAGAAAAAAGGTTTCAAAAAGGAGTATATCATCATTAGATCTTAGTAGAATATTTAAAAATAGATGTATTCATGGTTAGGATGGTTATGATAAAGTCCCATCACCATTAAATCATAGTCTCAACCTCTAGTTCAAAGAATTTATAACTTACAAAACCTATCTTTTGGGGTTACAGAATTGTTTTATGACTTTTATCATTTCTCTTTAAATAAGATCTATGCATATAATGATTTCTCAATTTCCATAAATGCTCAGAGTCAAAAATAGGTCTTTTAGGTCCTACTATAGAGATCAAAGATAAACTAGTTGTTGTTGAGATAGGACTATATAGCCTATAGGTTTTCATCGATATTATAGCTATATGAAAACCAATAAATTAGATTAGTTTTAAATATATAGTAAAGACTTATGATAAAATGGATTAGGGGTATATATATATATATATATATATATATATATATATATATATCTATGGGTAAATATCTCATCTATTGACATGGCTATATGCATAAAAAATTAGGTACTTACTACCACTCAAAGCAGACATGGTGATTGCTCTACCAATTTCAAGATATGAAGATTTTGTCTTCACAAGAAAGCCAAGTGGAAGGTGGCATAGAATTTCAAGGATAATTTTTAGGGATTGGAGAGTAAAATGTATCATTTAATTATTTTATAGAGCCTTTAAATATTTTATCCAATAGAAAGATCATGACTCATCATCTACAAAATAGACTCTTGTCTTCTAGTGCATATTCCTTAGACAATAATAAAGCTAGAAGACTTTTGGAACTAATTCAGGATAATTTTTTAAAGAAGGATCAATATTAATTTGATAAAAAAATGTTTTAGATCATTCATTGAAAGGTGGTAGCTCACTTAATGATCTTGGTTAGCATTTTCCCTATTCTCTCTTCTTCCTTTATCTATATTACCCATTTTTTATCATTTTGTAGCAGTATTAGGGGACTCTTTGAGATATTTCAAGATATTATCCTCTTAAGTAGGTAAATACCTATCAATAATTTTTAATAATTACCTCTTGATGCAATAAAAACTTTCTTTACCTATCTCTTGCCTTGGATCTATGTTGAGTGAGTTGTGAATGATGGCATAGTGAAGGAGAATATTACTCATCTATTATCCTCCTATTTGACCTCCTTTAGGATGTTTTCATGCTATATGTAGGTATATATTAGTTTTATACCTAAACATAGTCCATGAAACACTTATTCACTAAGATATATTGTGAGGTTGTGTGAGCTAGCATTGTCTTCTACAAATCTAGTATGGGTTTAAGCTTATGGTAGTTTCCCATTTTTCTTTCATGCATCACCTTTTAGCCTTCTTAGGATCCATTTTCCATAAGATATAACTATTTTAGGTGATCCATAAAGAGAAATTTGGAATTTTTTGGAGGTTCATCACCATTATAGGTTACCCACAACCTAGGGTTATCCCAATATTGTGATTGGGAGTGGGGGAACCTGAATAACTCCTCCACAAGGGTACAATTCCATGTCACAATAGTTACTATTATAACAAGTCATATAGAGTGTATCTAGTGTGTTATGCCCCTTAAAGTGTATAATTATCCCTATAGTGTGAAATATATGCTTTGATTCACTTACCTTGTGTTTCTCCATGCATATCACCTCTATACTAAAACACTTATGTTAGAAACTCTTAAGACTTTGAAGTTGGTTTGTAAGCCTTGTTTCTTAGTGAAATAAGTATGATGGTATTTCATAAATATTTATGGTATATCACCCCATTTATACTATTTTATTTTCAAGAAAAATTATATCTCTTTTCTCACAAATAATCAATTATTTTAGTAATAAGCACTTCAAGGTAAATTCAGGGAGCTAGCCCTTAAACCTAGAGGTCTACTTTTACTATAGGTAAACCCACATACCTATAAGTATTCCCATGTTTCTAAATTATGGAGGAGGATTTAAAAAACTCCTCTAGGGTGAAATATTTGGTGAAAACAAAACCTTTTCATAAAATTTTAGATCATTTAGAGTCAATATGGAGGAATACCAACTATTAACTTTTAGGAAGTTTCCTTACTTTAGGTAATATTGAATAATGAATTGGATGATGAAATTTTATGGGTTCATATAAATTGACACATAATATTTTTTACCAAATTTTAGATCATTTGGGGCAACTTTATATTTCAACTATTTCATTTAGGCTATGTTTGTAATACTTGAAAAAGGTGCATGACCTTACATAATAGATATGCTAAATGTTAGGTCTCCAAATTTGGATTGGTGATATAAATTATAGTCTAAAATTTGTATTATAAATTTAATTTCAATTGGATAAGTGGATTTAATGTTATGATAGTTTTTATAAATGTCATCAAGAAAGAAATTGCATCTACCTGGTCTACATAAGATCCATGATCTTTCATAATAGTTGTGTTAATATTTAGGTCAAAATTTTGTATTGGTGATATAAAAAGTATCCTAAAATGATTTTTTCAAATTTAATCTCAATTGGATAAGTGGATACAAATTTAAGATAATTTATGTGACTATCATTCAGCCAAATATGCATCTATCTAGTTTGATGGGTCATTACATTATGGTAGAGTTACGATGAGAATTAGGTTACCATTTTTTGGGGGTTTATATAAAATGATTTTATCATGTTATTTTAAAATTTTATATCAATTTCATAAATTGAGTTAAAGTTATATAAGTTTTAGTAATTATCATTTAACCTAGAAATGTCATTTGTGTAATGTGTGACACTTGGAAGGTTGTTCCTCACTTGTGGTGACTTTTGAAAACCTATGGTATGATAACCTAAAATGTCACCTAAAAATTTATGATATTTCATGATATTTATATGTTTATCTTGAAAACTTAAGCCTTCCTTATTCTTGTATATCATGTATAAGTTAATTAAGTTGAAGAGACACATCATGAAGTTGGGGATATTAAGGGGAGTATATGATTAAAGAAGAATATTTTTTTAGGGAGAGAGAGGATGAGATGTGAAGAATAATAAATCTCCAAGATCAGAATAAAGAATTGTATCAGTTTAGGAGGAATTGTATGAGAACCTAAAACTCTTTCATATATTGAAATAGTCCTGTAGAGGCATGTGTGTGTGTGTGTGTGTGTGTGTGTGTGTGTGTGTGTGTGTGTGTGTGTGTGTGTGTGTGTGTGTGTGTGTGTGTGTGTGTGTGTGTGTGTGTGTGTGTGTGTGTGTGTGTGTGTGCGCGCGTGTGCGTGCGCGTGTGTGTGTGCGTGTGTGTGTGTGTGTGTGTGTGTGTGTGTGTGTGTGTGTGTGTGTGTGTGTGTGTGTGTGTGTGTGTGTGTGTGTGTGTGTGTGTGTGTGTGTGTGTGTGTGTGTGTGTGTGTGTGTGTTTGATATTTTTTAATTTAATCCATTATGATGCTTTTTAAATTAATGAAATGAAAATATATTAAGTTTTTCATGTCTATGTAAGTGATTAAATTGTGACCATAGGTGAATGTTTGGCCCTATCAACATAGAGATAAAGCTAAACCTTAATTGGTTCCCCCTAGTATTTACACCACTTTTTAATATTTTTATAAACATTATTAACATCATTATTTAGAGGTTTATGTATCTTAGTATAAGTGTACACACCAAAAATATCACCATAATACTATGTGAAGATGTCTTGATATTTTACTAACAATTTTTTATCTATTTTTTTTTCAAGATTTAAATTAGTACTCTACTTAAATTTCGTAGGTGTGTCATTTATGTAATATTGATACTAATTATATCCCCATAAATACAATTGATCTATCCTCTACATAAGGTGTGGTGGGTAAAGTTTCCAAACTATACAAAGTAAACTCCTTAACACTGTGAGGATTTTCCTTCCTAAAAATAACATGCTCTCTCAAATCAAAAGGGAGTATATTATTAATATAATACATATGAAAGTCCATAACAATTATAAAATATTATGTTATATCTACATCATCAAAAAAAGTATCAATATATGGTATTTCATATAGTGTGTTATGATCAATTAATTCATGATACATGTTGGATAATGAAAAACATCAGGGAAGAGTGAAAAATAATGTTCACCTTGCTCTATAAGAACATGGTAAAGCTCAAGTTCTGATCAAGAAGATATATGTAGGGAATCTGAAGGTTTGGCCTTTCTAGGAAAGATCTATGTATAAGTAATATGTTAGAAAGGAGATAATGGACTTAGATACAAAGTCATCCCAAGAGGGTGGAATGAATGGGGATGGTTATAATTTGGTTATGATAGGAAAACCAAATTTAAGAGGTTAGTCTAGCTAAGTAATAGAGCAACTAGGATCACTACCAAATCTATTTTTAAGTACTTTAAAATATGAGTACCATATTTAGGAAAGGGAATAAATGAGGACTAAAGAGTATCAAGTTAGATGAGGAATTAAATGAGAATCTATCTAGAGGACCTAAGGATTAAAAAAGAATAAAAAATATGACAAACAAATAGTCAACAAGATATTTAGATAAATCTTTGTTGTAGTCTAGGGGATATTATGTTGATGGAATACTAATAGGTTCACATGTTTTTGTTTTTTATATTGAGTATTTTATTTTTTTATTATTTTTTGAATCTGTGCTTTCAAGATTTATTATTCATGTGTTATTTCAAGTTAAAAAATTAATTCAAGAGACATTAATTTCAATTCCTCTTCATTTCTAATTCCATGAGATATTCAAAACACACAATCAATGATATGAATAATGTTTTTCTTCTATTCAGAATGATTATTATTTAATTTATAAAAAAATTATCATGAACACATTTTTTTTGGTTTTCTTGATAATATTTTCATAATTACCCATTCTTAACATCAAAATGTATTAATTGAATTTTTTAGAATATTAGTATTTATGGGGTTACTTTAGTGACCCATATTATTTCATATTGTAAATAATAAATGTTATATTTATTATTTAATTACAAAAAAATATTTAAAACTTATGTTATGCAGATAATAAAACTTGTAGTTATTATTTAACATGATTAGTTAAAGAGGTGGATCAATTGGTTATAATTGTTCACACCCTTTATAAAGTTATTTTTACCTTTATAAGAACATAACAAAGTTTATTTTTGAATTATTCAAATGGAAGTATCTCAAAAAAAATTGTAAAAGAGGTGTAAAGAGGAGTAGTGAGGTGAAAATAAAGTTATTGGGTGTAAAATGTTTCTCAATTAATGAATATATTCTTTATGGGGATTTTTACCTAGTTTAAGTCTTTCCACATTGATCTTGTGTTGTTTAATATATTTATTCTCTATATATTTATTATTTATGAACTATTTTAGTTCAACAATTAATTTAATAATCTATCATTCAAATTAAAAAATGTATTGTTCATTATGATGGATCCTCTAACATGGTATCAAAGCCACATTTTTTATCACATTTGAAGGTTTTTGGTAGACTAAATAACATATTTTTAAATATTTTCAAGATTTTATTTTTTATGTATTAAAAATAAAAAACATTTAGATGGAGTTTCATTTAAGCTAAACCCCCATTATTTTTTTTAAAATAAAACAATGGGGAGCAGGCCTTATGGCCTACACTACCCAATAATAGTGGGGGTCACCTTTCCACCACTTCTACACTATTGTATAAGTAGTTTATGGGGGACGGTAATGTCTCCTCTCATTTTTAAGGTCGTAATAGTGTTGTGATCAAGTGCTTGGCCACCCTTTCCAACTCAAATTTTTTATTCAAGTAGATTCATGTTTCTCCTCATGAAAACAAAACTTTTATGTAATTTAATGCCTTAAAATATTTTCTATAACACTAAGCATCACAGCATAATGTTATTATAAAATCATGAATGTACTAACCCTATTTTTTGACCTAATGTTTTGGTCATTTACAAAAAAAATTATTAACCTTTTATTTAAATTAATATGGATTGTTTTTTATTATATAAGGTGGTAGACTAGGGGCCAAACCCTTACAAAAGTAGAGGAACCATGAAGGCAATCAACAAAAAAGATGTCTTACAATATGAATGACACGATTAGTGTACCAACAGACACAACAAACTAAAATAAAACAAGAATAGGAAAAATGAGAGACAGAGAAATATCTCCTTACATAAACATAGATTTGATGAGCTCATTCAATTTCTCAGTGTTCTTCACATTGACAGTAGAAGCAGTATTACCCAATTTTTGTAGCATAGACATGTTCAGGAGAATAGAATTATGGAGCCCAGTGGTAAAGTTTTACTCCAATTTTTGGATGTAACCCTTCAAGGCAGCAATTTCAACTTTCAAACCAATCTCGATTTTGGTTTCTTCATTAGCTTCCTCCACATACATCTTTCTCTTTTTGTTAGCATTTTCCACAATGTTAGCACCTTCCTCCGCAGTAGCCTCAAATTCTCTTGTCTCCTGCTTACCTTCAATATCCTCATATTTTTCCAAAACTTCTAATTCCTTATACTTTTCCTCCTAGGTGGCTTCCTTTGAGGTGCTCTCTAAATTTTCAATAAGCCTAGCTTTGGGAGCAAGTTTGCCAGTAATCCGCCCTGATCGTCGAACTCCTAAGGAGAGGCCATCCTTACTAAACTTAGTGGACATATGGGATTTACCACCTTGACCCCCAGTGGTCTTACTAGGATTTTTATGGGTCCCCATAGTGATCCCCCCAATACTCTCTTTGCCAATATAAAACTTCCTCTTCTTGCCCTTCATGCTCACAAAAGAGCCAGGGGTGTCAACGGGGGTCTCCTCAAGAGTAGAAAAGGAGACTTATTTAGTTTTGGTAGAGACAGGGGAAAGATAGGGCTCATCAACAACATCACCAGCCAAAGGGTTAGATGAAATATCCCTTCTATCAATTCTAATAGTCTTGGATGGCACAAGGGCATGGCAAAAATTATACAAACAAAAAATGAGGCCCTAATGGAGGGGGATAGGATTCATATCAGGTTTTTTGCCAATTTTGTTCTCACCCTAAGGACATAATGTTCTTGGGAGGAGAGCAGATAAAAGGGAAAATTGATGAGAGCATTATGCCTGAAATGATTTAAAAGGGGGAGATGATAATTATAGAACCTGGTGAATCATCCTTCCAGCATGAAATACGTCATGAGGATGAAGCACACTCCATCCCATGGCTCAGGTAATTTAGCTTGATCAAATCCTCCTTGGTAAGGAGCAAGTTCTTCACCTTCTCCTAGAAATAGCTTCTAGCTGGAGAGGTCCAAGATTTTTGTTTTCCTTTGTAGCTTCATCCCTTGTGTGGACATGCCTGTAGCCATAGCTATCACCTTTTCAAAAATCTCAAAGCTAATTCCTCCAATAGTGACTCATTAGTTTAACCAAGACCTCATGAATTATTTAAATAGGTTATCATCAAACCCATTGAGCCTCTCCAGGTAGGGACTAATCCCACCTTATGTGTAGTAGTGCTAGACCAATGGGTTATCTTTGAACTCATAGTAAGTGACTAGTTCTGTTCAAATTTTTTCACCCCCCCCCATTTTTGATTTATAGACCAAACTAGGAGAATTCCCAATTTTTAAATTTGTAGTTGAAGTGGCTTCAAGCCCTTGTTCCAAACTATGCATAATGATAATGTGGTAGCACATAATTTAGAGTATCATGTAGAGATGAAATTTACTCCTCCCATGCTTAAAGATCATTTCCCAGTGATCTCCATAATGAAGTCTGCTTGCCTTAACACATTGGTACAATAAATCAAAAATGATTATCAAAAGAGTACAATAGGCACCAGACTCTGAGATCCACATCAGCACCCTCCAAATGGACTGACTAATAGAGCTATCCTTCTCATATGTCTAACTCATCCTTAACAAGTCATTTCCTTTTGGATAATATCCCTAATGTTTAAAAGGATATGATCTATTTGGTGCCAACATCACCAATTTTAAAATTATTGATCGAGATTGGCACAGGCATCAGCAACACTATTTCCCTCTCTATAAATATGTGAAATATCAACTTTAGTAAGCTTCTACAAAAGAAATTGAATATCCCTAATTATATCTTTTAACTTAATGCCCACATTAAATGCTTTATTAACTTCATCGATGACCATTTTAGAGTCCCCCTAGATACTCAAATTCTTTATACCTAGGGATATAGCCAATTTTATCTCCCATAGGAGAGCCATTACTTTAGCATAGTTATTACTATGGTAGCCTATTCCACTAGCATAGACAACAATCATCCACCCTTTTTTATTTCTTATAATCCCTCTTCCATTGGCTTTACCATTAGACTTGGAGGCCCCATCAAAGTTAAGTTTCATCTAGTTAGTCTTTGGGGGAATCCATTTAGTATTAAGTCTCTATAGAAATTTGGAATTATTATAAGCAGGAATATGGTTTAGAACCTTCCATTTAGCCACAATTTGTTCTTCTTCTTGAGTTAGGGGTTTCTCTATAGTATAAATATGAGCAATGGTGACACTTTCCAAAAGAGTCTTAACAAAAGAATGAAACACCTGAGAGGCATTTCTAGAGTATCCCTAAAAATTCTATGGTTGTGCTCTTTCCATAAAATCCAACTCAAATAGGGTAAAGTTTGATTCCATAATTCCATGAGCCAGGGATGAGAAAAGGTAGGATTCTAGCTAATAATGAATTCCTTAAGGTTAGAGTTATGGACCCACTAAATACCAAAATTATTTAGGATTATGCCCCAAAGTTCTCAGGCAAAATCACAGTGTATGAAAAGGTGAGAAACTATTTCCTCTTTTAAACAACACAAATAACATTTGTTGACCAGGGTAAATCCTCTCTTTTGAAGGTTGTCTTGGGTTCAGATTTTGTTATGAGCAATAGCCCACCAAAACATGTTGATTTTTGGCATAAGTTTATAGTTTCAAACCTTTTTCCATATCTCTTTATTCTGAGCCTCAGCAATCAGCAATTGATAAGCAGACTTAATAGAGAACCATCCATTCTTATCTAGCCACTAGTGCTATTCATATTTACATAGGAAGAGAGGGATTTTGATCCCCTGAATCAATTTTTGAATCTCTTAAACTCTAAGGAAGAGCTCAGGTTGATGAGCACAGTAATCTGATAGATTTTTCCATCTCTTTGTGCCATTGTTATTATCCATGTAATCACTGACTTTATCTCCAAAAAATTGAGTAGCAATGTCAGTAATTTTTCCATAGTTTCTCTGTGTGATGAGAGCCTTATCCTTTACCCAAATATCATTCCAAAATTTAATATGCTAGGCATTTCCAAATTTCCATCTAATTCCTTATTTAAGAAGGCTTCTACTTTTTAACATTTTATTCCATATCACAGATCCTTGGGGTAACCTTGCCTATTGAAGAAAGTCAGAACCATCAGTACTATGAATATATTTGGCATACATTATTTCCCCCTAATCATTATTTTTATGAATCAGGTTCCAGTTAATTTTGGAGAGAAGGGCTTTATTCATGTTCCTAATAGATATAATATTGAGGCCACCATGTGATTTTGGAAGACACACTTTTTCCCATTTGACCAAAGACATTCTTTGTTTATCTTCCAGTCCTATCCATAAGAATTTTGTTTGAATCTATTCCAATTTATTAGCAAAATATGTAGGTATTTTAAAGAGAGATAGGAAGTAGGTAGAAATCTCTTGAAGAGAGGCCCGAAGAAGTTGTAATTTGCTTGCACTACTGAAAAGTTTCCCTTTCCAACCAAGAAGTTTCTTCTGAGTTCTTTCCAAAATTCCATTCCAAAAACTATGAGATACCTCTTTGATCATGAGGGGAAGGCCCAAATAGGTAGCAGGTAGGACAGCTTCAGCACATTCAAGGATGTCAATGATTTTTTGTCTAAGGTCATTAGGAGGATTAAAGAAGTACACATTGCCTTTTTAGAGATTTATGATTTGCCTAGACTCTATGGCATAGTTATTTAAAATATTCTTCCATATCTTAGCTTTAATCACCGAGGAGATGCTGAAAAGAATGGTAACATCCACAAACTGTTGCACCACAATAGGAGGAAGGGAGGAAGCAAGTTTAATGCCCACTAAATGTTTAGAAAATATATCAGCTTGTATGTATCTTTCCAGTGCCTCCGCCATTATGATGAATAAGTAAGAGGAGAGAGGGTCCCCCTGGCAGATTCCTCTTGAAGAAGAGAAGAAACCTCTAGGGACCCCATTGACCAGAATTGAAAATTTTATAAAAGAGACATTGTTCCATATTAAGCAAGGCATTTTATCATTAAACCCAAATTTCCTAATGACTTGGAATAGAAAAGTCCATGAGACCCTATCATATGCTTTAGAAATGTCTAGCTTAAGAGCCATACCATGTATTCTGCTCTTGTCCATGTAATGAATAGTCTCATGAGTGGAGATCACATCATCAAGAATTTGCTGACCTGAGATAAAGCCTTTTTGGGCAAGGGAAATAATTTTGTCTAAAAAAGGTTGGATTCTCATAACTAGAACTTTAGTGCAGAGCTTATAAATAGTGTTACATAGACTAATAGGTCTAAAATCCCTAAGGTGTGTGGGTTGTGAATTTTTAGGAACAAGTACTATAAAAGTATTATTAGCTTGTTTTAAAAGTTTACCTGATCTAAAGAAGTCATGTACAGTAGCAATAAGATCTATTCCCACTATATCCCAATATTCTTGGAAGAATATAGGAGGAAAGCCATCAAAACTTGGGGCTATGAATGAACCCATAGAAAATAAAAGAACATGGACTTCCTCCTTGAATATATGTCTTAACATCTCCAGATTATCTTCCTCAGTTATGAAACAAGGGATTTTATCAATGAATTAGTTCATAGTTCCATCATTCCCATCATCATTATTTTTTTCAATGAGCAAATTTTGAAAGAATACCCGAGCTTGTTCCCCTATCTCATTATCTTCAGTTATAGTGTTGCCATTATCCAAACATAGCTTTGTTATGGAGTTAGCCTTCCTATGTTTCATGGCCAAGAGATGAAAGAAGGCTATGTTCCTATCCCCCTCTTTGAGCCACTAAACTCTATATTTTTATTTCCAAAAGACCTATTCTCTATCCATATGATTCTTTCAGTCAGAAATCAGGACATTCTCTTCTTTATAAGTGTCTTCTGAGTCATCACCTTGAGCCATCTGCTGCTAAATATTTGCAAGTTTTTCTTCTGATGAAAGACCTGAGCAAAGCTATATCTATTCCATCCATAAACTTCATATTTGATATGCTGAGTTTTTTTGACTAATCTAAAAATAGGAGTGCCTTGGATAGGACTTTACCACCATTGGGCTGCCAATTGTCTGAAGTCTTTTTGTTTGATCCACATAGCTTCAAAATGGAAGGGGAAAGGACCACATTGTCCCTAATCTTTCCAACAGAGGAAGATTGGGAAATCATCAGACATGGTTTTAGGAAAGGCCTACACATGCATATTATGATCATCATTCTAGTTATTAGAGATAAGAAATGTGTCTACCTTGACTTGAATCATTTGGTCTCCTCTTCTTCTGTTAGACCAGGTGAAATTTTGAATTTGCAATTCAATATCCAACAATCCTCAATCATTTATAAATTTAGAAAAGTCAAACATGATATCAGAGTAATCAATAATCCCACCCTATTTTTTATAAGGGTATAATGGAGTGTTAAAGTCTCTAGCCAACATCCATCTAGTGTGTTGGGTGTTAGTCCTGAAGCTACTCAAATCTATCTATAAATTTTGCCTCAATGCTCTATTATTCAAGCTGTAGACATTGATCAATGACCAGTTTAAGGAGGACAAAGAGAAGTTGATAATCAAAAAATGTTTATTATAAGCAATAAGAGATCTCTGAATTTTAGCACTATTCCATATAGTTACAATCCCACCTGAAGCCCCTTCAACTAGACTAATGTAAAAAGTAGCCTTAGGCCATATGTAGTTAGCTATTTTCTTAAAACTCTCCTCATTCATCTTGACCTCTTGGAGTAATAAAATATCTAATTTATTATCTAGAATATAGTTTTTAACCTCAAACTATTTGGAAGGATTGTTAAAGCCCCTCGGGTTCTAGGATAAAATTCTTATTTAGAGGATTTGAGGGAATGGGCCTCCAGTGTTTTCTATTTACCACTACTAATATCCCTGTTAATCTCTCTTTGTCTTGTTTCTCTTAGGGTTGGTCTCCCTTATTTGGGATCGGTGCCAACATCTACTAATTTTTTACCTTTGTAGTTATTTTTATTTAAGATAACCCATTCTTCTTATTCATTACTACTACCATTTTGTCCTATTTCACCTATTACTGAATAATTGCCTAATTGGTCACCTACTTCCAGACCATGGAAAATATCTGTGTTTGAATGTAAGGCTACTTATCCCTTAGTATCTACTATTTCTGGAGGTACTTCCACCTGAACATCTCTTAACACTTTGCCTTCTACATCATCCCCATCTATCGGTTGGGCACATATTTCTCCTTCCTCAGACATATTGGTCTGTTGATCCAAAGAGTTAACTGTGTCTATTAAAACCTTCTGACTATCACTATCTAAGACCTTGTTATTTTCCTCTAGGATAACTTCTTCCTCATTACCAAAGACCTCCTCATAACTAGCCTTTTCCCTAACCTTTTTAATATTATCAGGGTTTTCTGTATTACTCCCCATTCCCTGACTACCAGAGTTTCTAGATTTGTTAGACTGATCCTCACCTTCAATTGGGGAATCATCTTTCCTTCCCATTTTCTTTGCCTTACATTAGTTCCTTATATGTCCCTTTTTTCTACATATTTGACAGAAAGTGGTAGCATTTACATATATGATCAGCTGAGTCCAAGTCCCATATTTAGAGTTTAACTCTATAGACATGGGGAGGGTCTGATTAATCTCTACATTGACACACAATCAAGCATACACACATCTGGATTTTATTATGTTGGTATGATCTATAGTGACGTATTGGCTAATAGAGTTTCCAATAGCCATAAATATTTTTTCATCCCAGAATTCCAATGGGAACCCTGAAAATCTTACCCAAGCAGGAGCAAACTTGTTGAGGTCTGAGTTGGGGTCAAATCCTCATTTCCATGAGCACAAGGCAACTAAATGTGGACCATACATCCATGTTCCTCTAGCAATATTAGCTATCATATCCTCCCTATTCATAAATCTAAATAGGAATAAGCCTCTTGCCATAACAGTGATCAAAACACTACCTTTAATTCTCCACTGAGACATTACCCATTTCTTAACCATCTCAATATTAGGATGGAAGGAGAAAAACTTACCTACCAATGCAAGGTCCATGGTCACCATGATTTCCTCAACCAGATCATCCATGATAGTTAGGGTGGTACCCTCAGTGGAATCATTTTTGACAGGAAGGCTTGACATGTTTTTAATAGAACATGTCTTTTCACCTGTTAACACTTTCTTCCATCTGTTGAAGGGAATGTCCTCTATCAGATTTAGGTTTAGGTCCCCAGAGGCACTACCAAAGGTAGTATCCTCCATTGGATCTATGAGCACTCTTATCACACTTAGAGGGCCCTACAAGGTGGGAAAAAACTAGTTTCAAATTTTTCTGAGCAATATGGATTGTTATTTATAACAATATATTCCAATTCTTCGCATGATGTCTAACCCTAAAATTGATTACAATAAATTAAATTTTAATATTTTAAGTTAAATCTTTCAAGATCAATTATATTTTAATTTTTTTTAAAACATCATATTATAATTTTTTTATTTCATTACATTTAAGTTTTTTTATAACTTTTTTTTATGTGTGCAACAAAGTAATTTTCTTATGGGTTTTTCCTCATGTAAAAATGTTTTTATCCAATTAACCTCCATAAATAGTCATTAACCAATTGACATTCATTTTATTACAAGAAATAATAATAAATTTAATACAAACCTCTTATAATAAATTATTTCATCTAGTTTTTGTAAGAATAGATATTTTTTAATTTAAAAATAAAATAAAATTAAAATTCTAGTCAAAATAGTTTTATGTGACCTCATAAGTGGTCCTTCAAAATTATTATTATATAGTTGATTTTTGTCAAATTTGAAAAATCCACAATTAAATAGGTCCATCAAAGGTCATAAGGTGGATAGGTTGCCTCATTTTCTCTTACGTTCGCCTTCCTTTATTAGTTATTCAAATATTTTTTTTGCTTTGTCATAAAATTGACATGTATTTTATTATACATGCATAAACATATGCATTGGCCAGTTCATCACTATTGACTTGACATATATGTGTCTAAAAGTATATTTACATAATTTATTTGAAAAATTATTGTAAAGTGTTATTTTTAGTTGTAATAAAATGGCATATTAAATTTTTAATGTGGATAAGTCATAAATGTTCAATGGGACCAACTATAACACTGGTAAGATCCATATAAAATTTGAAATCATCCCTAGAAAATTGTGGGGTACTGCTAATGGGATTGAGAAACCTTCATTTGGGAAACATGCGATAATCAAAATTATTAATTCTTATAAAAAAAACCTCAATAAGTTCTGTTGATCATCCTAAAGAGTGTTAAATATGAATTTCTACTCATGTCAACAATCAAGAATATTTTAGTGAATCTTGGAAAATCCTTGAATTAATACATGAAGGTACTCAGATTTTTAATATTAAAAAACTTAATCTTGAACTCCTTAAGACTCCCATAAAAAGTGATGAAAAATTTATTAATTCTCTTTCTAAAATTAAAAATATCAAATCATATCTATATGGGTGTAAAATGTTTCTCTATTATTAGATATATGATTTTTGGGGTCTTAACCTTATTGATTTTTTCTAAGGTTAATATTGTGTTGTGAAATTTATTTATTCTTTGTTTAGTTATTATTTATGCATTCTTTTATTTATGTAATTAATTTAATAACTTTCCAATCACTTTAAATAATGTATTATTCATATTGTTGGATCCTCTAATAGAATTCTATCATCTTCTTCATCCTTTGACTCATTATTATTATATAAAATTCCTTGTAATGTAGATGAGGGGTTATAATAATAGGTTATATTATACCTTATTCACTCCCCCCTGAGCCTTGACCATTATATCCCATTTTTTTACACTTGATTCCACATATGTATTTTTTAAGGCATTTTAGATAAGACTATGAAATTTAATTTGTTTTCTTATTTTATAAAAATAATACACCATATGCCTTTTACCTTTAATATAAATTGGTTTTAATTCATTAATTATAATTATTTGAGTTGATATTTCATAATAATGAATATTTATATAAATCTCCAATATCAAATACATTAATATTATCTTTATATGCCCAAAGGCATGTTAGTTTAAAATTGAGTTTGGATAGTTTATCATTTATTATACCAACTTGGTAATATTTATCTTCAATATATTCCTTTACATTAATACATTATATCATTTTCAATTTTTTCACTTGTTCTATTGGAATAATTTTTTAGGTGACACTATATCTATTTGGTTCTTATTCAAGTGAGGCACTATATTACCTTGAATCTCAATCATCTAACAAGACATAAAATGAATATCATCTATGGATAATGTTTAAATAAATCCATTGTTTTTTAACTTAAAACATATATGTAATGTAAATGGAAATAATCTAAATTAAATACCTTAAAAACCTATAAAAACTTGTAAAATATTAGGGATCGAGCTCTACTAGGGTTTGCATGCAAACCTATGAATCATCCCTTTTTATTCAATAATTATACATGGAATAACCAATGAGAAAGTTGTACATGATCAATGGAAATAAAATTAATGGAATAGGAAATGGATAGAAATATACCCACTTGGTCTATCTTACTATTAAGTAATGAAAAGAAGAGGAACATGTATAAAGCAAAAGGAGACAATGTTTGTCATTAATGCAAATGGGAAACATAAGGAAACTATGCCATATTTTTTGGAAGTGTATGTTCGTAATAAAGAGATGAAAACCTAATCTTGGAGATGGATATGAGAAAACTTTAGGATAGTATCCATAGGAGGACTTATATGCCAATTTATGTGAATGAAAATAATGTTGGAGGATGTGATGATATGGGCCAAGAAAACATGGAAAGTTCACATAGAATAAAAAATTAAAACATGCCTCAATAGATAATTTTATTTAGTATTTAAAAATTAATATGATCATGAAATAATTTCATAGGGAGGACTATGGTTTTTTTCATAATGAAAGAATATTCATAAAACACTAGAATCTAAGCTTTAAGTAAAGGATATGATGGATAAGTCCCCAATTTAGATAATTTTATATGTAATCCATCAATAATTATGGTCATAATATGGCTTGGAATTATTGGGTGAATTTAGGATAAGTTTCATATATGTGCCAAAAAAAAAAGGAATGGGATCTTCAAACTTTGCATGACTTGATGTAGAATTCAAACTAAACCAACCACTACAAAAAATATAATATTAATGGGGATAGACATTATGTGGGAGTATAACATTTATTATGAATGTATCCCCTTTATATGCAAGGATTACATGGATACATACACTTGGAAATAGAGTTTTTAGTGAAATTAAATCACACCATCCAATCACAATCCAATAATAATGAATGTAAAATAAATATTAGAATCCTAAAATAGGAAAATGTAAGAAAAGGATGGGTCAAAGTGACTTTAAAAATTAATAAGGAAAAATAATAAAAACTAATAGTGGAAAGTTTAAAAAAAGGTTCAAAATAATATCAATTCTTTCATGAATATATATACCTAAGAGGAAGATAAAGAACATCTAGAAAGCTATATGTTCCAAAAGTATATTTAAGGAATTATAGAGTTAAATGGCATGAGGAAAAGTTGTAAAATATGTAAAGTTAAAAAACATAAATATAAATAATCCAAATAGGAAAATATCCCTTCTATTTCTAAGGATTAAGTAGAAAGTGAACCAGTTACTAGTAGAGAGATGGATATTAAAGTATGAAATCCCATTCAAGAAATAAAAGTAAAATGTGATAATAAATTATGATAAATAAAATTAATATAATAATAAAAAGTATATATAAATAATGGATGATTAAAAAAGGAACTAATATAGCTATTAGCTTCTAAAGTGAAAATAAGACATACAATTTAGGGTAGAACAAGAGGGAGAGAAGGACAACAATCATAAAAATTCAAAATCAATATATGGTATAGGTTTCCAATGGATAAAATTCCTATATTAGAGTAAGTGATAAAAAAATATAAAAAATAAAATAAAAGTCTAATGATGTTAGTTCTATCTAAAAGAATATAATGGGTATGTATTCTTATAATAAGATAAGACTGTTAAAAGGTTTTATAGATAGAGAAAAACTTAGTATCAAGGTTATAATGCAATAGACAAGATCTAATGTTGATATTTTAGAAATAATGGTTACAAATTATGGAATAAATATAAATGTTTTAGAGTGGATTATAAGGGATAAGTGGGAGGAATGGACATTTTATGGGATCTATAAAACGTTTCATGTTTGAGACTCACTTTAAAAAAATATTATATTATGTTCCAGGTAAAATTAAACTATTTTACCATATATTTTATGATGAATAATTTTTATTGAAACTAGAAAAATAAACACAAGATATTGCCACTATATAATTTTGGATCCAACTCCAAATATATGGTCATTCTAAGAAAATATTAGGTGTGGACTTAAAATTTATGTTTTCTCCACTAAAGAAAAACTGAGGTTACCCTCTAAAGGAGAGGGAATATGAACCTTTGAAATAAATTTTATTTTAGGGGAATATATGTGACATAAGTCCATATAATTTTTTTTTGACTTGGAATAATTAAATAATGGGAAGATATCACATATCAGGATGACTAGATCATTTTATATTGTTAACAGACTAGTTATATTAGGGTTTCATTATAAAATTAGAGGTTTTTAAGTATGGAGGTTTAGATCATTTGATAATAAAATTAGCAATACCCAAAAATGATTCACATAAAAGAGTCCATTTAATTTTTTAAATGTGGTTAGGCCACCTATATTTATAGGTTAGGATGGAGGCATGTTGAAAGGAAGGTGATGGTCATCAAGTCTCATGCATGTTTAGATTGGAAAAAAAATTATAGAAAGTAAAATAAAATATAAAGGAGTGGAATAAGGGAGTATTAAAATAATATTTTAAAATGTCTATATCATTCTAAAAATTAAACACTCAAAATATAGGATGAAATGCAAAAACTTAGATTGAATGAGGAAAAGATGGAATTAGAAGATAAGGCTAGATAAACTAGGTGATGTCTAAAAAAAGAATATATTTATAGAAATAGATGTTGAGGATAAAATGTCTTCAGGAAGGAGAATGGATAAAAATATACCTCTATTTTTTAATGAGAATATAAAAAATAAAAATCAATAATGTTGAAAATCATCAAGGAGTGGTATTCGAAAGGCTAGAAGCTATAACTATGGAAAATCTATATTAATTTGAAAATCATATGGATAAATGCATGGTTGATAGGGAAGATACTCAATAAGTAATGCTTGAAAACATTCCACATATGATCTCTCCCAATCAAAATGATGCATTGATATGAATAGTTATATAAGAGGAAGCTAAGGAAGTGATTTTTGAAATGAAGAGAAACAACGTTCCATGTCCAGATTGATTTGTGTCATTTTTATAACATTTATGGGACCTATTAAATTATTATATCATTAGAGTGATAGAGAAATCAAGGACAACTAGAAGGGTACTAAAGGTTTTGAGCATAATGTTATTTTATATAATACATAAAAAAGGATATAGAATTTATTTAGAATTCCCATGTCCTTATACAATGCAACTTAAAAAATAATCTCTAGAGTAATGGATAATAGGTTAAAGGTTATATTTTCTTTTATAATTTATTAGGAACATGGAGGTTTTGCGAAAGGTAGGAAAATTTTAGATGGGATTGTATTTGTCAATGAGATTATCCACTCTTTTGATGCAAGTAAGATGAAATGATCTCTATATAAAATTGATATCTCTAAATATTATGATAGATTAAATTGGGTATTTTTAGATAAAATTTTGGAGTAGTTTAGATTATTTTAGTGATGTATAATTTGGGTAAAGGAATGTTACTAGAACTAAGTTCTTTATTCTATAAAATGGCTTTCTTCATAGGATTTTTCCACTTTTATAGGATCATTAGAAAATGAGAACCTATATCCCCATGTGTGTGTGTGTGTATACATAAATATATACACACACACACACACACACACGCATGCACGCATGTGCGTGCGCACGCGCGCGCACACACACACACACACACACACACACACACACACACACACACACACACACACACACACACACACACACACACACACACACACACACACACACACACACACACACACACACACACACACACACACACACACACACACACACACGCACGTGTGTGTGTGTGTGTGTGTGTGTGTGTGTGTGTGTGTGTGTGTGTGTGTGTGTGTGTGTGTGTGTGTGTGTGTGTGTGTGTGTGTGTGTGTGTGTGTGTGTGTGTGTGTGTGTGTGTGTGCGTGTGTAATTTTGGTAGAGGCTTTAGATATGACTCTAAAGAGAGTTCCAGGGAGGAACAATATTAAAGGGCTCAAAGTATGTGAGTCAAGTGATGTATCATATAATATCAAGTTTGTGGATGAAACTATGATTTCATATTACCATCATTATCAAAACTACAATAATGAAAAAGATATTATCAAGATATATGAAGTGGAATTTGGCCAATGAATTGATGAAATAAATAAAAATATTTATTTATTAATGACTCAACAAATATAAAACTATGTTAGTCCTTAACTATGAGTTTTGAAAGGGCCACCCTATATGAGACCTTATTTTGTGGAATTTATTCATGCACAGACTAGTCCTACACCACATGCACATTATCTGACACTATCTAATTATGTTGACATATCAAACAAGTTATCCTTACATGCTCACCCAAGGTGTAAAGAGATTCAGGATGGGTTTGGTTTAGTAGGCAATGGTGACGTATTACATTCATATTGTGCATGTTTTTTTAAGCATAAGAATACTTGTAAATATATTATCACTTATTAACACATAGAAATAATTATTCTTATCATAAATAATGATAAAAAAATGTATCACATCCCATAAAAAACATTACACATCCTTTAGTGATGGAGAAAACATTCCCAATAGAAAGGTCAACTAGAGCAATAACCAAAAATTAATAGCTATATAAAATTTATCTATTCATGGATACAAATTTCACCATAGAACCAATTAACTATAAAATCCTTCTCTATATTTTGATATCATTCCCCTTTAATAAGGAGTGCTTTGTCAACAAACCAATAGTTTTATTCCTATGGCCAACTAGGTATTTTTTTTAAAAAAACACTTGCCCATATTTTATAGCCTTTCAAAGGCCCTAAATATCATTAGGTTTATCAAATACTACAAAATATCAATTAATTTGACTACCACCAATTGGTATTTAATGTGTTGTCTTATTGGGCATGCCAAGTTGAGTCAGCCCATCCTCATCATCATATCTCAACTACTTGTCAAGGGAAGATTTTCACCTAGTTACTTTCATCATTTACCTCTTGCCAAAAATATTAAATCCTAAAAGTATGATGATGAAATGTAATTACTCCCATCATTTACCTAGATACATTGTCAAATGTGTGTGTGTGGATTTAGCTTATCAGTGTGTACCATGCTCTATTAAATCAAGGAACTAACACCAAGCTATACTTAGTTATAAATGGAAAATCCTACTAAAATTTAGGATAAAAATATTCCCCACACTAACTTGGTTGGATACCCTAAGTCAAAAATCCAATGTCACATATATCAATAAATAAATATAGTGAATTTTTCATAAACTTGGCTTAAAATCGTATGTAGAGAGTAAGTGCATCCTAAGCTTATTGTGTGATGATAGAGATGCACATAGTTAGGCCCTCAAATTCAAGAAGATGCATTTATGACCCATCATCTTCCAATTTTATTACCTTGACCTTTGCAACAATATATTTTAGGGTGTCCTCTAATGTTCTCTCCTCATCAACTATCAATCACTTTAGGCTCTTGAAACTTTCTTAAAGCTTTTACTAGCTTACACAAATTTTCCTACTGATTTATTTTATTTATTATAGAAGTTGGGGTCTCTCAACCTTCTCCTTATTCAAGTTCAATTTTGAAGATATGGTATCTTTTTTATTCTTCTCCTCATGTAAATGCACTACAGTCACTGAACTCTACTAGGAAACATTTATAAAAATCCACTTAGATATGATAACCCTCTCAGTGAGATTACTCAAGAGGTCTTTACACTTTTTCAATTTCCATACCAAATTTACCTCAAATTACTCTTATGCTTCTTTTTTTGCATCCCTTGTGCCCTTTATCATTTATATTAGGTGGTCCACTAGTATAGCCACCTTGTCCATTAGTTGGATTCCTTATAAGTCTACCCCATCCAATAGGTTAGGATCATCCTTTATGATGCACTGACATAACTTTTGAATTTTTATCTCTAGGATTTCCAAATTCTTTTCTTACCACATGTATTATTTATCTAACATCACAAAATTCACCATTTACCCACTAATTATGGCACTATTTATAATGTTCTATAATATCACCTTTATCACCAATTCAAGAAGTGTGTTTTTAGCCTTGACCTCTTATTTGGCTCAACATAGATAATCTGACATTCACCATAGGTGGTGTCAAGCTTCTAATATTTGAGGTCGATAGTGGGTACTTCAAGAATTGGCTCATATATGTATGTGTCAAAGCAAAAACACATTATCCTTCTTTTTTGTTATTGCATCCTTTACCTTTATGGTGTATAACATGTATAGGTCCATATTGGAGATTATTTGTTTAACCCTATCCTAAGCATTCATCCCATCAATATCCTCCTTTAATTTGATTAACAAGAATTTTTCAAACCTATGGCTTGTTTGTTCACTTCAACAACCTTGATTTTTCCTTTTTTTTCTCACATCTTCTAGTGTTTTGATTTTAAGCACCTTGGACCTACGACTACTGATTTATATGCCTTTATTATTATTGATAATTTTAACCTCATAGGTCAAATTATCACCCCTACCAATTAAAACTTTATTTTTCATGTTGTTTATCATATTTATTAGGTATGTTTTTCTTGTAATGTCCTTGAGATGATCATCCAAAACCTTGATTGGTAGATTTTAAGGTAAATTTGATGAGTTTAAGGTTTTGATCATCATGTTTATGTGCTATATAGCCACATTTTGACCTATTTTAGGTTGTTTCAAGTGATGATAAGGATTCCAAAGCATATTTTTAGGCCTCATGGCTTATAATTAGGTAATGAAATGATTCATGGTTGATCAAACTATTTGGTGATAAGCTTAGCTAATTTTATGACATAGTTGACTATATTTTGGGTTAATTTATGGATTATAGAGTAGGTTTTTCATGTTAGTGATAGTATAATATAAAAATAAGGAAATGGTGTACCTATTCAGGTATGAAAATATCTAATAAATGCTTTTTACAATAGTTTCATTAGGTTTCTCAAGTGATTTTAGTAGTTTTTGTGTGAAAAAGGCCTATTTTGAGGCATCCATCAATTATTCAAGGTAACATTAACCTCCAAGAATCTTCAATACATTATTTTTTCATTAAAAATTCAAATCCATGGGTTGGAAGGGGTTTTAGGTGTCAAAATGTAGAAAACTAACTTATCTCTATATCGACCTCTTTGGTAGCTCTAGAAAGGCCATTAGTTTTTGCTCAATAAAGGAAGGAGAGAGAGAGATTTAGGTAAAAACATATTCATAAATTATAAGGAACCTAATGAAATTAAATTTAGTGGATTTTTTTTCATATTCATCCCCCCGTATTTATAAACAATTGCTAAGAGTGTAAAGGGGTCACTATGTCCTAGTTAGGTCTAGGTTTGTCTCCTTTTCTTCACTTCAAAGATATATAGAGAAAAATGATTTTAGGTGATGATTTTAGGGAAAAATAATATATTTTTCATGGTGTAATAATCATATAAATTTTCTTGATAAGGAGTCTTTTGACAATAAATTGGTTGTCTATCTTGACTTGAGTTTTGGTAGTTTTCAAGCATTTTTGATATATCAGTTGAATGTATTAGTAGTCATATAAAATGTTAAAATTGGTATCTTGAGTATATATTATGATACCCAACCCAAATTTCCCTATTGATTTCTATCATGAACCTCATATGCATCTTTTCACTAATTCCTAGTCATCCATAGCCTTCAAGATAGTGGTTCCACCTCCTTTAGTGTCCAAGGGCATTTTTACTGCCAACAATCATATCCTTTTGATTCTTATCCTCCTTGTTAACCTAACATGAATAAATTCAACCCATGACCAATATATCCCTATAAAATCCCATTCAAATTTCATTTAGAAGGTGGTTATAAAATATCATAAAGCAAGCAAGAATATAAGCAAGACCATTGAGGAAAATGTCCCTATTATCTACATATAGTCATCCAATAAAGCTACAAACACATCCAAATCCTTACACCAGTCCCTAGCCACCTCAATCACACCTATTTTTAGAATTTTGAGTCTTCATACAAATTATTTCATAAAGCATATCAAGTAGGAGAATTACATATGGCTTAACCCCTTTTCATTATATTGGTATTTAGGTAGCGTGCCCACACAAGGGGTGTGGATACACATTTAGTGAATCTTATACAAAATAATCCCCCCTCTTTCCCAAATTTTTTCAAATCATAATGAATTCCAAGGTTTAAATACTAAATCATCTCTATAGGGAGTTACACAAACATCTAGTAGTTGAAATTTTATAGGTAGGCTCACACAAACATAGTGAACAAAACCTAAAAAGGTTAGATCTCTTAGACAATAGCAGAAGAAGAGGACTATAACATCAGACCCTAAGGTGTCTTATTTTGGTTCCCATTTCCTTTAATAAAACAAAGTATATATCTTGATTTGTGATATTATCCCAGTCTTGCACAGTGAATTTTAGACCCTACAATAGTCATCTTAGTCAATTTTAAGCTATCTTTTTTTCACATTTATTACTATTTTTAGAAAGGTTAAAATTAAAATTAATTTATATAAATTAGTATCTTAAATATTTCAATATTATTTATTGATTTAATTAACTAGAACCCTTAACTAAATTAGGAATAGGACTCCAATATTCCTAAAATAGTTAAATCATTTGGTGAACCCAACTTACTTAGTTTGCGCATAAAAACACTATAAACCCTAGGGAAAATTCCTCTGATTATTCTACATTTTTTTATTTTTTCCTAGATATTTAAATCATAAATTTACATTTAAATTTTTTATTTACCTTAGTAATTTTGAAAAAATAATTTATTCCAAACCCTAGTTGAAATTTACTAGGTTCTTTTTTTACAAAATCTTAGAAACCCTAGGAATAATTTCTTGCTAATTTTAGAAATTTTTTTATTTTATTTTTTACTTGCATATTTAAATAAAAAACTCAATTTAATTTTTAAAATTCCATAGTAAATTTTTAAAAATTATTTTTCTTCTAAACCCTAGTTACACATACTAGGTCCTTTCAAATCAAGAATTTTCTAATCATTTTCTAATTTTTTACCTACATATTTCAATCAAAAATCCACTTTAAATTTTAAAATTCCTTAGTAATTCAAAATAAATCATTTTTCAAAACCATTGTTACATATACTAGGTCCCTTTGTTTGCTTGAGGTATCAATTTACATCTAAAATCAGATTTCACATAATAAGCAACGATGGATCTCACTTATTTACACATATTTCTTGCATTTCTTACAAAAAATAAGGAGACCATAGTCAGTCCTATCATGTATATGAATGATGAATTTTACCATATGTTAATACAAATCTTCATTATTTATATTTCATGCTTATGTTTCATAATATGGGATGATATCAAGAAAATCAGTGCTAAATATGTTAAGATACCTCTTGGCTCACCTCTCTTAGAGCCTTTATCCCATGCCATGCTATGTTTCATGGTCCATTTTTCTCTTCCTTAGGTCACTACCCATTATCAAAGAGCCCAGTTGACACCATTTATCCCTCCACCACCTTGACTTATTGATTATCTATGCTCTCCTCATGTATATACTACTAATCCTATATGGATAATAGATAATGCAGTCAAAGATGTTACTCAATGAGCCACCATGCCTCTTCCACATAGTCAAGAGCCTTGCCACCCTCCCATTCATTCCTATCCTAGGTTCAAATCACCTACATGGGTAGATCTACATAAGGCATATGATATTATTAATTAGTTGAGAAACACACTAGCTAAGATTTCCATGTTAGAACTGCATCAAAAAGCTAATGTTTTCAAGGACATTATTTATCAAGCACTCACTCAAACTTATATGTCCATTAATTTAGAACCTTCTTATTTTTCATCAATTGTCAACATGATAAAAACTATAGAATATGATATTTATTTGGATCATGAATATATGCCATCTCAAACAGTTATTGATCAAAATTTACCACTATTCATACAAGTTCAAGTCAAAACTAGTGGAGTTAAGAGTGTTCTAGTTAATAGTGGTTCTGGACTCAATATATGTAATATTACATTCTTATAAACCATGGGTGTAGATATGGAATCCATGAAAAAATCATATAAGAATGTTAGAGAGTTTGATGATATACCACAACAAATATTGGTTACTATTGCTTTAGATATCATGGTAGGGCCCAAAACCCTTTCTAAATAGTTCCAATTTATGCTAGGTCCTCTTCATTATAATATTTTAATTGGATGACCTTGGATACATGTTATGGGGTTATTTATTTCTACTCTTCATCGATGTGTTAAGTTTTTCCATGAAGGATACCTATACACATACCCAGTAAATAACCAACCATTCAAATATTGTCATATTATAGATTCATCTTCAACTATTTCAATAGATGAGATACCTCATATCATATTTTAGGCATGACTTCATTGCATTTCTCTTGATCAAATACATACATATGAGGTTGGAGAGACTAGCACATCTCACACTCCACTTATAATTATGTCTTCAATACTAAATATTTAGCCAGTCATAGAAGCTTCAACCATTCTAGCTACTCCATCAGTCATGATTCCTACACCTATTAAAATTATACAATCATTAAAAGTATTTTTAGTAATACCAGTTGATTATATATATCTAATTCTTATAACAGTTATAGATACTCTCACAACACCACTATATTTTATTATGATAGTTAATGAGACTCTCATATCATAGTTACCCCTTATCATAAATTTTGAGTTACCATATGTATATGATGTTGATACAAATTCTTAGGCTAATTTATATGATGATACAACACCCATACTTATAGATGATTATTTATGTCAATTGAGATTTACACCAGTTGGCTCTGAAGATTATCAAGATGACTCTAGAGCTCTCATTACACATCCTACATCACTCTTAGCATCTCACACTACACTCTCAAGATATACTCCACATTTGAAACCATAGATATATCACTTGGAACATATATTTCACATGGTTACCTTTATGGATATAGAGCCAGTCATTTAGATTTAGGTTGGTAACACATAACATAAGCCATAGATTATGTTATAGATGTTACTTGATCATGGATTAATCACACTACCTATAGAGTGGCATAGATATGTAAGCGGATTATCATAGTAGGATGGTTTCCTATTTTGTTTTTTCCATAGGATCATAGGCCATGATACAAAATCATTTATAGATTTATAATAGAAATTGGATAAACTATAGGTCTAAGGTATTATTGAGATTACATCACCACTAGCACTAGCTTCACCACTTCCTTTAAAGCCACATATTACTAGAGCCAAATGTCTTAGAGGAGAATTAGCATCTTCACCACTAGAGCCACCTTTAGTTCACCTTCAATAGGATGACACCATGTATACAGAGTTTATGGCATATGATGATACTTATGATGATGATCTTGAGGCATTTTATGATGGCCATGATCCCTTCCTCCATCTCCATCCCCAACAGGCTCCATCCTTGAACCCTTTACCTTCTCTAGTCTAGTATTTTATGTTATTGTGTACATATTACTTTATTCATATGATTTTATATATCTTCCTTTCAAATTACTTGTATATATTTTCTTTATACTTGTAATTAATTTCTCGGCTTACTTGTATATAGTCTCCTTTATGATTGATTATACATAGCTTATTCCAAAAATACAAAAACATTATGATATTTCAAAAATCTATTAACATTTAAATAATTAAAATAACATAAAAAACATTTCAATTGTATACATCATCCATGTTTACATTTCTACTACCATGCTAGACTTACATTTTCTAATCTATGTTATTTTTTATAAATTTATCTACATTACCATGCTTCCTTTGATCTTATATGAGTGTGTGCAATGACTTCAAAATCCTTTATTTATTCACTCTACCCATTGAGGGGGCATCATACTTCTACATTCGAGACATACATCAATATATCTACCCACTAGGGGCATATTCTACATGACTACACCATCCAGGTTATGTCATTCCTACACCACATACTCTAGTTATCATAATGATGTACATTATTTAATAGCTTACACAAATTACTCTATCGACACTCACTAGTATATAACACTTTTGTATTTTTTAGCATATACCTAGTTTGTACTACATGTCTTGTATACTCTCACTTCTTTCTTTGATTAGTTAGATGCAATTGTTTTTCCTATATATTACATGCCTTCCTTTCTTATTTTGCATATCTAGATGTGATTTCATTTATCAATTAATATTTTATCTCTTGTATGTGCCTTAGGACATTTACCAATGTCTTTTTATTCTCCTCTTATGTGTCACTTAGTACATTTTTCAATGTTCTTTGCTTGTACTATTTTATGTACCTATAGCCCTTACACTAACCTTGTTTATTTATAATTATATGTGTATGTGGCATTTTAACATGCCTTATATGCATGCTTTCCAATTTGAGTGACATGTGCCCATGTCCATTATTTTCTTATCCCTTTAGCCACTTTTGTATGCTTCTTGCTTATTACCTTGTGTGCTTGTTGCTTGTTTTCTTTTCAAATTTTTTGCAATGCCATGATCCACATCATGCATTATCTTGATTTCTTGGATGCCATGATGGACATCATGTTCCATCCCTCCTTGAAAACTAACAACTAAAAATTAACCAGACTTCTAGCTCCAACTTACTATATTTCACATGCTATTACATTATTATATCTATCTAGGCATACCCCTATTGATCTAACAATCTCCATTACAAACCATGCTATATCTTGAGATATCTTGTCAAATATCATTATTATATCATATATTATTTTAGCATAACACACTTGTAGGGATATTTATTATAATTTATATAATTTCAAGGTCTTCATTCCTACCCTCATAAGAGGGCATAATAAATAGGGGTTTTGTCATAGAGATCAAAGCTCATAACAGTTGAAAAAGTAGTTTTTAGAACACCTAGAACAACAACCAGACTTAAAACTAGGAAAAATAGACTAGGAAAATAGTGGAAATTATAGAAAAATCATCATAATTATCCTAGGACAATAGCACCAAGATTGGACTACAATTCCAGAGACCAGGGTGTCCATTTTTAACACTCTTATCCAAACAACAAAAAAACTAGATTTTTTAGAAATAGGTAGAAAGGTAAGCTCAACTATAGTTTTGCACATTTAGACTAGTTTAGATTCAATAGTTTCAATACAATTTTCTTCAAAAAATCTAGATATAGGGGGCATCATGCATGGCATGATGGATCTTACTTCTAGTTTTATATTTGGTAGTTGGTATAGCTTCTAGATCAAGATCCATGTTTTAGACACTAGTGATTGGGGGCAATGTGCATGGCACATTTGACTTCTTTTATTTTTGAGTTTAACATATTACCCAATAATTCTCATTAGTTTCATGCCTTACTCTATCTATAGATGGTTGGCATCATCTTGGAGTGGCTTTCATACAAGCCTGACCTCCATATTTTTGAGTGGCTTTCACATAAGCCTATTTCCCAATTTTAGAGTGGAATTCATAAAATCATAATCTCCACTATTTTTCCAAGTTAGCCAAGAGTGGTCTAATTTTTAGCACACATTTGGCTATATATGCCACATTTTCAGATTATAGATCATTCATGGGCTTTAGGAGCCACCTCATATGACACACATTCATACCAATATCAATCATAATTATAGCTTCACTTCATAAGATAATGATAGATCCAAAGGACTAGCTAGCCTTTGTATTTTTGAGCCACCTACTTAGAGGGGTTAGACATATAGTCAAAACATAGATTAACACATGCATGATCACATAGCATCACTTAGTGGGTGATGATGGATCCAAAGGGCTAGCTTTTACATTCTTGAGCCACTCTCAAGTAATTGAGCACTTAGCTCCATTCATTATATTAATCTTGGTATAACACATACCCAACATTACTCAACATCATCCAACATTACTTATCATCACAATAGGTTTTGTATTGGTTCACGTACCTAGTGAGGTGTATTAATTATTCTCTCTCTCTCTCTCTCTCTCTCTCTCTCTCTCTCTCTCTCTCTCTCTCTCTCTCTCTCTCTCTCTCTCTCTCTCTCTCTCTCTCTCTCTCTCTCTCTCTCTCTCTCTCTCTCTCTCTCAGCTTTCTATATTCTTATTTTAGATATAACATATCTAGTAAGAACTAATCTACTATTTTTTTTCTCTTCTATATTTACACTTCACAATGTGCTCTCTCTATGAATACCCAACATCACATAGCTTCATGAGCTTCACCCTTATAAGTAAGTTTAGATATATTTTTAATTTATCCTTTATCCTAGTATTTTACTTTGTTATGTCACTAGAATAAAAGGGTGGCACATGTAGTCATATAAAATGTGAAAATTGGTAACTTGAGTGTGGATTATGACACCCAACTTAGTGGTCCCTCTTTCTTTCTTTCTCTCATGACCCTTATAGGCATCTTTTACTGATTCCCAATCATCTATAGCCTTCTAGATAATGATTCCACCTCCTCCAGTGTCCAAGTGCATTTTTACTGCCACTAGTAATTTCCTTTCAGTTCCTATCCTCCTTCCTATACACCTAAAATAAATACATTCAACCCATGACCAATATATCCTTGTAAAATCCCATTCAAAGTTAATTTATAAGTTGGTTGGAAAATATCAAAAATAAAGCAAGAATACAAGAAATTCCATTGAGGTAAACTTCCCTATTCTCTACATATAGCCATCTAATAAAGATACAAACACATCCAAATACTTACACCAGTCTCTATCCACCTCAAGCACACACAAATTTAGTATTTTACATCTTTATGTAAACTATTACATAAAACACATCAAGTGGGAGAACTACATGTGGATTGATCCCTTTTTGGAGTATTGGTATGTAGGCAGTGTGCCCACACAAGTGGTGTGGATACACATTCAATGCATTTACACACACTAACCCCCCTCATATGTCCTAAATTTTGTCAAAGAATAATGGAATATAAGGTTTAAATACTAAATCAGCTCTATAGGGAGTTCCACAAACATCCAATAGTCAAAATTTCATAGGCTAGCTCACACAGATATAATGAACAAAACCCAAGAATATTAGGTTTCTTGGATAATAATGGTAAAATAGGACTATAGTGCTAGACCCTAGGGTGTCTTATTTTGGCACTCCTATCCTTTTTATAAAATGAAGGCTAGATCTTTATTTGTGACATTATCCCATTCCTACACAGTAAATTTTAGACCTTGCAATAGTTTTCTCAGTTAGTTTCTAGCTAAGACTTATTTTATTCACATTTATTACTATTTTGAGAAAGGTTAAAATTACAATTAAATTATATAAAATATTATCTTAAATATTTCAATATTATTTACTAATTTAATTAACCTAGACCCTTAACTAAATTAGGAATAGGACTCCAATATTCCAAAAATTATTAAATCAGTATTCATTTTAAAGATTTTTCAAGCTCATGTTTTAGGTACAATAAACCTATTTAATCCAAGTAAAATATTTAGGTGCCTTCATCTTGAAGAGGGTATTTTTTGAGGTAGCTTGAGTGAGATGAGGCCTTCCATAATGTACAGTTGAATGTCTAGTGAGATTTTAAGTGTCTAAGAGTAGCTTAGTCACCTCATCATAATCTTGAAGTATTTATAAAAGGTGATACAGTCTATATTTACCTTAGAATACATTACATATAATTTCTTAATACCATGATATTTTACAAGCTCAAAATCTCTCTTGTAGACCTAATGAGCAAATTAGAAGGGCATAGATGTTAAAATCTATAAGGAGTCATGAAGATGAATAGTCTTACTTAGAGAGCAAGAAGTTGTTTCTTAATTTTCATAATATATTAAAGGTGAATAGTTTCATGAGTTCAAAATATAAAAGGATCTCTTTGGATCCTCAAATGATTAAATAACATAGTCAAGACTGTGTATGACTATGTTACCAACTTGAGAGACCTCCAAAGGACTTGGTGTCTTCAAAAATGTGTTTATGAGGTGTCAATATGAATTTTCACAGTGATATAGGCCACTTAAATGAATGATAATTAACTATATGTCACTAAGGTATAATCCAAAGGCATAAAATAAAGCCTCTCAAATCCTAGTTTAGTAGAAATTAAGGTAAGTTAGCAATTATTAAGGTAATATCAAATGTTAATTTCCTTGATTAATCAAGATATTTGAATGCTTATTAAAGTGGATGATAGGTAGGTTGGTCTCAATCAATATTCTTGGAATCATATTTATCAAATTATATCCATGTCATATATCTTATCTATAGTCTTTATAGAGGCCTATAAGAGGAAAAATCACCACCTAGAGTAGCCATATTTTAAGGCATCTTCAAGAAGTATCATGTTGATTCATGAAGTCAAGTGGTTGTCAATATTTGGGTTATAAATTATATCCATTATGATATTTTGACATATTAAAATAATAAATATAAATATAATGACACTTTCCTATAGTCTATACAAACACTATTATGTACCTACATATATGTATTGAAGACATAGTTAGCAGTCTTCTATGTAAGATGAACTTATGAAGGTCAAGAACTTGATAATATGGATGATTAGGTAAAATAATTACTTTATTGGTAAAATAATTAATTTATTCCATAGGAAAAAATGATTTTAAAAAGTGAACATAAGGAAAAATGGCCACCTACAGCTAGGTACAGTCATAGTCAGCTAAGGTGACCTATGTGTTACCACATGAGGATTTCAATAAGTGAGAGGAAGTTAAGTTTTAATTATTTAATGAGGTGTCATGGAGGTTAGATTTAGATATTCAAACCTTTTAAAGGCTATATTATTTATGCCTTATTCCCTAACATCTAAAAAACTGAGCTTAAGGGAACCTAACTGAGCTCTAAGGTCAATAACATGAGTATGAAACATAATGATAAGGCTGAGAGTTTGTTGATCAGTTATGTTTTAGACTGGGGAGTTATATATAAGGTAAAATATTATTTCAAATAAATATGGATTTTTATAAAATAATATCTATAATTATATTAGTGAACCTACAATCAAGCAAAGAGATAACACAGTCAGCCCATGCACAGTGCATGAGAAGTTATGTTTGAGAGAAAGTTAGAGGTTTTTTTATGCCTTAATAATATACTAATAGATTTTAAAATCATTTTATAAACATATTAAAGGTATTTATATAGTCATACAACTCCTCATATAATAAAAAACATTAAAAACTATACACCTATAGTCAATGCCATTTACAGGCAGTCAAGGACAGAGGTGAGAATGTTGACAAAGAGGTTATAGTTTGGATATGATAATAATGAGTATTTTATAGTTAAGTATTGGATTAAATATAAGGTTAAGTATTAATGGAATCAAATTACATTGAATATGTATTTGAAAACCATACAATTAGTCCATAATCATAATATACTAAACACAGTCTTTTAGAGCTCTGAAGGCCCACTTACAAACAAAGTGTGAAGAGAACATGTTTCTCACTAATATTTGGAAGTATGAAAATATAAAATGAATTTTTATGAATGTATATAGTTCATTCATTAATTTTTAATCCAATTCAAAGGGAGATAAACATTTTATAGACCTTTAGGGTCAATAATGCCCAATTTGCATAAAGCCCTCAGTGGTGAAGTTCATATTTTAGACCTATTTTAGAGGTCAATAATTGATATAATAATTATGGATCATTTCATATATGTTTTAAAAAAATTTAAAGATTAATTTATAAGTAAAATGTATTTTTAGGTCTTATGACTCCAATGACCTTTCTTGACCTTCACACAACAGTCATCTCAGCTTGAGAGGCAGATTTGAAGAGATTAGAACATGTTTCAAAGAATATATGGAAACTTTAAATTGATTTAGGTGTTGGAGGGAGTACAATTATGAAAATACATGACATTTTTTTTGGTCTTTAGGCTTCATAATTGTATGAATAATCATCAAAATTTGACTGAACCCTATCTTACTTGAGAAGGAACTTGAAGAGGTCTATTTATTTGCTCAAATATTTTATAAGGTTTTACATAGAAAATCAATCATATATTAGATTTTATGGATGTACTTCTACTAAAAATTCTTGGTATTAGTTTTTGTAAAGGATTGTTATCCTTTATGAACCATTATTAAGAACTTAAACCCCTCTAAACCCTCCTTAAACCCTTAAAATGACCCAATGGAGAAAATATTATTTTTAATTCCTTAAGATGAAATGTTTTTACTTCCAAATTATCTTATTAATATTCAAAAATCTCCTAGGATTCACTTCTAGATGTTTTTTTTACATGTGAAGGTACAATACTATATGGTACAAGGAAAAATATGAATTTTTAAGATTTTATGTGAGGGTACAGGAAGTGGAATGATCTCTAAACCATTTTAATATGTTTATTGTGAATTAATTGATGTTTCATAATAATTAAATTTCTTATATGGGTTCCCCAAGTTGTTAAACAACCCCAACAAGTTGGCCACTAGCTCAATAGGTGAGGAAAACTTGGTTTTAAAAGCCCTAAATCAATGGTGAAGGATTGAGAGTGTAATAAATGACTTAAATATCAAGGTATGAGTTTTTTAATGGTTTTAAAATTATCATCAGGTCACATTCAATCATCAAAACATTTAATTTTCTTAAAAAAATCTCCAACAACACCTCAAGCATATAAAAGAATCTAAGCTTGCAAATGACCATTTCATGGTTTTCCGTTCTACACAATGTCCCAAAAATTGAAATTTGGCATGGAGGATTTTCTTAGGATAGTTAAATTGAATGAAACACTTTTGGAAATTTTCACATGTGTGGGTGGTCATTTCAGTGAATCTTTTTTTTCTAGGCTTAGGAGGCCTAATTAGGCCTAAATGGAGAGACAAATTATAGTAAAAGAATAATTCCACTTGGATTTGGCTCATTAAATTTGTATGAAGATGTAATAGGATATAGGTTACTTAAAAATTTTATAATTTTTCTATGGTGATCCATATATTCTTCTTGACAAGTAGTTTTTCCCATTTTTAGAGCTATAAGGAATGAGTGAAAAAACAAGCAAATGGAGTAAAATGGAATATTTTGGAGGGTATTATGGCTCTAATTTCCTTATTTTAGGTATAAATTAATGTTTATAATCCTTCCATGGATGGATTTTTCTTGATTCAATGAAAAACCCAATTTTCTCTATCTTATACCTCTTTGCTCATGAAGGAATCAAGTGATCAATGTACTAAAGTGATGCATATAAGTTATTACAAAGGCTTTATTTATGTTTATCTCTCCCTCTTATGCCTAATAAAGTATGAAAAATTCAAATTTTTATTGGAATAAGGTTTAAAATGTGTAAAAGGTCTCTAAGACTCCTAACTAAACCTTCCCTCCTTCCTACGCTTAACATGTTAAAAGAGTCAAACAAGCATAAATGAGCTTATAAAAACCCAAGTAATATTTAGGAACATAATTAATGGATTATAAGAATATTTAAATGTATAATTAATGAAGACTTGAAATCCTATTTTTAGTGATGAGGACTTATTCTTCCACAAAGACATATGAGCTAATATATAGCATGGTCAAACAAGGATTTAGGAACCTTCCAAGTAGTCAAACTTGACCAATAAATAATGAAGATATTATCAAGTCTCCTCAACACATTCTAATTTACCTCTAAACCACCCTAAGGACATGAATGAAAGGATAAATTTGAGGTAGTACTACATAACACTTAAGGGGTTTGAAAACCAAGTTAATATCCCTACTTTGGGGTTGCTTTGTCTCCCCATCATTTTATTTTCTATTTATACTCTATTTTATAAAATTTTATTATCACTCTTTTTCTTTGGTTTTGCTGAAATTATTCCATATTTTTGTATGCACCTCTTGAAGAAATAAGAAGCTCTTTTCCTCCATTTTCAAGTTTTGGTGAAGTGTACGGTGTTTGCCATTGATATAACATTATGAAGCATTAGTTTTCCTATATTATTTTCTATTTTTTATACCTTAATATAGTATATTTTAGTTTATATAGGTCATATTAAGTTTTAAGATAATCCTTAGTCTAAGTTTGGATGTGAATTCAGTTTCTTTTCATTCCTTCCATGAAAAGAGTGAGTTTAACAAGTCCTTTGTGTGAAACACTATTGTAAAAGTCATTCCTAAAGTTAAAATAATGTTTGAAAGCTTATTCACTTCTTAAAAGTATCCATTTAAAGCATACATGATAATATTCATTGGTGCATCACCCTCATTCAAAAAAATTCATTTCAATTATAGTATAAGCAAAATCATTTCACCCTTTTCATAGTCACAATTAGTATTTAATAGGATTAGTATCAATTTTAGTGAGTGTATCAATGTATCCATACCTCTATATAGAGATTTTATCCATTTAAAAGTCACCCAAAATTTAGAGATATTCCATTGTTTCATAAGGAGTGGGAATTAGAACACCTCGCAAGGGTAGCACTCCTGATTGACAATAGTTTTTGACATGCCCAGTGAGACACATACTCTTTGGCATAGCTAAATTTTGGATAGAGAAAAAAAATTTATAGTAATAGAAGACACTAATAATAATTTTAAAAATAGGATTCCCTAATGTTATAGATTTTTTAGTAGCAGGCTCTAAAAACTCTCATGCCAAAGGTTACCACAAGATCATCCAGTAAAGGTATTCCTTTTGAATTCATTGAGTTGTCTTCTCATTATTATAAAAGTACAATATTTATAAAGACAAACCCTTATCCTTGAAATTTTTTTTAATATCCTATTCATCCCATTGTTCTATATAATGCATTTCCCACTATCCATATGGCAGCTAAAAACCAAGTGTTTGACTCATTTAACATAAGAAGCCCACTAAATCTTGCCCAATATGATGATATGTCAGCATTAGCTCTTTAAATCATTACTTTTCTCTTAGGAGAAGACTAAACCATGCCTATTGAGCACATAAAATATGTTTCCAACCTTTGTTTATTTCATAATGTTGTCTAGGATAACATGTCTATTAGATTGCTTGTTGCATCTTTTAAAGGAAAAACACTACAATGGTATAGAAATCTCCCTCTAAATTCCAATGCTTCCTAGGATGACTTAGGTGAAGCCTTGTTTAGGTAGTTTGAGGACAAATTTGATCACCTATATTTGACTGAATAACTTACCACCATAAATAGGGATCCTCATGAGTTCATGACTGACTTTACCCACATATTCTAAAAAACATGGACTAGGATACCTATAATGATCAATCCATCCCTAGAGTATGCCTTCTTATATTATTTAAGATATCTTAATTCAAACATTAGTGTCATGATTCAATAAGTGGGTGGCACTACTTTACCAGATGCATATGAAGTGTTTATTAGAGAACAGAAGGGTTTGATAGAGGATAGAAAAATAGCATATACACCTCATATGCCTTTCTTCCTAGAAACATAGCTAATACCAACCCCTCAAGCTCCTCCTATGGTTCCTATTCCATCCCCTAGGAACAAGTTTCATCCTTTCCTATCTAATCAAATAATATTAGATATCTCTAAGTAATGTTTCAATCCTTTAGGAATGAGATTTTCCAACTGAAAATGCAAAAATACCAAGCAAATAAGCCTTACCAAGCATCCAATCATCCTATTTATCATCCTTTCAAGGGTAATAGATTCCCTTATCAAGGATTTAGAGAAAAAATACCTTATTATCAAGATTAATGAGCTATCACATAGGCTAATACATATGAATAAGTTGACCCTCATGCTCCATCTTCATCTAAATCTATTGTTCTTATGCCAACACAAAATAATATGATACTAGATTTAGGTTGGCAACCCTATAATCAAAATGATATGTAAAATCAAGCCTTAGTCAACCAATCCATAGTTATGCCTTAAATGACTTAGGAAGAGTCTTATCTTAAATAAGGTCAACATAGTGAAGGTATGGCACAACAAGATAAGAATAATCATGGACAAGGGTAGCTAGATTCCACTTTTATGAATTGGTAACTTGATGACCATTTAGCCTTGAATCAAGTTGTTTATTCTAGTACTTTAGGAAGTGTGGTTGTAGCTATAAAAATAGAAAATAAAAGAGTAATTAAATATACCAAGGATGTGAATCATGTTCCAATCATGATTCCTATTGTTTTGAATAATTTCAATAATTAGTTTGTTTCCCCAACAATATAGAAATATCATAACATAGAGGTTGACAAGTCTCATCAAGTACCATAGGTATAAGATCATTTAGTTGTGTAAAAAGTGTAGTATTAAACTCTTTAAAGTATTTTATATCATATTAATAGGTCCAATAATATCATGATCATGTGGGATTCCTTATCAATCCTAAGCTAAAAGGACATGCTAATTCAGTAACTTTCATCTCTTAAATTATCATAAATACTTGTTGTGAAAGAAAACATAGTGTTGGTAAATTAAAATAAGACAATGAGATAAAAAGTGAATAAAGTACACAAAGATTTAAAAGTGGGTAAATATGAGGTTAAAAAAAAACCTTTATTTTATCTTTCTTTGATTGTAGGCAATACTTTAGTTCATAATTGTATGGTAGATAGTGGAGCTAATAACACTATCATGCCTAAGTAGATTGCAGACAAGCTTGGTTTGGTATATAAACCATAAACCAAATGTGTATTTAAGATATATGGATAAAAAAATATATATTAGGCATGAATAAAAACCTGAAAATAACATTACATGCTTTCCTAAATGTGACTATTCATTAGGATGTAGTGGTGGTGGACTTACCCCCCTATTTTTCCATGTGTTTGTTTAGAGACTTCACCTCAAATATTGGTGGTTATCTATCACCTTATTGGACATATTTTATGTAAAAAAAATTTATAATAATAAGGCAAATATTCATTATGATCTTATTTCACATTTTCACTTGGAGCATTACATACCACGTGTTGTGAACACAAATTGTGTTATATCAGATGAGGTACTAGAAGCTACTGAATTAGAAACTAATTCACCTATAGAATGAGTTCATGATATTTTATTTGATGAATCATCCTCAAAATTTCATGAAAATTATCCATACAAAATGATTGAATATGGGTAACTTGATTTCTATTGCCTTCATGAAAATGATTGACAAATTCTAGCTATAGTGCAAGAAGATGAATCAAGAGATGGTCTTTAGTACCTCTAATTTTATGGGTGAAGGAAAAATCATATTATTGGGGATGGAATATGTTGATATCACATAAAAATAAATTTATTTTCCTATTATGAAATTTTAGTGTGGATATTCCAATAATGTAGTAGATTATGAGGCTCTAGTCCACAGTTTGTAGTGGGATAGGAAGATGGGAATCAATGTCTTACAAGTTTTTAGTGATAGTGAAATTTTAGTTCACCAAGTTAGAGGTATGAATGTATGAAATAATACCTTTATTATATATAATAATCATATATTATGGGACTTACTTGAATATTTTCAAGATGTTGACATTTAGACAGTGCTAAGAGAAAGGAATATACACACAAATTGATTGGTTGCCAAGAATCTCAAATCAGTATTCCAACTGATGTGAGGAGTGAGAAAAAATATTCACATATCAAAATTATGGTGAGGCCTTATATCCATGATAACCATGATAAATAGTAGGTTTTTAAGTATGATAACTAGATTGTTAGATTATTTCAAGAGGATGTTAAATTATCTTTAAGAAATTAATTAAAGAACTTACAATAGTATGGGCATAAAATTATTCAACTTAAGTACAAAAAGCTTCCCAAAGGTTTGGTCACTCTTGAAAACATCTTCAGTAGAGATGATAAGATGAGGAAAGAGAAGTCCTTATTATCAACCAAATAATATTACTATGCCAATGTTGAGATAATAGTTGAAAAGAGTTTTAAATTGGGTAAAGTATGTATTCCATCACAAAAAGAATCATTAATTGATTTATGTAGGATAATTTTTGATGTTTTTACATGGTATTATAGTTATTTGAAAGTGTTTTATCCAATTTTATCTCAACACACCATTGATCTAGAGGCTTAAACAAAATCAGTTAGACAAAGGCAAAGACTTGTTAATCCAAAAATTATGGCTTTGATGAGAACTAAGCTTCATAAGCTCATTGAATCAACCATGATTTTCCCAATCAAGCACTCAAATTGGGTTGTAAACCTTTCTCTAGTAAGGAAGAAGGATGAAATCATAATTTGTGTAGATTTTTATGATTTGAACAAAGCTTATCTTAAGGATCATTATCCATTACCATCCATGGATAAAAAATTATAGATGGTAGTTGGTTCAGAGACATTTTCATTGTTGGATGGATATAGTGGCTACAATAAGCTTATTTTTAAATAATAATATCAATTTAAGACAACCTTCACTATAAAGTGGGGGACCTTTTCCTATAGGAAAATGCCATTTGGTTTGTCTAATGTTGTAGAAACTTTTTAGATAGCCATGGATATGGAATTTCAAGGTATTATAAATAGGTTTTTTCTTGTCTCTTTAGATGAGATAATTATGTTTTCAAATATTTCAAGTAAACACATGGTTCATATAAAATAAGTGTTTAAAAGATGTAGACAATTTGGGTTGCCTCTTAATGCCAAGAAATGTGTCTTTTCATTTCACGAAGGTAATATTCTTGGACATTTGGTTTCAAAACAAGGTTTAAGAATTGATACTAAAAGTATAGAATCCATTATTTATTTATCTTTTCCTAAGAACAATAATTCATTACAAAACTTTCAATGTAAAATCAATTTCATAAGGAGATATTTTTTTATTTTACAACATTGGTAAAGTAACTTATAGCCATGCGTAATAAAAATAGAATTTTTAGTTCATATAAGGAGGTTATGAAGAGTTTTTAATAGATAAATAAATCAAAAACTAGATATCCTACCCTTATAAATCCTAATTTCTCAAAATACTTCATCTCATATACATATGCTAATGTAGACACCATTTTAGGTATTTTCATGCAATAAAATCAAGAATCTTTGTAGAATCCAATAGATTTATTCATTCAAGGATTGGAAGAATATGAAACAAGGTATAATTATGTAGAGAATAATGTTATTTCAATAATCATATCTCTTAATAAGTTTAGACATTTGTTATCTAACAACGTGATACATCTAATGGTTGCTCATCCAAGTATCAAGGATTTCTTGTTGAATAGGAACATAAATGAGAGGAGGAAAGGTTGAATAAAAAGAGTGATGGAGTATGATATTAAAATAAATGTCAATAAACTAATTAGAGGCAAGGGATTATGTGAACATCTAGCCCAAAACTTTCAAGAGAATAAGGAGGTGGTTTTAGTGTTGAATGATGAAGAAGTTACAGTTAATCATACCTCATCTTCACACTAGTTTCATGACTTGGTAAGGTATATTAAATATTGTTACTATCCTCATAATGTAATTGAATCAAGGATAAGATATTTCATATTGTATTCCATTCCTTTTCTCCTTATTTATGGTGTGATTTTCAATAAATACATCAATGGCATGTTGTTAAGGTGCATATAACCAAGCCAAATAGAAAGGTTGATTGAAGAGTTCCATTATGGAAATGGTGGAGGAAATTTCTCAAAAATAAATATAGACCTTAAGATAATTAGAGGTGGGTAATATTTTCCAATAATATTTAGTGATTGTCATGTTTGGGTTGGGAAATACAAGCAATGTGCTATGTTTTCAAGAAAAGTAAAACTTGCAGCCTTACCTCTCTAACCAATTTTAGTGGATCAACATTTTTTCTAATGGATTAGACTCATTAACCCACCTTAAATATTGGGTTATAAGTGGATCCTTAATGCAGAAAATTAATTCAATAGATGGACAAAGGCAATAGCTTTGAAAGAAGCAAATGAATCTAGTGGTTAGACATTTATAAAGGGTTGATTATGAGATTTGGGGTTCCCTCCACCATCATTTTAGACAATTCATGGAATTTTGGGGAGCTAAGATCAGGATGTTTAACATGGTGTTTACCTTAACACTCTGTCAAACTAATACCCATAAGGAAATGGCCTTACTGAGTCTGCCAATAAGAACCTATTGAATATCATAACAAGGACTACTAAATATAGTCATTAATCAAGGAATTTTAAGTTAAATTCAACTCTATGGGATGATAGGATTACATATAAAATTTCTATATCTAATTCACCATAAAATTTGGTTTATGGTAAGGAAGTAAGGTTGCCCATTTCTATTGAGTTTACAACTTTAGAACTTATGCAACAATTAGAGTTATTGGAGGATGAACCAATGAAATTAAGGTATAACAAGATTATAGAGATAGAAGAGATTAGAAATCAGTCCATGTTAGCCATGGAAATTCATCAAGCATAAGTGAAGATAGCCTTTAACAAAGGAACTTATTTATGGAGTTTAAAATAAGGAGACTTGGTTCTCAAATGGGATGAGAAAAAAGATAAACTATGAAGACACACCAATTTTGACTCATTTTGGAGTGGTCAATACATAATCTCTAGCTTCAAATCCCACAATGCTTTAAAAATTTCCAAGATGGATGGTGAGGAACTTCCAATCCTAGTCAATGGGATACATTTGAAGCATTACTATTGAGAAATAATTTTATTTCTACACATTTATTTGTTTTCCTCCAAGTGTTGTCCTAGAACATTATTTTGCTTATGTTTTGTTTCAAATAAGTGTTTTGCTTACACATTTGTCTTGTTAGTCAATTTTCCTTATTTCATGTGTTTTATTTCCTTGTTTTAGAGGATAAAATGTTTTCTTATTTCAATTTAAGGTTATTTTAGTCATTGATCATATCTGTTCATGTTCATTTCATAAGGTAAGATTTATATTATGAGTCTAAAAGAGATGTCATAATATAGTCCATAAGCATAACAGGCATGCTTCCCAGCTGAGTCACCAAAATGTTGACAATTTTGACCTCACAAGCTAAATTATCACCCATACAACTTTAAAAACTTATTTTCATGTTGTTTTCCCTATTTATTAGGTATGTTTTTCTTATAGTGTCCTTGAGATGATCATCCAAAACCTTAATTTAAAAAGTTGAAGATAATTTTGATGAGTTTATGGTTTTGATCATCATGTCCATGTGTTTTTCTATCCACCTTTTGACCTATTCCAAGTTATTTCAAGTGATGATAAGGATTCCATAGCATCTTGAGAGGCCACATGGATTATTTCAAGTCATGACATGCATAATGGTTGATCAAACTAGTTGGTGATAACATTGACTAATTTCATAACCTAGTTGATTGCATTTTGGGTCACTCTATGGATTATAGAGTAGGTTTTGATGTTAATTAAAATATAATATTATAATAATGACATGGTATACCTATTTAGGAATGAAAATATATAATAAATTCCTTTTTTAGTAGTTTCATCAAGTTTCTCTGGTGATTTTAGAATTTTTAGTGTCAAAAAGGCCTATTTTGAGGCTATACATATAGTTATTCAAGGTAAAATTGACCTCCAATCATATTTAATACCATATTTGTTCATAAAAAAGTCAAATACATGGTTTGGAATGGGTTTTACATGTCATGATCTAGAAATATGACTTATGTCTTATATCGACCTCCTTGGTAGCTCTACGAAGGCCATCAATTTTTAATTAGTATAGGAAAGAGAGAGATTCAAGTCCAAATTTATTATTAAATTATAGGTACCCTAAAAACCTTAAATTTAGTGGCATATGTTTTTATATTCACCCCCCCCCCCCCCCCATATTTATGAACAATCACTAAGAGTGTAGGGGGGCCACTATGTCTTAGTCATGCAGATAGGTCCAAATTTGTCTCCATTTATTCAATTTAGGGATTGATGGAAAAAAATAGTTATAGGGGGATAATTTTTGGGTAAAATATGGTATTTTACATGGTGCAATAAATAGCTAATTTATATTTATTAGGATCCTTTTAACAATAAACTGGTTGTCTGTCTTTACTTAAGTTTCAGTAGTTTTCAAGAATTTATGATATATTAGTTTAATGTATTCTTTCTAAATAGTTTTAAAATTAATGTTTTAGGTAAAATAAACCTCTTTCATCCAATAAATTTTTTTATGTGTCTTCATCTTGAAGATGGTCTTTCTTGAGGTAGCTTGAGTGAGATGAGGCATTCCACAAGGTATAGTTGTAGGTCTAATGAGATTTTAAGTGTGTGAGTATCTTACTCACCTCAGCATGATATTGAAGGATTTACAAAAGGTGATAAAAATTAACTTTAACTTGGAGTAAATTCCTTATAATTTATTAATATCATACTCTCTTAAAATCTTAAAATATCTCTTGTAAGCCTAATGAGTAGGCTAGAAGGACATAGATGATAGAAGCTATGAGGAGTCATGAAGATGAATAAGTTTGATTATATAATAGTAATTTAGTTTTAAATGTTCATAATTTCTTCAAGGTAACTAGTTTCATGGGTTAAAAATATGAAAGGACCTATTTGGAGCCTCAAATGATTAAATAACATAGTCAAGATTTTGTATGATTGTGTTACCAAATTGAGATACCTCCAAAGGACTTGGTGTCTTCAAAAATGTGTTTATAAGGTGTTAAGATGAATGTTTAGGGTGATCTAGGCCACTTAAATTAATAATAATTAACTATATATCACTAAGGTGCAATCTAGAATCATTAAATAATTCATCTCAAAACCCATTTTAGCATAATTTAAGGTGAGTTAGCAGTTATTAAGGTAATATCAAATGTTGATTTCCTTGATTAATCTAACTCCTTGAATGATTCTTCAAGTATATGAAAGTTAGGTTGGTCTAATTTAGTGTCCTTGGCATCATATTTATCAAATTAAAACCATGTCATATATCTTATTTACAGTCCATATAGAGGCATATAAGGGTAAACAAATTCACCACCTACAATAGTCATATTCTAAGACATCTTCAGGAAGCCTTATGTTGATTTATGAAGGTAGGTGGTTGTCAATATTTGGGTTATAAATGATATCCATGTTGATATTTGGACATATTAAGAGTATAAGGATAATTAAAATTACACTTTTCTAGTCTACAGCCTGTACAAGCTCTAATATCTACTTACAACTATGTATTGAAGACACAGTCAATCGTCTTCTATACAAGTTTAACTTGTGAAGGTCAAGAACCTGCTAAGATGGATGAGTAGTTACAATAATGAATTGATGTAATATAAACAAATGATGTTAACAAGTGAATATAAGGAAAAATGTCCACCTATAGCTCGGTACAATCATAGTTAGCTAAGGTGAAGTGTGTGTTACCACATGAGGATATGAGTAAGTGAGAGGAAGTTGAGTTGTAATTATTTCATGAGGAGTCATTGAGGTGAGATAGGTATATTCAGACATATTAAATTATATATTATTTCCACCTTCTTCCCTAATGTCTAAAACACTCAAAAATCATCACCTATAACTAAGCGTAAGGGAGCCTAACTAAGCTCTAAGGTCAATAACATGAGTATGAAACATAATGATAAAGTTGATAGTTTTTTTTATCAGTTATGTTTTAGCTTGGAGAGTTATATATAAGTTAAAATATTCTTTCAAATCAATATTAAGTTTTTTTAAAGAATACCTATAGTTAGCTTAGTGAACCTATAGTCAAGAAAGGAGATAACACATTTAACCCATGCATAGTGCATGAGAAGTTGTGTGTGAGAGAAGGTTAGAGGTTTTTTTATGCCTTAAAAAGATACTAATAGGTTTTAAACTCATGTTATATACCTATATAAGGTATTTATATAATCATATAATTCCTCACATAATCCAAAGAATAGAAAAATATACACTTACAGTTGATGTCATCTATAGGCAGTCAAGGGCATAGGTGAGAATGTTGACAGAGAGGTGTTAGTTTGGATATGATAGTAATGAGTGTTTTATAGTGTATTATTGGATTAAATATAAGGGTAAGTATGAATTAAATATACTTCCATTTAATATGTCTTTTAAAACCATAAACTCAATCCATAAGCACCATCTACTAAACATATTCTTTTAGAGCCCTATAGGCTACTTATAAACAAAATGTGAAGACAACATGTTTCTCACCAATATTTGGAAGTATCATAGTGGAAAGGGATTTTGGTGACCTTCTTTAAGTCGTTCATAAATGTTTAATCTAGTTCAAAGGAGAGAAACATATTTTATAGACCTCTAGGTTCAAAAATGCCCAATTTGCATAAAGCCCTCAATGGTGAAGTTCAGAGTTTCAAGCATGTTTGAGAGGTCAATGATTGAGAGAATATTTATGTACCCTTTCATATATGTTTTAAAACATGTTTAAATCTTCATTTTCTAGTAAAATAGATTTTGAGGTCTTATGACTCCAATGACCTTCATCAACCTTCACACAATAGTCATATCATCTTGAGAGGTAGATTTGAAGAGATTAGAACATGTTGTAGATGATTTATGCTAACTTAAAATTTATTTAGGTGTTAGAGGGGATCCCACTATAAAAATACATGACATTGTTTTGGTCTTTAGGATTCACACCTACACTAGTAATCATCAAAAGGTGACAAAACCCTATTTTGCTTAAGAAAGAACTTGAAGAGGTCATTATTTTGCTCAAATATTACATGAGGTTTTTCATGGGAACTCAAACCCATAGGATATTTTAGGGAGGTCCCCCTAATACAAATTCTTGGAATTGATTTTTGGAAGGGACCTCTATCTTTTATGAACTATTGTTAAGAACTTAAACCCTATAAACCCTCCTTAAACCCTTCAACTTACCTAATAGAGAAAATATTATTTTTAACGCCATAAAATGAAATAGTTTGACTTATAAATGATAATTTTCATATTAAAAACTCTCCTAGGCTTCATTTATAGACATTTTTTCACATGTTCAGGTAAAGTATTATATGGTATAAGGCAAAATAGGTAGTTTTAAGCTTATTTGTGAGGGTATATGTTGTGGAGTGATCTCTAAACCATTTGAATATGTTTTATGGAATTAATAGAGGTTTCATAATCATTAAATCTATTCTATAGGTTACCCAAGTTTTTATACAACCCCAACAAGTTGGTCACTAGCTCAATAGGTGAGAAAAATTCAATTTTGAAAGACCAAAATCAATGGTGAAGGCTTGAGATTGAAATAAAGTAATTTCATATCATGGGATGAGTTATGTAAGGGTTATATAGGTTTCAAAAGGTCACATTAAATCATAAAAATATGCAATTTTCTTACAAAACATCTCCAACAACACCTTAAGCATACAAAAGCATCTAAGCTTGCAAATGACCATTTCATGGTTTGCCCTTCTACACAACATCCCAAAACTTTAAATTTGGAATGGAGGATGGTATTAGTGTAGGTAAAGTTAATTATTTTTTTTTGGAAATTTTCACATGTATGGGTGGTCATTTGGGCCAAATTTCTCTTTTTAGGCCTAATTGGAGTGAGAAATGATAGAAAAGGGATACTTACACATGGATCTAGTTCATGAAATTTTGAATGAATCTATAAGGGGATAGAGGGCACTCAAAAAAGTTCTTATATTTATAGGATGATATGTACATTATTCTATATAAGGAGCTTTACCAGTTTTTAGGGCAACAATGAATGAGTGAAAAAAGCAAGCAAATGGAGTTAAATGGCATCTTTTAGAGGGTTTGATGGATCCAATTTCCTTGTTGTAGGTCAGAATTTATGTTTAAAAGCATTTAATGGGAGTTATTTTTATTTTTTTAATGCAAAACCTAATTTTCTCTCTCCTATGCCTCTTTGATCATGAAGGAGACAAGTGGTCAAAGTACTAAATTGATGTATAGAAGTTCTTCCAAAGGCTTTATTGATGTTTATCTGTCCCTCATACACATACTCAAGTTTGAAAAAGTCATATTTTGATTGGAATAAGGTTTAATATGTTTAAAATGTCTCTAAGACTCTTAACTAAACCTTCCCTCCTTCATATGCTTAGCATGTTGAAAGAGTCAAACAAGCTTCAATGAGATTATAACAACCGAAGTAAGGTGGAGGGACCTCATGAATGTATTATAATAAGATTTAAATGGAGAATGAATGAAGTCTTAAATTATTATTTTCATGAAGGATGACTTATTCTTCAACAAAGACATATGAGCTAGTATATAGGGTGGTCAAGCAGGGATTTAGGCACCTTCCAAGTGGTCGATCTTGACCAATAAATGATGAAGACATTTTCAAGTCTCCTTAACACATTTTAATCTACCTCTACACATAACTGAGGACATGAATTAAAGGATAAATTTGAGGAAGTACTATGTAGTACTTGAGGGTTTTGAAGACCAAGTTGACATCACTACTTTGGGGTTGTTTTGTCTCCCCATTAAGTGATTTTCTATTTGTACTTTATTTTATAAAAATTTATTATAACTCTTTTGATTTGGTTGTGCTGAAAGGCTTCCAAATTTTTGTATGCAAATATTTAATAAATAATAAGATATTTTCTTCCATTTTTCAAGTTTTAGTGAAGTGTATAGTGTTTGCCATTGATATAACATTGTGAAGCATTAATTTTCCTATGTTATTGTCTAGTTTTTATACCTTCATAAAATATATTTGAGTTTTTGTAGGTCATATTAAGTATCAACATCAACCTTAGTCTAAGTTTAGATGTGAATTCAGTTTATTTTCATTCCTTCAATGCAAAGAGTGAGTTTGACAAGTCTTTTATGTGAAAAACTATTGTTGAAGTCATACCTAAAGTGAATAGAATGTGTGCAAGCTTATTCCCTTCTTAGGAGTGTCAATTGTAAGCATAAGTGATCATATTCATTAGTGCATCACCCTCATTATAAATTTTTCATTTCAATTATAGTAGTAGAATCCCTTTCACCCTTTTCATAGTCAGAATTAGTATTTAGTAAGAATAATATTAGTTTTAGTGAGTGCATCAAGGGAACCATCCCTTTATCTAGAGATTCTCTCCATTTAAAATTAACCCACACTTGGGAGATATTTCATTGTTTTAGTAGGAGTGGGAAGATCACACCTTCTCACAATGGTATCACTCATTATTGACAACAATTACTAGTTTCACTAAGCTTTCCCTTCCTCTCTTATTCTAATATGCTTATAACACTACACTCTTATTTAGTCTTTGTCTCTTTATGGGCAACGGTCTTCCCTTTTTTGCTTCAATTTTATTCCATCCACTCATTAATGATTTCATCTCTACCTAGGTCTATAACATAGTTGTGACTCTTATTTCAAGAGCCACCTAAATGTATTTTTGACTCATGGTATCCTCCTCACCCAGCCCTTATGTACCACCTTGTGTCTAGTCATCTAGTCACTCTTGTGCATTACCACCATCATTTTATAATTTAGTTAACATCAATGCTTGGGTGTCTATGGGTGGGGATTATTTGACTGGTGGCATGCATTCAAAAAAGGCTTGGGATGCACCACTCATTACCAAAATATAGGACCATGTTATCAGACCATCTCTCCATTTTATCTTTGTAATACTTTCCATATATACTAGTAAATATTTTATCATGATATCTCTAGGTTAATGATTTGTGCTTTAGAGGTAAATACCATTTTTTGTTACCATATCCATTGGGGATGCTATTTTCATCAAGTAAAAATAATTTTATTATAGCACCCCACTCGAAGGCTTCACCTATCCTACGTGACCATTGTTCGTTGAATATTTTGTCGATCAGCGTACTGATAAACAAAATAGGTCTAATAAGCCAAAGTAGGAATATTGGTCATCCAAATGTGTAAGTTCACCACATCAAAAGGGGACTAATCTCTCCTCTCATAAAGGGGAGGTTCCCTATAGATATGATATATATATAGAAAATAATACTCAAGGGTAGGATAAACCATCCATTTCTCTTTTTTCAGAGATGATGCATGTTGGTCAAAGGAGAAATCTTAGGGATAATGACAAAAAGCAGCCCTCTTTTTTTAGAAGTACTATTCAGAAAACCATAAGAATCTTCTTGGTAGTAATTACAAGATGTAACCAAGGACGTAGTAACCAACAAATTGAGATGTAGCACAAAGTCTCCACCTAAATTGCCCAAGAGTGAGATACGAAGGACAATGAGGGCACAAAGTCATCCTAAGGTCCTTTACATAGAAACAAAAATAAAACATGCTAAAGGCAATTGTGGGGGCACAAAGTCTCTCCACAATTGGCTTCAGGACACCTTCCTGACTACTTTCACTAATTCTACTTATTGAATTAAAGGAATAGAAAATATATTAAGGAAAAAGACATAAGAAAATTTTCCTCAACAACAAAGACATCATAACACAAAGTCTAAAAATTCACTTGCTTTCTTATTCCAATAACAAAATATGATCAACAACTTTAGCTCAAAGTCTCAGTAATGCCTTTCAATTTGGGTAGAGTTTTGTTTCTGATTATCAGAGAGAGATCCATGAAACAATAAAAGAGAGTCCCTTATATAGCCTCTTCAAGAAGGACTCAGGAATAGTAACACATCATGTTGCATTAAATTTTTGTAAGAAGACATGCTATAATTTAGGGTCATTTACCCATTTTCTTTTCTCAATGCAGAGAAATGAGTCACATTATTGAATGTTTGCATCCTTCGATGTCCACCTCGCAGTCTACTTCTAGAAACATATCTGATGTGCAAATGTTTCTGATCCTTCCTCATCATTCCTCCTTTTCTAGTTAATTAAATTAGGTCCTTGATTCAATTTGATGCTCCATTCCTTAGTCACTTCCTACTCTTTATGCTCCTTTTAGTGGTTCTTCCTTTTGGCCTTGGCTTTAAAGCCTTTGAATGCATTCGAGTCTGTTTTGGGTTGAGAAGAGCCCCCCGCAAGGGTATCTGCCCTTTGGGTGATATTCAGATGGCCTTCAAGCTTTTTTTTGGTGGGTCACTAAGTTATTTGGCTCTTCTTTAAGGCTTTTAAAAATCAATGGCTATTTTACAAACCTTGAAATTGACATTCACGCACCCGTCACTACGTTTGAATTTCCAACAGCTAGTTCACTGTTCTTGACTTTGACATCTTTGGGCACATCATCCCTTGGAATTTCTTTAGCTTTCTCTTGATTTAGCCTTTTTTCTACTTGCTTCCTTAAAATTTCTTGTTTTTCATCCTCCTAAAGGGAAGGTGACCCTTTAGCTTTGGGGAAGTGTCCTTTAATTTGGCAGCTGAGAGTCCCTACAAGGGCACCTGCCCTTCAGGGTCCTTCAGCATCCTTCGATAGCCTTTTATCTTTGGATTCCTTCAAAGCTTTCCCATGGACTTTTTCCATGGATATTTTCCCATGGACTAGAAGTCTATAATAATTTTTTTGGCTACTTTGTCTTTGGCCTTCAAAAATTCTTTCGGGCTTTCCTCCCACAGCTTACCTAAATTTCTTCAGACTTTTTGTCCAAAGGAATTCCTTCAGACAGAAGTCTGAAAGAATTCATTTCTTGCCTTAGTCTTTCTGTTAGGGGAACTTTTGTTTTTTTGTCTTTTCTTTTGGTCCATTTGGCCCCTTTTTGCCCTCCATAAGGGTTGTTTGCCTTGTTTTACCACCCTCCAAAGGGTATCTGATCCTTTGGCTTTGGGGTAACCCCTTGAACCTACTGATTGAACCAAATTTGGTTCAACAGTTCAATGGTTCATTCCCTTTGACTACTTGAAACAAGATCCTTTGAAACAAGCCTTGTTGAACCCATTGAACCTTGAACCTTGAACCCATTGAAACTTTGAACCAAAGTGGTTCAATGGTTCATCGGTTTAATCGGTTCATTCTTTGAAAATGACTAAGTGTCAAAAACTTGTTCTTTTGATTGAACCTACCTGTAGAAGCCTTTGAACTTGTTAAACCATTAGTTCATCACTTCCTTGTTCTTTCTAAGCTCTTTGATCTTCATCACACTGGTTGAACCTTTAAACCTGTGAACTTGTTGAACCCATTGAAACTTTGAACCAAAGTGATTCAATGGTTCAACGGTTCAATGATTCAAGCCTTCTTCTCTTTGATAAGTGTTTTGAAGCCATTAAACCTTGAAGCGGTTGAACTTTTGCTGCTAATGTTGAACCTTTGAACCTGTTGAACCCATTGAAACAAAATGGTTCAAGGTTTAATGGTTCAATGGTTCAATCCTTGCTTAAAAGCTTGTCGATGAACTCTTTTGGTTGAGCCTTGTCATTGAACCAACTTTGAGATCGCCTAAGTGTTGAGAGCTTACTTCTTTCCTGTAGAGTCTGTATAAATCAACTTGTGAATTTCGTTGAACTTGGCCTGCAGAGTTCATAGATTTTCTTCCTACAAAGTCTGTAGATTGAAACCTATAGAGTCCATAGATTCAAGCCTACAGAGTCTGTAGATTCCTAAGAAGCTTGAAAAAATGAGGAATTTGAATGCTTAGAACAAATTTTGAGAAGGGCAAAGATTATTTTGGTCTGAGGACCAAAATAGTTCAAATGTTGTCCCAAAAATGAGTGATATTTTTGGGGGACAACAACTGGCTCCAGTTGGGGAACTTCTTTCAATTGTAAAAAAGAATTGAAGGGAGTAGAATCTATAATCTCCAATGTCTTCATGTGTACCATTGGGCTATGAATTCATGTTACTTAGAAATATAAGACATCAAAAATGGAAACAAATAAAACAAAATAGAATTAAAAACTATACAAATATACATATGTATAGATGCAATGATCTGATACTTTAAGAGTTGAAGTGTTTCAGATGCTACTTCCTGAGAGGTAGTGAAAATAGCACTTTATCTTGATAAACTAGCAAGAAGACATTTTGTCCCCAGAAATGGTGATGGGTGAATGGAACTCTCCACCAGGAAACTAGTTTTTTGTGTCTTCCTCTTGGTTTTTTCTTCTTCTTGCCCCATGGTAGGATGTGGTCTACAATTTGAAAGCCATAACTCCTTGCTTTCTTGGAAAAGGGTTCCTTTGCTTGATTTTGATTTACAGTAACATGGTCCATTACCATAATTATTTGTTCTTTTATTTTAGTCCAGCACATGATTGGATTGTCTACATCAAACTCCTGACAAACTATCAACTTAGCATCTCCTTTGATGTGAAGGAGTTTGATCTCTTCATCTTGAGCAATCTTCAATCTGAGTAATAGAGATTCGCATCTAGCTATGTTGTTGGTGTTGCTAAGTTACAAATTACATGAAGTAAGAATATCTCCTTGAGGAGATATCAACACAGTCTTGACTCCATCATTGGTGGAAGAATTGCTGCCAACGGATTCTAGGATCTAATCATCATTAGAAGTTGATCTCTTATCAGATTTCTCTTCATTAGAGATGGAATATCTTTCCTTATTTATACTGCACCCTACCAATTCTCCTAACGTCCTGTTTGGATCAATTCCTAGATTGTTAGCTACATGACTTTCATCTATAGAAACATGAACATTCTCTGTGGTCAAGAAATAATTACCCCTACTTGAAGACTCATATAGAATTTATGCTGCAGGGGTCGATGTTTGGGTGACCACATATTTTACTTCCTTTTTAGGGAGGAATCTCTTAATTACACCTTTGATAGGGATTCTTACCTCAATTAGGTCCATGCATAATTCTCCTCCCATGTCCTTGCAAAAATTTTGTCTAAGCAAAATGCCATAGGATGCTGGGACGTCAGCCACCAAGATAGTCATCTTGATTCTCTTGTCTAGAAAGGCTGAAAATGCAAATTGGGCATCTTTGATTTGCCTTAGTAGTGGTACTTGCTTGTTCTCCATGGAGAAATATCTCCCAAAGGTTTTAGTCAGTGTGAGACCTAGAGACTTAGCTACTTTAGCAGGCATGACATTGTCAGATGCCCCATAATCAATGATGCAATTGTTGAGTTGATAACCATTTATCAATAAGGAAACATAGAAAGGTTCTATTTTCCCAGGGGCAATTAGAGGAGTAATGACAATATTATTTGGAATGGGAATGTTCTTTGGGAAATCAATAATTATATTCTTAACCTCTTGTCTTGTAGGGATGGTTTGGTTCTTGACACATTGGACCAACTTATCAAATTGATCAGGATTGGACTACAAATATTCAAATTTAGACATTTAAATTTTGGTCTTCTTGACATGATCAATTATGTCAAATGGCTGAATTGAGCTAGGAATAGAGGAAGGTATTTCAACCTTTTGGGTTTTAGGAGGGATGGGAGGAGGGTTGGTTTGCAAAATTGAAGTAGAAGGTGAAGGTGAAATTGATGTACTTACCTTTTGGGTGATCACCAAATCCTTTGAGTGGAGAGGCAGAGTGGTTCCAAGCTTAGCAATTGTAATTGTTGGTTGAGATTGCTCCTCTATCTTCCTTTTATCAACTTGCTGGACCGATTGGTTCTTGGACCTAGTAAACACTGCATATGATCCATCAAAATCTTTTCCTTTGCTTTTGGGTTCATCCTGGTAGTTCAGAAAACCAATGTGGGAGTCACCAGCTAATTCTTCTTGATCCTCTGTGAAGAGATTAGTGTCATTTTTTGCTCAAACTCAAGATGGAAAGAGAAAGCATGTTATGTTTCCAAATATCCAACTGCTGAGTTGGTTGGAGGAGCTTCAAGGGCAAGTTTCCCTTGTGGCAAAGGAAGACGATCTGGCTACCCTTGATTCCTGGCAGCATTATCTTGATATGACTGATTTGGAAAAGTCCTTCTTGGCATATCTTTATATGAAGGAGCAGAAGGCATACCTTGTGTCATTTGTCTTTTCAAGGCTAGCAGTTCATTTGCTAGCTTTTGCACCATTAGATCAGTGGTTCCTGTAGATAAATATTTGAAAGATGATGAGGGTTTATTTTTGTTTGGATCTCTTTTTATCTTCCCTGCTAAGAAGAGATCATCTTCTACCTCAGTGGCCAAAATTTGAGCTACAACAAGATATATTTGATAAGCATGTCTCAAAAGAAAACTCACTTCAGATAACTAAGAATTAATGAAGAAACATTTGAGATTTTTAGCTATAGGTCGAGCAATTACAAGAATTCTATTCCTTAATTTATCAAAGTTTGCTATGAAGTCCCTCATTGGTTAATGAGGCTCTTTCTTCATCTATGTGAGTTGAGCCAGAAGGGCATGTGCATCTTTTGCAAGTTTGAATCTGGCTTCAAACTTAGCTTTGAGGGTATTCCAATCAGTTACTGACCAAGCCTGTAGATGATAAAACCAATCTATAGCAGCACCTTGTAATATTTCTACAAATAGCCTAATTTTTACATCTTCAAATTCTACTCCAATTACTCCACAGGCTATGCTAAAGGCTGCAAGGTGTTCATCAGGATGAACTTTCCCATCACCATAGAATTTGGGGAAATTCTTCCTTGAATAGCATCGAAGCTCATGTAGAGGTGGAGTAAGATTGAGAGGACCAAAAGAATTACCCCAAGGGCCTTAAACTACCATTATATGAATATGAAAAGGAGGAATAACAAATCTCAGAGGGGTAATTATTGGCAAAGATTTATTAATAGCAAAAGTGGATACTTTGTTTGGCAATGGAGATATGACTTTAGTAGGAGGAAAGCTCTTGGTTTGTTAGAGGCGATATGGTGAAGGAAATATATCAAAATTACTTTATTGTACCAACTCAAATATAGGGTCAGCAATACCTTTATCCCTTTGGCTTCATGTATACCTTGAATCTAATAGATTGTGAAACAAAAATGGAAAAGAATTGACCTTGCTTTAGTTTGAAGCTTAAGGCTTTAAATTGTGTACTCTTTTCCAACAACTCTAGTTTTGTAGACTAGATAAAATAATAGAGGTGGAAGAAGATGGTAAGGCTATAAATGGATAATGGGTAAGACATGAAATGGATTCACCAAATTCTATAATGGATAAGGGTTATAATGATAATGGTTAATACATAGGTGATGTTTCAATCTGAAACTTGAGGTTCCAAATTGCAAAAAATTATGTATATCCCCAATAGAGTCACCAAAAACTATTGGTTGAATATTTTGTCGATCAATGTGCTGATAAAAAAAATAGGTCTGACCAGCTAAAGTAGGAAGATTGGTCATCCAAATGTGTAGGTTCACCACATTAAAAGGGGACTAATCTCTCCTCTCATCAAGGGGAGGTTTCCTATATATATATATATATATAAACAAAAAATAATACTCAAGGGTAGGATAAACCATCCATCTCTCTTTTTTTAGAGATGATACATGTGGGTCAAAGGAGAAATCTTAGGGATACTGACAGAAAGCACCCCTCTTTTTTCTGAAGTACTATTCAGCAAACCACAAGAATCTTCCTGGTAGTAATTGCAAAATGTAACCAAGGACGTAGTAACTAGGAAATTGAGATGCAGCACAAAGTCTCCACCTGAATTGCCCAAGAGTGAGATACGAAGGGCAATGAGGGCACAAAGTCATCCCAAGGTCCTTTACATAGAAACAAAAATAAAACACACTAAAGGCAATTGTGGGGGCATAAAGTCTCTCCATAGTTGGCTTCTAGACACCTTCCTGACTACTTTCACTAATTCTACTTATTGAATTAAAGGAATAGAACATATATTAAGGAAAAAGACATAAGAACAATTTCCTCAACAACAAAAATATCATGGCACAAAGTCTAAAAAGTCACTTTCTTTCTTATTCCAATAACAAAATATGATCAACAATCTAAGCTCAAAGTCTCAGTAATGACTTTCAATTTGGGCAGAGTTTTGTTTCTGATTATCAGAGAGAGATCCATAAAACAATAAAAGAGAGTCCCTTATATAGCCTCTTCAAGAAGGACTCAAGAAATATAACACATCATGTTGCATTGAATTTTGTTAAGAAGACATGTTGTAATTTAGGGGCATTTACCCATTTGCTTTTCTCATTGCAGAGAAATGGGTCACGTCATTGAATGTTTGCATCCTTTGATGTCCACCTGGTAGTCTACTTCTAGAAACATATCTGATGCACAAATGTTTCTTATCCTTCCTCATCATTCCTCCTTTTTTGGTTAATTAAATTGGGTCCTTGATTCAATTTGATGTTTTGTTCCTTAGTCACTTCCTACTATGTATGCTCCTTTTAGTGGTTCTTCCTGTTAGCCTTGGCCTTAAATCCTTTGAATGCATTCGGGTCCATTTTGGGTCAGGAAGATCCCCCCATAAGGGTATCTGCCCTTCAGGCAGTCTTCAGATGGCCTTCAAGCTTTTTTTTGGTAGGTCGCTAAGTTCTTTGGCTCTTCTTTAAGTCTTTTCAAAATCAATGGCTATTTTATGAACCTTAAAATTGATGTTCACACACCTGTCACTACATCTGAATTTCTAATGGCTAGTTCATTGTTCTTGACTTTGACATCTTTGGGCACATCATCCCTTGGACTTTCTTCAGATTTCTCTTGATTTAGCCTTTTTTGCTACTTACTTTCTTTGGATTTCTTGTTTTGCATCCTATTGAAGGGAAGGTGACCCTTTGTCTTTGGGGAAGTGTCCTTTAATTTGGTAGCCAAGAGTCCCCCATAAGGGTACCTACCCTTTAGGGTCCTTCAACGTCCTTCGATGGCCTTTTGTCTTCAAAGTCCTTCAGAGATTTCCTGTAGACTTTTTTTGCAGACATTTTCCCACGGACAAAAAGTCTACAAGATTTTTTTCGACTGCTTTGTCTTTAGCCTTTGGAAATTCTTTCAAGCTTTCATCCCATAGCTTACCCTAATTTATTTAGACTTTTTTTATAAAGGAATTCCTTTAGATAGAAGTCTGAAAGAATTCATTTCTTGCCTTAGTCTTTCCACTGGGGGAACTTTTGTTTTTCGGTCTTTTCTTTTGGTCCATTTTCTCCCTTTCTACCCTTCACAAGGGCTATTTGCCTTGGTTTACTACCCTCCACAAGGGTATCTGATCCTTTGGCTTTGGGGAAACACCTTGAACCTACCGATTGAACCAACTTTGGTTCAACAGTTCAATGGTTCATTCCCTTTGACCGCTTGAACCAAGATTCTTTGAAACAAGCCTCATTGAACCCGTTGAACCTTTGAACCAAAGTGGTTCAATGGTTCATCAGTTCATTCTTTGAAAATGAATAAGTGTCAAAAACTTGTTCTTCTGATTAAACTTTCCTGTAGAAGCCTTTGAACCTATTGAACCATTAGTTCGTTACTTCCTTGTTCTTTCTAAGCTCTTTGATCTTCATTGGATTGGTTGAACTTTTGAACCTATGAACTCATTAAACCCATTGAACCTTTGAACCAAATTGATTCAATGGTTCAAAATTTCAATGATTCAAGCCTTCTTCTCTTTGATAAGTGTTTTGAAGCCATTGAACCTTGAAGCGGTTCAACTTTTGTTGTTGATGTTGAAATTTTGAACCTGTTGAACCAAAATGGTTCAAGGTTCAATGGTTCAATGGTTCAATCCTTGCTTAGAAGCTTGCTGATGAACTCTTTTGGTTGAGCCTTGTCATTAAACCAACTTTGAAATTGCCTAAGTGTTGAGAGCTTGTTTCTTTCCTACAGAGTCCGTAGAAATCAACTTGTGAAGTCTGTTGAACTTGGCTTATAGAGTCCATAGATTTTCTCCCTGTAGAGTCCATAGATTCAAGCCTGTAGATTCAAGCTTGCAGAGTTTGTAGATTCAAGCCTACAGAGTCCTTAGATTCAAGCCTATAGAGTCCATAGATTTCTAAGAAGCTTGAAAAAATGAGGAATTTGAATGATTAGAACAAATTTCGAGAAGGACAGAGATTATTTTGGTTTGAGGACCAAAATAGTTCAAATGTTGTCCCAAAAATGAGTGATATTTTTGGGGGACAACAACCATTATGTGCCCTCAAATCTTGAGTCCATAATAAGCATAAATATGTTGAAGAGGGAATTTTGAGCCATTTGGTATTAAATGTAAATAAAATGTTTGTAGATCTCATCCCTTCTATATATCTAACTAGTTTTTTCTTACAATCTATGTGGCTACCTTTGTTGTTTTATCACTAATGTTTTTGATAGGAAAAGTAAAATTTTCCTTCTTCTAGTTCAGAAGTTGTGTGACCCTCTCTAATTCATTTGTATTGGTGAGTGTTTCTTTAAGGTCCTCAACTAATTAAAAAAGTGCAATAGATTTAATGATTCACATTGTTGATATCTTTCTTTAATTCTAAAAAAATTATAATCAATACTCATGGATTGGTAATAACAATAAATTCACTAAGTTACTTGGATTTCCAAAATAGGGTAGCTCAAATAATTAGAGTATGTCTACCTTTTTGAGTGCTTGATTGATTGTTATATTAAATAGTGTGGTGTCATCTATATTAAATTTGTTGATGTCCATCA